>JAQHUG010000134.1:1388764-1407569 GCA_028555095.1 Dicrostonyx torquatus
AAATAAATAAATAAATAAATAACAGAAATTATTCAGACAATGGGACCAATGCACACAACACAGCCTGCAGCCACAAACATCTATCTAGGTCTGAGCTTTTTTCCCAACAAGCACTTCCCCTTTGCTGCCTCAGTCTATCCTCTCCACATCATACATTCCTGTAATCTACACTTCTGAAATTCACACTGAGATTATAAAACAGCCTGAAACCCCTGGGGAATGATACAAGCTACACAGTCAAATCTGGAGCTAGCCAGGAACTCTATCTCCTCAAACAAAGACGTTTGTCTGCACCATGTACTCAGCTGACATACCTCCTCAACACTGTACACCAACGTAACCTTAATCTGATATAGGATCCCCTTCTAAGCGCTGCAAATTTGTGTTGCTTTTATTGATTGACAAATAAAGGTGCTTTGGCCTATGGCAGGGCAGACTATAGCTAGGTGGAAAGCCAAACTGAACACAAAGAGAAAGAAAGCAGAGTCGAGGGATATGCCAGCAGCCACTGGAAAAGCAAGATGAGAGATAACAAACCAAGAGCCTCGTGGTAAAAGATATAATAATAGAAATGTGGGGGGTTTTTTTGGTTTATTTTATTTTTTATTTTTTGGCTTTTTCAGACAGAGTTTCTCTATAGCTGTGAAGTTTGTCCTAGAACTCTCACTGTAGGCCAGGCTGGTCCTGAACTCACAGAAATTCACCTATCTCTACCTCCCATGTGCTGGGATTAAAGGTGCATGCTTCCACCTCCTGATTCAAAATAGATTAATTTTAAGAGCTAGTTAATAATAAGCATGAGCCATCGGCAAAACTTTTATAATTAATATTAAGCCTCAGAGTGGATACTCAGTAACTGGCAGGCGGGAAAGAAACCTCTGGTTACATAAACATTTTTTAAGCACATGTTCAACATCATGATTATTCAACTTTCTGCATATTTGTTTTGGTTTTATTTGTCTTGAAACAAGTTCTCTCATTATATTAGGCTGGCCTTGAAGTCGGAAAGCTACCTTACCTCTGCCTCCCTAGACTGAGATTAAGAACATACAAAGCAAAGCCTAGCTGTTTTCTACAGATTTGTGGAGTCAGGGCAGCACACTACTACATTTGAGGCTGTTCCTTAACTCTCTTACAGTTTACATCCTCAAAGTTCAACAAACAATATTCTGATGTTTTTATTTTTTAGTTACCTAGCATGCGCTAATGTCACAAGCCTATGTGCCCTTTTCAATTACACAGGTTTTTTTTGTTTTGTTTTTTGTTTGTTTTGTTTTTTGTTTTATGTTTTGAGACAGGATTTCTCTGTGGCTTTTGGAGCCTGTCCTGGAACTACCTCCCTGTAGACCAGGCTGGCCTCGAACTCAGAGATCCGTCTGCCTCTGCCTCCCGAGTGCTAGGATTAAAGGCATGCGCCACCACTGCCCGGCGTTCAATGACATAGGTTTTGCTCAGTGTTTAATTTGAAGCTAAATCTCATCTTAAGAGACTAGTTCAACTCAACACTCCATTCCGGGGGCACATTTTTCCACATTTTCCAAACCTTAAAGAAACTTTAAAGCATTGCTGGTTTGCTTCTAACAGAACTGCAGTCACTCCTTTCCTCAGGATAAGCGCTTACACAGCACCTCATGGGGGTGCTTCAAACATGACAGAAGAGCAGACTACAGCGGGGCACAAACAACTTTCTGCTTGGCCTCAGGAGTCTGCTTTTGTTTTAAGTGTTCCTAGCTGATGTGGGCTTTTTTTATTTTCAACAGAGGCAAAAACTATTTCCCTTCTCCACATCTTTTTTTTTTAAGATTTATTTATTGTGTACACAGTGTTCAGCCTCCTTGTATGCCTGCAGGCCAGAAGAGGGCGCCAGATCTCATTATAGATGGTTGTGAGCCACCATGTGGTTGCTGGGAATTGAAATCAGGACCTCCAGAAGATCAGCCAGTGCTTTTAACCTCTCTTTGAGCCATCTCTCCAGTCCCCTTCTCCACATCTTACAGCTTGCTCTCCACATTTCAGCTAAAGTCTAACCAGGGTGAGGTGACCCTTTCCACTGCTCTTTCTTCTGTGGCACCTACCCTACACATAACAAACAAATGGAGCCCAGGGCAATGGATCAGGTAAATCATGCCTGTTAATGTCAGCACTTGGGAGTGAAAGACGACAGACCTCTGAGTTCAAGGCCAGTCTGGGGTTCTGGGATCTCCAGGGCTACATAAGTGGATCCCTTCTTTAAAAAAATAAGTAAGTAAACAAGCAAAGAGGAAAAAAGACTTATGTCCCAAGCCATGTCTAGGGCAGATGTTTCATGCTGTGGCTGCCTGGCTTGTACTAGAACACAATGAGCACTCCAGGAAAATTCCTGACCAATTTCCAAATTGTAATAATTTTTCTTCCATAAAGTTTCCCACCCAATCCAGCTATCATAGCCTAAGAACCTATCATCAGAATCATACATTTCAATATTATGCCTCTTTCACGTGTGTATGTGTATGTACGTAAACTTTTAATAATGAAGGAAAGACAGACAGACACACATGCAGAACTCTGACCTGGAGTAAGTTTAAAATAATTGCTTCATACAGGCTCCTAATTACATTTTTTAATTTTTTTAATTATAAAAGAATGTTTATTTAACAGGGCAGTGTGGCGTACGCATTTAACCCCAGCACTCGGGAGGCAGAAGCAAGTGGACCTCTGTATATTAGAGGCCAGCCTGGTCTACGAGTGAGTTCCAGGACAGCCAGGGCTATTACACAGAGAAACCCTGCCTTTTAAAAAAAGGAAATAAATGTTGGGCAGTGGTGGTGCACACCTTTAACCCTAGAACTTGGGAGGCAGAAGCAAATAGATGAAGCTGAGTTCAAGGCCAGCCTGGTCTTAGTCCCAGGACAGCCAGGGCTGTTACACAGAGAAACCCTCTCAAAAAAACAAATAAAAAAGCAAATAAGAATAAAGGGGCTGGAAAGATGGCTTGGAGGTTAAGAACACTTACTACTCTTTGAATTACAGAGGGACCTAAATTCTGTTCCCAAAATCCACACTGGACAACTCTCAACCATCTGTAACTCCAGCTTCTGAAGATATAATGCCCTCTTCCAGCCTCTGAAGATACCACCATACACATGACATACACATATAGACCCATGCATACATGTAAACTTTTAAAAATATATCTTAAAAAATGAAACTGTACCACTGGTTTTATGGGTCTATAAACTAACATACCCAATGGAGCTCTGGAAACTGTAAAAATAAAATACCCTCCTATGGTAGATTTTATATATATATACATATACACACACATACATACATACATATTTTTTTTTGGTTTTTCGATACAGGGTTTCTTTTTTTTTTAAATATTTATTTATTATGTATACAATATTCTGTCTGTGTGTATGTCTGCAGGCCAGAAGAGGGCACCAGACCTCATTACAGATGGTTGTGAGCCACCATGTGGTTGCTGGGAACTGAACTCAGGACCTTTGGAAGAGCAGGCAATGCTCTTAACCACTGAGCCATCTCTCCAGCCCTCGATACAGGGTTTCTCTGTAGCTTTGGAACCTGTCCTGGAACTAGCTCTTGTAGACCAGGCTGGTCTCGAACTCACAGATCCACCTGCCTCTGCCTCCCGAGTGCTGGGATTAAATCTATATGAAAATTGAACCACCACAGAATAGTTTACACAAACATACACACCCAGCCTCAGGTACTGGGGACCTAACTCAAAGCCAGTCATGAAACAAGGGCTCTACCATGAACTGTGACCCCAGTCCCAGGTCACAGTGAAACACAATGGACAAAACTGTTAATCCTGCTCAAGTCGTGACCCACAAGAATCCCAGATAGTCAGGTGTGTTCACAAAAACAATAATAGCATCAAGCGCGAGTTAAACGGGCCAGTGTCTATTCAATTACAGTTGAAATGACCTCTCCGATCATGTCAACAATGTGTAACAATATTAAACCCATTCTCTAAGACAATAAATAACCTTTTTTTCCCTTTAAAACTGATTGAAGCTTCATTCAGCACAATACAGCTGCCTAACTTCCAAGGGCATGTTTGTCCACTACCACTCCACAGAACTTTGCTTCGGAAATGATTTATGGGACATTTTATAAAATGGCTCTATGATGTGGGATTCCCTTCTGTATGCTATGAATATTTTTTATTACCATTGGTTAAGAAAGAAGTTACTTTGGCCTATGGCAGGGCAGAATACAGTCAGGCTGGAAGTGATAGAGAGAGAGTGGCAGAGTCAAAGAGATGCCATGTGGCTGCTGAAGGAGAAGGACACTAGAACCTTACCAATAAGCCACAACTTCATGGTAATACACAGATTGATAGAAATGGGCTAATTTAAGATATAAGAGCTAGCTACGAATACACTTGAGTCCTTGGCCAAACAGTGTCATAATATAGTTTCTGTACGATTATTTGGGTCTGGGCAGCCAGGAAACCAAAAAACAGTCTCAGTCTACAGCACAGGGGCTGGAATATTCCACAGCTTAAAGACACACACTATCAAAGTGCTCTGCCACAGACTCTTTCTACTCTTATCTAGGAAACCTGAAAGCCATTCCTCACTGGCATTTACCAGCTGAATACTCCTTTACATCTCCCAGCTTAATCCTCCTTCTAAAGGAGGAAATCAAGCAAATACATATTAAATAATATTTTAATTAGGTCTCTGATTTAATATTTAATGAGAAATCCACATTAAATATTAACAAAGAATCTAAACTTTCATAAATGCCATTAATTGGCAGATACAAAGACAAGCAGGAAGACAGACCCATACTGGTAACAAAGAGCCTCTAAGGCCCTAAGGTGCAGACAGAGTACTTTAGATCGACTTCAGGACAGGGAGAGGTTTGCTGGAAAAGAGTGTGCTCTGCCTTGCAGTCAACAGACCTGAATTTGGATACCTAGTACCCACATAAGAGCAGTGCATGGAGGCACAGAACCAGTGTGTTCCAAGAGTTCCTGGCCAGTTAATCAAGCCGCTACAGTAGCCACAGGCTCAATGAGAGACTCCCTTAGAAGACAAGGTGGAAACCCAGAACAGAGGGACATGCTTAATCTCAGCACTTAAGAAGCAGGGGCAATCTTGTTCAAGGAGAACCAGAGCTACATAGTGAGGCCATGTCTTATAACAAACAAGCCAGAATAAATAGTCAGTAGAAAACAATAAATAAACCACCCTACATCAACTACTGGGGTCTACAAGTTCAAACAGGTTCAGTTCTGTCACTCTAGTACACAACGTGCACATGCACACACATGAAATGAAGGGGGGGGGAATCCAAAAAGCAGGAATACAGCTCGTATCTGTAAATGCAACATTTTGGGAGGCTGAGATAGGAGGATGCTGTGAGTTTTAGACAAGTCTAAGATACATACTAAGTTCTTGTCCTGCTTCAGCTATATAGTAAGACCCTGCCAAAAAAAAAGAGCCATGGCCACACCCAAACCCTAGCATTTGGGCGAATGAGAAAGAACTGTGGGTTAAAGGGTAGCCTTGGCTCCTCAGTCAGACTTGGTCTTCTTGGGATGAATGCTAACCATTTCACCCTCACTGAGATACTCATGGGCTCTCACAACAATTACCAATGTGCACATTCTGAGTGTGCAGAGCACTGTGCATCAGTTTTGTCTCAATGTGTATAAATAAATCACAACACTACAGGTATAAAACAATGGACTGTTATTCTGTGAGGTGACAGCACAGTCAAGCAGACTCTCACCTGACTGTGCCAGGTCAGGCTTCTCGGCAGTAAGATCTCCACTGATTGCTAGTCTACTCAATACTCAGCGGCTGGGGAAAATTTGCAAAAACAAGTTTTTCTAAACATTACATACAGCTACAGGATGGAAGAGCCGGGACTAAATGACATATAAAGTATTAACTACTTACAAGAATCAAAACTGTAACAGCAAGAAAGTAATTCCTCTCTTAAGAGTAACTTAAGTAACACAGGAATCTCTGAAAATGAATGAATAGAAAAGCCTTCCTTCCAGTCACCCTGAAGACAGACTTCCATCCTGAAAGCAGTGACTATTCAATTACTAGGTGTGACTGTAATCCACCTAACACACTAGCTTCACAGTCACAACTCCTAATTTTTCTAAAGACAAAATTAAACACACAACAGACTGCACAGCCACACTACAGAACGTTAACAGCTAACACACTGCAGATCAGCTACCGCCTCCCCCAGCTGTCATCTCTCCTCTACCTTAAATACCCTAGTATAACTTTTCAACTATTTGTTTGAATGTTCATGGTTCATTAATGGAATCAATCTCTCAAATGACTTATCTTTGATGAATATTTAAAATAAATTAATACAAAATAACCTAACTGACACATGGAGTCACTCCAATAGGCTTGTACAACTGCGGGAAATCTTTAGATGACTGGCAGAGTATCTATCAGAAGTGACTACTAAAAAAGCAGAGTGCTGAGAGCTTTTTAAAAACTGGCCAGGAATACTGCCTCTAAATTACTGCCTCTCAAAGAATTTAACAAACTCAATTCAAGCATTATATGGCATTGCATGTCAGTGTAGGTAGGGAATGAGTGAGGGTTACCCTTTATTTGCTGACACAGAAATGGGGAAAATGAACCTACAGAAAAATAATGATCAAATATAGAATCCTCATGCTTAGACAAGGGCACTAAAAACTTCAAAGACCCCAGTCACATATTCCCCTACTCACTGGCAATAATATGTACAATAATATAAAAGTCTGTACTGGGAAAAATCAACTATTAAGACTGTAATAATTTGCCAGGTGTGGTGAGAAACACCTTTACTCCCAGTACTCTAGAGGCAGAGTCAGGAGGATCTTTGAAAACTTAAAGCCAGTCTGGCATATACAGCAAGCTTCAGAACAACCAGAGATATATACTGGCCACTGATGCAAAACAAACAAGAATGCAAATAATTCATTAAAAATGAAAGAACTCCAGAGGCAGAGGCATTTTCAGGTCTCAAGTAAAATAAACGTAATTTTTAAGTTGAAGAAGAAACCTGCTACCAGGAAGTCTAAGGCAGAAGAATTCCTTCACCCTAATAGTCTGGGAACACTCACATAATATAGAAACAACTAGACGTTAAAAAACAGAAATAGCTGGGGAAGTGGTGGTCACACCTTTAACCCCAGCACTCAGGAGGCAGAGGCAGGCAGATTTCAGATTTCTGTAGGCCAGCCTGGTCTACAGAATGAGATCCAAGACAGTCAGAACTATACAGATACACTCTGTCTCGAGAAACAAAAAAACAAAGAAGGAAAAAAGTAGATCATCTTTCTGCAGTTGTTTCTGGTTTTTTTTTGTTTGTTTGTTTGTTTGTTTTAAACAAGGTCTCACTATGTGACCTTAGCTGGCCTGGAATTCAATATGTAGAGCAGAATGGCCTTGAACTCATTCATAGAGATCTATCTGCCTCCGAGTACTGAGAGTAAAGACATGCACCAACATGCCAGGCTGAGAACATCATGTTTAAGGATAGTTTTTAATGCTTTTAATCCTTGTCATTCTAGAAAAGGCACAATATACATTGTAAATATACTCTGTTATGACAGTAACTTTAAAAGTCAAGTAACTCTCGCAAATAAACTCAACAGTAAGGTCAGCATATATGCAAGCTGTAGAGGAAGGCTCAGTAGGAAGATCTCCCTTGCAGGTACTTCCATCATCACTCTCAAGGTTTTCATGGGCTTGTCTTCAACATATGAATTCACACCGTCAAATGTCTTATTTATTAGGAATCTCAGTAGCATGCTTTTTTCTTTAAGTTAGGGTACCTCACAAATGAATCTAAGGTTGGCCTAGAACTCACAATGCCCTTCCCTTACATACACACACACACACACACACACACACACACACACACACACACACACACACACACACACACACACACACCATGAAGTATTGGGATTAGAAGCATATAGGGCTAACACACCTGTTCTTTGAATCAACATTTTCATTTTCAGAAAGGTATTCTACAAAAATCAGATTCACAATGCAGAAAAAATTATAAATTCAGTTATTTAATAACAGCAAAAACGTGAGGACAACCTAATACTTTAACCCCCAAAGTAACGTTTGCTTATACAAATCACCCCCAAAGAATAGGACCAATAGATAGGATTGACTTGATCAAGCCAATACATTAAAGTCATCCTTATACCCAGCTGCCTTTATTTTCAAAACACGCACTATAAACATTATTACTTCCTCTTCACTGTACAACACAATCATTTTGTTCCCTTACTACCACAACAATGTCTTTACAGACCCCCTTCCACCTCACCACACTACCTACACTGTAGCTACAGTGACACTCTAAAAGGCAAATTAGTTCTATTTCTCTTTATCCTCCTTTTGTATTCCATTATACCAGGTCTAAGTTTCAAAACCTCTACATAGCCTATAATTCCCCATGTTATCTGATGCCCCAAGTTCAACCTCTCTCCACACCAGCATCTGTACATTTTGAAGAATCTGCTAACCCACAGCCATCCCAGAGGTTCTGTACTGCAGGGGTGCTCTTTCTCTAGAAATCATCAATTTTATTTTGTTTTTCTTGGCAGCAAGAACTATGCACTTCCAGAACTATGCACATGCTAAACCGAGTGTCTACTAAGTAGCTCAAGCTAGCATGGAACTAGGGATCTTTCTGCCTCAGACTCCCCAGTATTTGCAGTAAAGTGTGCACTGTCACTCCTGGCTTTCTTATTCCCTAAATGCCTTTTCAAAGAGAATTTCCTTGAGCGTGTTAGCTAAGGGAGCATATCCATCCTGAACCCTTTTACCTTACTGTTTCCACCAAAGCACTGAATACAACACCTGAACAATGTATGCCTTTATTTTGTTAAAAGATGAACGCTCCAACTTTCAGCTGCATGCACTTGCCTAGCATTTCTGAAACCCTGGGTTCAATCTCTACTACTGTGCAATAACTAAACTGATTCAGAACTCAAACTATTAAGAATCATATTACTTTGGATTGCAACCACTTATTGCCCCATTTCTGTCAGACTCTAGTTTCCTTTCAGCACAGGAGTAAACGGCAGATAGAGAACAAGATATTAATAGACTGGTTTGTCACCATGTCTCTTAAATTCTCTGGAGAACATCAAAAATGAACCTTCTCTTACAAATTCACCATTCAAAATATAATTCCAAACTCCTCTTGGGTTCACTTAGCCAATATCTATGCATATTTTATATGGAACCAGGGATAGGAAAGGTTAAGAAAAGGAAAACTGTGAGTTCAGGGCCAGCCTGGTCTATTGATCAAGTTCTAGGACAGCCAGGGTTACACAGAGAAACCCTGTCTAAAAATTAAAATTCTGGAGCTGGAGAGAAGGCTCGGTGGCTAAGAGCACTCACTGCTGCTCTTCTAAGGGCTTCAGACTGGATTCCCAGCACCAATATGGCAGAGTACAATCATCTGTAACTCCAGTCTCAGGAGATCTGATGCTCATTCTTGGCCTCCAAGGGCACTAAACACACGTGTACAGGTACACATGTAGGCAACAACCATACACATAAAACAAGTACAAATTAGAAAATAATAATTTAAGTTCGGTGTAAAAAATATTAATTCCAAGGGAGTGGAAGCATGGCTCCATGGTAGAATACTTAAGCTCCTGTTATGCGCAAGGACTTGCTCTATGTCCCCAACACTGTACAATAGAAGTCAGAGTTTAATAACTATAGAGGGGAACAGGCAGATGTGAATCCAGACAACCACATCATGGTGTTCACCCCACTTCCACTCTTTAGATTACAATGGTTACATGATATACATCTAATACTACTGAGAATTTATTAATCTTCTACTTGAAGCCTATGCCAACCCAAAACTACCAGAAATTCCAAGCACTAATGTATGCACACAGACAACATGACAGACACTTGGGATGCTCACCGTGCTGTAGACTGCAGAGACCGTGGGAGGGAAGATCCGATCCTCCAGAGGCTGTTGTACGGGTCCTCTAGGAATCCTGGAAAGCGAGTTAAGGAGGCAAATACACAAACAGAATTGCTTAGCAGCTCGAGAAAATTCTGCCAAAGACTCACTTTTTTTTTTTTAAGCCAACCTGTGGTGCTGTACACTTTTCCCTCCCAAGAAACTGGAAAATCAAGTATTTCAAATTTCCTAACGTGATTAGCAATTTCTCCAAAATTGCTTCCCACAATAACCTTCCCCTGGAAATGAAAACAATGACTGAGTCCCCAAACTGTAGGCCCATTATGAGACTCGACCACCTCTAGACAGAAGAGAAGTGCAAGCAACATAGTGAGGAAAGCAAGGTCAACAGATCACAACTGGCACCTCCAGCATAGCAGAAGCAGGGCTGCCTTAGTGTGAGGTCAACCTGGAGGACCTGCTGACAATGTTCCAGTATGTTCTAGCCATTTTTTATTGGAACTAATTTCTCTACATCTACCCACAAGCTTCCCTTTTTTTTTTTTTTTTTTTTGAGACAGGGTTTCTCTGTGCAGCCCTGGCTATCCTGGAACTTACTCTGTAGACCAGGCTGCACTTTAACTCAAAGATTCACCTGCCTCTACCTATGTGCTGGGAATAAAGGTGTGCACCACCACCGTCCAGCAAATTTCCCATTTTTAAAAAGAGGTTCTCCACCAATCATTTAAAGAAAACATTGCATTAAAAGACAAATGACTATCAATTTATTTAACTTCAAACTAGGAGACAAGAGCTGTCCTAGATGATGTGGCACTATTTTAAAAAGAAATGCTGGGCTGGAGAAATAAATGGCTCAGCGGATAAGAGCATTGCCACTCTTCCAAAGGTCCTGAGTTCAATACCCGGCAACCACATGGTGGCTCACAATCATCTGTAATGAGGTCTGGTGCCCTCCTCTGGCCTGCAAGTATACACGTAGACAGAATATTGTATACATAATAAATAAAGAAATTAAAAAAAAGAAATGCAGCCGGGCGGTGGCAGTACACGCCTTTAATCCCAGCACTCGGGAGGCAGAAGCAGGCAGATCTTTGTGAGTTCGAGACCAGCCTGGTCTATAAGAGCTAGTTCCAGAGCAGGCTCCAAAGCCACAGAGAAACCCTGTCTCGAAAAACAAAAAACAAAAAACAAAAAAAAGGAAAGGAAAGAAATGCTTACACGATGTGACTTATGTAAAAGGGAAAAAGATCACAGCACTGTCCCTGAATGACACAAATACATGCCGTATTATGTCTCTCTACAATAAACACAAATGATACAAATTATTTGAATTTCACCTATTTCTTTTTAACTTCAACAATCCTGTAATCAGATTCCAGTTGGCTAATTCATTTTTTAATTATTATATCATTAATCCCAAATGAAAAAAAATGTCCTCAACTTAACAAATACTTAATAATACTTAATACTTCTTGTATAATGTTTCTTTCTAATTCACTAAGAGAGTTGAGAGGACAATATAAGAGCTACTGCAGGTATAGTGGCTGTCAACTGTGACCCAGTACTAGAGGGGCAGAAGCAGTAGACCACTGAAAGTTCAAGGCCAGAATGGTCAAAGGAGTGAGTCCAAGGCCAGCCAGGGTAACACACTGAAACTCTTACTTCAAAAAGAAAAGAGAGTCAGAGAGATGGCTTGGGAGTTAAGAACACTTGCTGTTCTTACAGAGGACCTGGGTTCACTCCCCAACACCCACATGATGGCTTACAGCAGTTCCACGGGATCTAATTCCCTCTTCTGATCTCTACAGATACCAAGAATGTACATGCTTTGCATGCATACATGCCTACACACACACACACACGCACACATGAACACATGCTCAAAGCATACATATGAAAAATCCTTAAAAATTATAAATAGTGAAAGAAAAAAAGTAGTGGATTTTTGTTTGTTTGTATTTTAAGAATGACTCAGTTGCCAAAATCTGAATCATTCATTAGTAGATTCTTTATTTCCAAGCAGCAGCTTAGAAGACTGAAAACAAAACAAACACACCCTATGTTTTAGTCATTAAAATGTCTAAAGAGACTACAGCAGTCTCTAGACAGTTTTTAAACTAGCAACCTCACATAGCAGTTAAATATTTTGCGCGCGCGCGCGCGCGCACACACACACACACACACACACACACTTGCTGTTCTGGGAAGCAATGGAGTTGAAACATTTCATAAAGGAACCATTTCATTTTAACCACACTTAACATGCATACCATTGAATCTACGTGCACCCTCCACATCCACATACGCCACATAATCCTCATGCACACTGCAAGTACACACAATTTACACCCACAATCTACCCATACATAATCCATACATATATACACTATACATACACACAGCAATACTTACAAAGCACACTATACATATATACATGCTATACATACACACTCCACACACATCACACTATATATGCACACTATACACATTATCATACACACTCTGCACACACTATACACTCTCCACACAATCTGTGCACACATGCTATATATACACACTACACACAGCACACTTCACATACTCTCCACACAATCCATAAACACATACGGTATACATACATCCTAAAGAGACACACTATAAAAATCAGAAGCCTAACAAGTTCAAAGACAATGCCCTCATTATGAGCTCATAGCTCTTTCAAAACGAAGGACTGTTTATCTAAAATCCAACTCTTCACACTGAGCTCTACATTTGTGAGGCAGATGGAAAAGGAGCCATACTTTCTTCTGTACTTCCAACTGCCACTGCTTCTTTACAGGAAGGACTAATTCTTATCATGGGAGAAGCAGTTCTCAAAGAGTTCAGGGCTCTGCCTGAGAAACTGAGGCTGAGCCACTCAAGACTCCGTTTTCTGTTCCCCTGCTAACCAACTGGATGGCTATAATTACAAGAATGCTAGAGCATCATCTGCCCACGTTACAGAACAAACTTTCTTCCTGTTTCTACAATGAAGAATGCTCATTTCATTTTTATATTCTACAAATTAATAACTAAACACTACTTATATTAAGCAAAACTGCCGTACTATCAAAAAAATAAATTTTTTAAAAAGTCAAATAGGAATCAAGCGATGTAGCTCAAGTCTGGCTACAAATCCAAACAATCAAAAAAAAAAAAAAAAAACAAAAAACCCTGAGGAGCTCAGTGTGGTGGATGTAATCCCAAAGCTAAGGAAGAAAAGGCAGCACACCAGCCAGGACTAGACAGAGATCTCTTAACAAAAACTAAGGGAGCCGAAAAGACAGCTAAGCCAGCACTCACTGGTCTCGCATAGAAACTGAGTTCAGTTTCCAGTACTCATATCAGGCAGCTCACAACCACCTCTACTCCAGCTCAAGGGCTGCAAGTGCAAGCACACAGATGCAATAAATAACAGGAAAAATAATTTAAATGGTGTTTTTTGGGTTTTTTGTTTTTGTTTTTCCGAGGCAGAGTTTCTCTATGTATCAGTCCTGGCTGTCCTGGAACACACTCTGTAGAAAAGGAGAGCCTCAAACAGAGATCCATCTGCCTCTGTCTCCCAAGTGCTGGGAATAAAGGTGTGTGGCACCACTACCCGGCTAAACTGAAATTCTTAACTCCAAATAGAGGGCTGGAGAGATGGCTCAGAGGTTAAGAGCACCAGCTGTTTCTTAGCTTGAACTGCAGGTGAGTAGTTTATAATTGTAGATCAATGTGACAAACCCAACTTTGAGTGTAACTCACAAGAATGCTGCAAAACCCACCTAGGCTGGTTAATCTGTTACCTACATAGAGCTAGAGGGCCAACAAAATGTCTTTAGAAGGGTAGGAAATTTTGATTTTATTTGAAGTTCTTTGGTTTGTGAAAATAGAATCTATGTAGCCCAAGCTAGACTGGACCTGAAAACCTGCCTCCATCTATCTCTCCAGTACCAGAATTACAGATGTGTAGCACAGTGGCCAAGTGTATGTGTTTTTAGGTAAGACCAATATACGGATAGTCCCTTACATATAACGCCCAGCTTATCACACAAAATATTAAAAAGATGGTATACGTCCAAAGAGTTGGGTTTATTAAAATTAATAGCTTTTGCTGTCTTATCAAAGACATTAAGTGTGAGACCTTGGTGAGGCACTCACACTTGGAAACACAACAATCAAAAGGCTAAAGCAGGAAGATTATAAATTGCTCTAGGCCATCCTAGAACATAGCAAAACCATGATTCAAAAGCCAAAGGGCAAGTAGTATGCAGTGGAGGATACCTTTAATCTCAATATTCTGGAGGCAGGGGCAAAATGATTTTCAAGACAGCCAGGGCTATTCAGAGACCCTGTCTCATCCTGTGTCAAAAAACTGGGGATGGGAGGAAGCTGGGTTGGGTGTCAGGATGATAACGACATGACACTGGAGAAATGTCACGCAAGCATGAAAACCTGAACACTGACCCTGATCCTCAACAACTTGTTAAACAACTAAGTGCAACAGAAAGAGCCTGGAATCCCAAGGATGGACAGAAGGGGGACACGAGGCTCCTTGGGGGTTCCCTGCTGATAGCCTAGCCAAATCAGTGAGCTGCAGTTGGTAAGAGACTCTCCCTCAAAAATGAAGAGTGAATCAGAAAGAGATGGCATTAGTCTCTCATCCTCACACCTGCACACGCACACAGCACACATGTACATATACATATATGCACACAAAAGTTAAATGAGAAGTCAAACTGTCTTCTTGTTGCTACTAGTGTTTCTCCATTTGGAGAAAGCACACTGTTAAATCACATCATCACTACCAACAGTTGGGAGCCCACGACCTTGATAGGACCTGAGGTGCTCACAGGTTACCCAACTTTGATTTGGAGCATTAAGTGAAACTATCAGTAAAATGAAAAGTGACAAAGAAAATATTACTGCACTCATTGAAACAGCTCTGACCCCATCTCTGGCACAGCGGACAGGCTGCCTAGGAAACTCTTATACTCCCCCAGGGCCAGAAACTCAGCATTCCTCGCACCGACAGTCAAGTACCTCCAAGTCAAGAAAAACTTAGGTGAGTAGGCCAGAGGTACACTGCTCCAGGAAGAAAAAGCATCAGGGACCCCTTCAATGGTGCCATGCCACATTAACTCAAAAAGTCATCCAATGAGGTCATCAAAATCCAAAGGGCTTTTCATTCATGCTGACAGAGAATCACTATGCACTTGAGAAATGAAATATGAGTACTCATTAATGCTCTTTATGAAAAAAGAATGAACTGATATGTCCACTGGTGTGTGCTGCAGAAGGCACATTCAGTAAACAAAGTGGCAGCAGTGAGTGACCCTTTCTGCTGCTTGTCTGGCACAGGTTTTCTATGGCAGCCTTAGGGCCCATGGCACACCATTCTTCACTGAACCCTTGGGGGTCCTCCCATACCTCCCTCCACTCAGAACAATTCAAATCACCAGCAAAACAACGACTCCTCGCTCTCTCACTCCCCCATCCCTCCTCCGGTTCTTTGGCAGTAGAAGGTTTGAATAGCTGAGCACAAGCCTCAGCCACTACTATCAAGTGTTTATATTGGCCATGTACAGCACCCAACAGACCAACAGCTCTGGGTTGATCCCTAGCATCCCACAAAACCTTTCAATCTGTGAATGAGTACAGGGAATCCCAGCCTGTGAATGAAACAGATCAATTCTAGACTAACAGAGATTTACAAAATCACATGGGCCTCAGAAAGCTACCCATCAGCTACCTACAGTCCACAGTTCAGCCCTGTAGTTTACCCTACTTGTTGCCTGTCGACAGCCATAAAGGCTAAAGCTAACTTTTAGAAACACCATGGTTCGTCATGAAAAATACAGTAATGCCTAATGCAAAGGGTTCCGTGTCCTGTTGACAGCAGAGAAGGCGCAAACAGAAAACACTCCCCCAACTAAAAGATTAAGAGCTTGGTTTCTCTCCAGCAAAAAAGGTCAAAATGAGGCCCAATACTTCAACAAACGACAAAATAACACATTTTACCTCAAGGCACATTTACACATCAGCTTGGTGGCATGCAGGTGAATTTCTATTATAATCCCATCCTAAGATAGGTGTCTGCCAAGTCACCAGTATTCAGATTCTATCTTGTTTGGGTTTTTTTAGAAGTTTTGATTTAGTTTCAATTTTTTAAGACAGAACCTTGTTACATAGCCTAAATTGGCTTAAAACTCACTAAGCCTCAAGACTGGCCTGGAATTCTCCACCCTTCTGCCTCAGTCACCTCAGATTAGATTTAGAGGCCAGAACCACCACACCTAATTCCTATTCGCATTCTTACAAGACTCTTTAAACTAGGTGGGATATACACACCTGACTACCACCCAGCACTCAGAGGTGGGACAGATGCAGGCCAACTCGGATTACCAAGCAAGATGTCTCAAAAATAATTATTTTTTAAAATAAAACCTCCACTTCATATTATCCGATGTAACAAAAAAAAACAAGAACTACCAGGGTCCAGAGTGAAAACAGTGCTAAAAGGCAAAGGCATATACTGTTCTTCAGGAGACTTCAGTTCAGCTCCCAGCACCCACCCCAGACAGCTTACAACCACCCACAACTCCACCTTCGGGAGGATCCAAAGCCTCTGGCCTCCATGGAACCTGAACTCACCCATGAGCGCGCATGCACACACACAAGCACACACACACCTTTTTTAAAAAGTGAACTGTAGCCGGGCGGTGGTGGCACACACCTTTAATCCCAGCACTCGGGAGACAGAGGCGGGCAGATGTCTGTGAGTTCGAGACCAGCCTGTTCTACAAGAGCTTGAGCCAGGACAGGCTCCAAAGCTACTTTAGAGAAACCCTGTCTCAAAAAAAAAAAGTGAACTGTAATACTATCTGACACTGGTGATTGACTCTTGAAGTTCATAAATTAATATAAAGCACAGCAATACCTTAGGGAACAACAGCCACACAAAAACAAATTTCTTGAGTTTTGAATGCAAATTACCTGAGTTTTAAATGATCGAATATAATTTTAACAAGACCAAGAAGTACTTCTACAGTGGCACTTTTATACAAAAAATTACCTTTCCCCAATAACAGGGAAGTTTTTGGATTACACATATTTCAAGAAACTTGATTTTCCTTTTGCAACTGTGAACTATTAAAGAGGTGAAATTCTCAAAATAAAACAAATGCAAAGTGCCAACAATGAGGTCGAGGGTAAGAAGAGAATGAGTGCCAACCCAACAAAGGCCCTGCACAGCAGGCTCTGGAGACCCTGCATCATGAAAGCACTCCTTTCTTTCTGGTGAATACAAGTCCTTTCGATGTCACAGTATATATTTTAAGAAAAACAAAAAAGGGCAAGTGAAGTGGAGGATGGGTCTACTTCTGTAGGGGACATCTCCTCGGCTGCCTATCTATGACTGAAAAGCTTTGCAAGCCTGCAGCTACTGAGTGTGTCTATCCACAGAAACCAGCAAGTAAGACTCCACAGCTGTTCCCACTAGAGTTCTAGGAACTGCATTCCCATCCCATTGATCATTCAGAAGAAACAGAATGTGCTGTCATCTACCTCAGTAGATGTTATCTATCTCAAGGTTAATCCCATCAGTTTTGTCTGAAGGGAGAGCAAAAAGGCTTAAGACAGACGTCTGTGGGTGGTAGTGGCACATGCCTTCAATCCCAGCACTCAAGAGGCAGAGGCAGGCAGATCCATATGAGTTCGAAGCTAGCCTGGTCTCCAGATGAGTTCCAGGGCAGGCTCAGAAGCTACACAGAGAAACCCTGCCTCGAAAAACCAAAAGCCAAAACAAACTAAAACCCCCACGACAGACATCTGTGCCAGAAGGTGGTGGCACTCACCTTTAATATCAGCACTCAGGAGGCAGAGGCAGGTGGATTTGTGTGACTTGGAGACTAGAGTCTCAGCCAACCACTGTCTCAGGAGAGGGGGGTAGGTGTGCAGACAGACATTTGCACCAGGTGTTTTCAGAAGGCTACAGCACCAAAGGAACTTCTCTAACAAAAGGCATTAAATGATGTATTTGCATAATAGTGCAACAAGATGTCATCTCCACCCACTATCCTTATTACTTTTAAAATAGTAAGCAAACCTTGGTATAGACCACAAGTGTTCTTCTGATCAATGCCAATCTTCACCAACCAATACAAACGTAAAGTTGCCACTCATGAAGACTTCAAGTATGTGTACAGACACTACAGGTGACGAGCATCCAGACGTCATTCCCTCTGGGGCTGTAAGCAAAGCTCCTTCTCTACCATTATAAGAACAGAAATGGTGTTTGCCTCATATTTGCCGTCATGAATGGAAAGTTTCAAGCTCCACCTCTACGGGACTTTCTGAATGCATGTGACCAGTTAGTTTAAGGCAGTCACGGCAGTGACGAGCCAAGCCAACATGTAGTTTGCAGCCTCTTCCCTAGGCTTCATAATCTCTGAGCACTCATCCCCATGCACTCCCTATGGCATGTGAACCCATACTGACTTCTGAAATAAAGCATTCTTTCAGCTAGGCCTGGTGGGTACTTCAAGACCTATCTAGACAACTTAGTGAGACCTTGTCTAAAGTAAAAAGAGCGCTGAGACTATAGCTCAGTAGTAGGGCAACTGTGTGGCATGTACAGGTCTAGGTCTCACCACCAAGCCTTAAGTAGTTAACTCATTTCAGTGAGAATAAAGGAATATGATAAAAGAAAGCTATCTTTTTTTTTTTGGTTTTTCGAGACAGGGTTTCTCTGTGGCTTTGGAGCCTGCGCTGGAACTAGCTCTTGTAGACCAGGCTGGTCTCGAACTCACAGAGATCCACCTGCCTCTGCCTCCCGAGTGCTGGGATTAAAGGC
>JAQHUG010000134.1:1424267-1454287 GCA_028555095.1 Dicrostonyx torquatus
TGGAGCTTGCTGCAAAACCGACATGGTGAAAGGAGAGAACAAAGTCCACATGTATGAGTACATTCATGCACATACACACACACACACACACATGCACACACATGTGCACACACTGGATGGATGGATGGATGGATGGAAGGAAGGAAGGAAGGAAGGAAGGAAGGAAGGAAGGAAGGAAGGAAGGAAGGAAGGAAGGAAGGCAGGCTAATAACCAAGTGCTCTGGTTATGTGTTCTGTAATAGCTAACACTGGGATGGGTATAGCACTCCACTGTCTTCATCTCTCACTGAGAATTTTCCCTTTTGAAAATAGCCTTTCAGGTCTGGAACGATAGCTTAGTGGTTAAAAACAGTAATTGCTCTTCCGGAGGACCAGAGTTCAATTCTAAGCACCCACAACAGTAGCTCACAAATATCTTTAACTCCAGTCTCACAGGCTTACACCCTTTTCTAGTCTTTGCCTGCATGTACAATCTGCATGACTTGGGGAGCTCTACTACCTGACTCATCGAGAAAAGGGAATTTTTTCTACATGAGCACTTGCAGGCCACTGCAGCACTGCCACATCCCAGGAAGAGACAAGGGCAGGCTGGTGGAGCCGGCAGTCAGTTGACACTAACTGCCAATGTGAGTAGTATGTAACCTAACTAGAACTCTAGCAGTAAGAAGCTTCACTTTACTGAAGATGCATCCTGTCCTCTGGGAACCACCTCTCCAGGCCAAGGTTAAGTTGTTGTTTTTGATTTTTCAAGATAGGGTTCCTCCAGTAATAGCTCTGGCTACACTGGAACTCACTTTGTAAATGAGGCTGGCCTTGAATTCACAAATCTGCTTGTTCCCGCCTCACGGAATAAAAGGCGTGTACCACCACAGCCAAGCTCCTTGGTTACGTTTTTTAAGTCCTATTCTTTATTTTTCATTGGCCTTAGTTTCTAATCCATTTTTCCCCACCTAGTACTTGAAGTATTTCCATGATCCTTCTTGGAAAGGTTATCCTTGGAATAACGTTTGAGACAAAATAGTTGAATAAAACCAACTAGTAAATTAGTAGATTTCTGTTTCTGATTAAGATACATAGACCTGCAGCGAAAAATCACAGCAACTCTAAAACATAAAAGGCTATGTAGCCTAAAATACACCAAGCTGTCTTAAACCCATCAGAGCTGAAGTTGCAAGAAACAAAGACGACAGGGAACTGAGAAGGAGAGTCTGCACAACTCAGTGATTCTTCTCTCTTACTCTGGCTTGGTTTCATTCCTGTTTGTCCTGGGCCTGGAATTCACTATGTAGACCAGGCTGGCCACAAATCACAGGGATCCACATGTCTTTGTCTCCCAATGCTGGGATTAAAGGTGTGTGCCACCACACCCAGCTGCAGTGCAGATTCTTGATTGACAGATTCTGTCGGCCTTCAAAAGGATGCCCCAGCCAGACCACCAGTCTACTCCCACTTGCCAGAGCTTTCCTGTGGCCCTCTTTGGAGAGCCAGAGAGCTTATATAGCCCAGTTTTGACTAAACATGACTTCCTTGTTTGCTCAGCACTTCACTTCTAAAGACACAAAGAAGAGCCTCATAAAGGTTAATGCTACTTCATAAACAGACTAACTGAAGTCTTGTCTCCGTGCAGCTTTAAAAGCAATCCTAGTCTCTTCTGCAGGGCACAGAGTTGCAACATAGTCCTATAGATCAGGAGGAAGACACAGCGCAGCCTGAGCAAGGCACTTTCTCCTGAAGCCATGTCACTCTGTTAATTCTGAGGAAGTATCTAATCTGTTGTGAATATATTTTCAAATGGGGACAGTTTCTTCTAGAAAGAACACCAAATCCAACAGGTAGTGAATATCAGCCAGGCAGTGGTGGTGCGTGTCTTTAATCCCAGCACTTGGGAAGCAAAGGCAGATGGATCATCTCTGTGAGAGCAGAGGCCATGATGGGGTTAGGGAGCCTGTAATCCCAGCTCCTTGAGGCAGGAGGACTGCAAGATAAATGTCTTCCTGACATTCAGGAAAACTGAAAACCGCTCTGGAAATACAGCTTAGAAGTAGAGCATTTTACCCAGCATATTAAAGGCTCCGCAGTACCACAAAGAGTAAAATAAAAAGAGGACTACTATTCTCTGAATAGTGAATCAAGTTTGGTTTTGTTTTATGTATTTGCCATGTAAGCATTTTTACTTGCCCCAAAACAAAAAAAACCTCCTATTACACAAAATGACAATGTTCCAGAGTTGACTAATACTACAGAGATTTTTAAATAATTTGTTTCCTTGTGGAAGGGGCGCCACACATATGTGCACGGTAATAAGAGAGCAATTTGCAGGGTTAGATTCTCTCTTCCCACCAGCTGGACCTCAGGATGGAACCTGGCTGGGTCTCCCCTTCCACCAGATGGATCTCAGGATGGAACCTGGGTCATCAGGCCTGAGGGCAAGCCCCTTTTCCAGCTGAGCCATCTTGCTGACTACAACAGCATTTCATTTCGCAGGCAGCTGAGGTCAAACACAAACTGCTTTCTGAATGACAGACAGTCCTGAGCACCAATGAATGGCACATTACTGCTACTTCAAGGAAAAGAGAGGCAGTCATCAAGATGGAAGTATAAGCCAGGTGGTGGTGGTGGCACATACTTTTAATCCTAGCACTTGGAAGGCAGAAGCAGGTGGATCTCTGAATTCGTGGCCAGCCTCGTCTATAGAGTTAGTTCTAGGACAGCCAGGATTATACAGAGAAACCCTGTCTCAAAAACAAAAAGATACAATCACAGAACAGCACAGGTTCAGAAACCAGCAACAGGAAGCCACCAAGCTGCAGGTTAGCCTGAATTATATGGTGAGACCTTGTGGGTAATTTACAGTGGAAGAGTATTTGTCCAGCAGTGGAAAGCTCTTGAGTTTGTCCCTCAGCAATGCAAACATGAAGAGAGGGACTATAATGCATTTTGATATACACTTATCTAGGTGTAGTGTTTTAAATAATGGCAAACTAGATTTCAAAAATATTACTTTTTTTAAAAAAAACTCAGGCACACCATAGAAATAAAGCAGTAATAAAAACAGGCTGGAAGAGGAAGCAAGCAGCTGAGAAGACCTTGAGAAGCGCAAGCCTGCATGCATCCGAGTTCACAATGAATAGACTGTTCCCTGACAGTGTAACAAGATCTTTATTGGTGAATAACTAAGTACCATGAAATTGAATCAAATACACTATTAAGATATAATTCTGTTATTTGGGTTATGACTCAATTATACTGTTTAAAATTCTTTTACATGTGAGCGTGTGGGCTGGAAGAAGAAAGATTTCACCAGACTACATCTCAAAAAACGACTTCATTCACAAATCCTGCTCAACAACTAGCAGATACCAACAAGCTTCTTTTGTTTCCATTTTAATGAACTGTGGTGTAACTATTTCATTCATATATGTCTGACAAAAAAAATTGCTTTATGCTAATCTGGAAAGAAACTTCTGGTCTTCATGGGTACCTTTACCATCTATTTTCCAGAGAGTTGCAGAACAAATACAGTCTATAAACAAGCAAAAAGTGAGACAGGCCTGGGCACCCACTGACTCACTTATGATGGACCCATCAATGCCAGACGTACATTCTCAATGAATTACTCCCCCCCACCAAGACTGTTAGTTACCTCCAACTTCTCCCCAGTTTCCTTGATAAAAACAAAAGGGTCAGCTGGGCGGACAGACCTTTAATCCCAGCACTCAGGAGGCAGAGGCAAGTGGATCTCTGTGAATTTGAGGCCAGCCTGGTCTACAGAGCAAGTTCCAAGAGAAGGCTTCAATGCTACACAGAGAAACCCTGTCTCAAACAAAACAAAACAAAACAAAACAGGTCTAAGAGGATCTGGTGTTCTGAGACCTGAGGCAACTCTTGTCCTCTCCTCTCCTTCCTGCTAGCTGGGACACAAACAAGCAAGACTGAGGCAGTTCAGCCAACAAGGGGTGAGTATCACTGACACCCAAGTGCCACAATGGCTCAAGATCAGATAACATGCTAATTAGGGATATTCAAATTAAAAAGAAACACTTGTTTTAGATCAGAATAATACATTCATTCCGGCAGCACTCACCATCTTTTTTTATGTTTTGTAGGCTTTATAGAATTTCAGAGAATCCAAGGTCTTACTGACACAGTCCCCGTAAAAGAAACTGCTATCTAGGAAAACCCACAACAGGACAGAGCTCAGCAGTGTGGAGCTGTCTGCCTGATTCCCACCCAACACCACAAAAGAAAAAAGACAGTTGACTTTACAATGGGCAGGAAAATGGGTAGTGGCTGTCAGCATCCATTACTATGTTAACCTGACGAACTACATGCCAGTAATAAAGGTTCTATGTTCTAAGAGGATATCAGGTGTCAGGCACAAAGGGTGGATTTTGCACATCAGGTCCCAAGAGATTTCAAAAGAATACTTAACTCATTTGACGATTCTACTTCAATAGTAATGTAGAAATAAAAACTAAAGGGCATACCCACTGAGAAATTAAATCAATTCATTTTTCCATCTCTCTAGCACTCAATACTCCCAAACTCTGCAGCAGGGGCTGGCAAGGTGGCAAAGAGAGTGATGGTGCTTGCTGCGCAAGTCTGGTGTGGAGGCCCAAAAATGTGCGCCTACTGCCACCTTGTCTGATAGCAGAGTTTGGAGGTTGCTCAAAATGGTTGACAAGCATAGCTGCACTTCCCAACTCAGGATGTGATTACCTGGTTCTTTTGCCATTAAGATGGCTTATACAAGTAGATCCATTCCATCCTAACTGATGGTCAGGATATGCAAAGGTACTTCTGGCTCCTTCTTTTGTAATTATGAGACTACCTGGCAAATGGCTGTCTTCAGGATACTTGATCTAGAGCGGTTTCACTGCGTAAACAACAGAAAGCTAATGACTTGATGCCTCAAAGCATTGAAGCAATAAACGGTTCAGCTTTTACCTTTGTAGCATGTTAAAGAAGTCTTTTGTTGCTTTCATCCCCTTTTGTATTGGGGTATAAAAGTATATGGAAAATTAAACAGGGATGATTTCATTGGATATTCATTGGAATGTCCTCTCGGTACTGTTCTATGGCTTCTGTTTTATTATTTTCACAAACGTCTTCGTATTCTTTACTAATATTTCTAAATCCCCGCGCCCCTCCCCTAGAAAGAGGTGTGTTTGTTGAGGCCGGTTCCGACAGTCTGGGAACCAACTTCAATTCCAAGCCCACTTGAAAGTGAAAGAGAACTAATTCCACAATGATACTGTCTGTCTCCACAGGGACACATGTGCCACATACACCACACACACACACAAAAAAAATTATAATAAATGAACTATAAGAAAAAGTATTGCCTGAATAATTATATAAGCCCCAATTTAACATCACATTTAATATTTAAGACCTAAATTAACACCCAACTTATAATAGTTATCCTAACTTTCTAAACCAGACATCTTTTCCCACCTATCAACCACAGCTCTGAAATCTAATTCAGGTCTGCCCCACTCTTTTTTTTGGTGGGGGGACTGAGCTTTGCTGTGTAGCCCACTGCCCTCCAATTCTCAGACTTCATACTTCAGCCTCCTAAATGCTGAGATTGCAAATGCACTTTTGTTTTGGTTTTTTTTTTGTTTTGTTTTGTTTTTTAGTTTTTTGAAACAGGGTTTCTCTATGTAGCTTTGGCTGTCCTCAGGAGGAAGACAGGCAGATCTCCAGTTCAAGGTCAACCTGGTCTACCAACTGAGTTCCAGAACACTCAGGGTTTCAAAGAGAAATCTTGTCTCAGGGTGTGGGGGACACTGTAATAAGTGCTTTTCCCTGGAAGGCAGAATGTTGTTGTCTAGACATATGTAGACAGCTCACAAAGGTGAACTAAGGCCGCCCTGCCTCGCCACAGGCACATGACGTGAGCTGAAGGAGAGCAGCAGCATGCACATGGTGACACGCTCTTCCCCTAAGATCCAGGACCCTGAGTTTGCACAGTGATACCACAGGATCATAAACCAAGATAGCAGTGTTCAGACTGCCAGACTCCATGTTCCAGCTACACAACAGCATCTTCAGAATGCAGACAAAGCTGGGTGTGCCAGCACATGCCTACAGCTCCAGCACCCAAAGTGGCAGAGGTGGCAGGCAACCTCCACAAATTAAGGCAAAAAAATAAAAAAAGGCACAGACAGACTAGGATGGATTCTGTAAAAGCTTTGAAGCTTTGATTAAACTCTTTACATACATAAGAATAAACATGTCACCAGCTACTAAGATAAAATCTACTGCTGTAAAATCACTCAAGCGGAAGTAAGTAATGTTCGAGGTCTTCAGCAGGAAGAGCTAACACAGAGTCTCACTATATACATTCCCAGGCTAGCCTGGAACTCACCAGCCTCCAGGTTCCGCCTCATGGGCACACACCAAACATCCAAATAAAGTGCTTTAAAGTACATACAGTTAGCTACCTATCAGTTCGAGAACAGTTAACAAAATTCCAGCTGGGAAAGATCTTTGAGGGAGAAGAGCTTGTCTTGCATTCACAAGTACCTGAGTTCAACCCCTAGAACACATACTTTAAAAAAAAAAAAGTCATGGGGCTGGAGAGATGGCTCAACAGTTAAGACCACTGACTGCTCTTCCAGAGGACCCAGGTTCAATTTCCAGCACCCAGATGGCAGCTCACAACTGTCTGTAACTCCAATTTCAGGGATAAAGTTAAAAAAAAAAAAAAAGTCAAGCGTGGTGGCGCCTGCCTTTAATTCCAGCTCTCTGGAGGCAGAGGCAGGCAAAGCTCTGAGTTCTAGACCAGCCTGGTCTACCCAGCAAGTTCCAGAACAGCCAAAGCTATGTAGAGAGACCTTGTCTTTTTTTTTTTTTTTTAAAGCTTATCAGTATAGGCTTAAAATTCCAGCATGGGGAGATGGAGATGGGGACAGATGGGTCACACTGATGGTTTCAGTTAAGAATGGCCCTCATATGGTCATGCATTAGAATGTCTGGTCCCTAGTTGATGGATGTTTGAGTAGGACTAGGAGGTGTGGCCTTTGCTGAAGAAGGTGTATCACTGGCGATGGGCTTTAAGATTTCAAAAAGCCCTTGACAGGCGCAGAGTGCATACACTGCCACTCTGTGATCAGAATGGAGCTCTCAGCCACTTTCTTTTTATAAGAGTTGCCTTGGTCATGGTGTTTCTTCCCAACAATAGAACAGTGAAGAATACACAGAGAAACACACTGTATTTTAAAATAATAATAGTAATTAATAAGTAAGAAAGATTTAAAACTCCATCTTTTTATTTTTGTTTTATTTTGGTTTTTTTTTTTTTTTTTGAGGCAGGGTCTCACTGTGTAGAACAAGAGGGCCTTAAATTCACAGAGATTTTTTTTTTTCCTGCCTCTGCCTATCTCCTCAGTCCTGGGAGTAAAGGCCACCAGCCCAGTCATTTTTTAATTTTTTTACATTAGCATTTATCATTTGTACAAAATACTGGGTTTTGTCTGACATGTTGTATATGAATGCACTTGGTCACTTTCACAGAACTGAATGCTTTTTGTTTTTTTTTGGTTTTTCGAGACAGGTTTTCTCTGTGGTTTTGGAGCCTGTCCTGGAACTAGCTCTTGTAGACCAGGCTGGTCTCGAACTCACAAAGATCCGCCTGCCTCTGCCTCCAGAGAGCTGGAATTAAAGGCGTGCGCCACCACTGTCTGGCTTGAAATGAATGCTTTTAAGTAATGAAGGAAACAGAAAAGGGGCTATGGCCTGGCATTAGTCCATGCTGTACACACAGGCCCCCTCCATACCCAACTCTGAAAAAGCTGAATGGAATCGGTGCCTCACTTTCAGCCACTGCATTTATAAAATCCAGCTGGGAGCAGTTCTCCCCCTGAGCACTTCCTTGGCATGAGAGAGGGCCCTGGGTTTGATCCTTCAACACCACAGACAGTATATGAAGCAAAAATGCTGTGCACGGAAAGCCAACCCTGAAGTCATGCTGGGAAGTGAGACCAACACAGGGAGAGGAATTGCTGGACATTCTGTGTTCCAGAAATCTTTCCTAAGGAAATATCTGAAATACTGTCAATCAACTGCACTGAGATAGTCACAGCAAAATTACTGGACCTCTGACCTACAAACACATACACCTGCACATGCACACACAACCATTAGAAGAGGAAAAGCCCTTTTACATTTTCTTTAAAAATGACAGTATCATCTGCCCATGGAGATATACTATTTCTTCCTGGTTGCTAAGCAGCCGATCCCAGTATCCGACATCACATCATATCTGTGTCTAGTCACAGACAGAAAGGGCAAGAACTCAGGCAAACACATCCACCCAACCGGCAGTGTATCCAGTACAGGGAGTGGCCCAGGGGTACACAAAGCAACTTCAATTACCACACCCACCTCTCACCTGGGGCTTCTTTCCGAGGTCGCAGTATTCCTCACCCCAGCTGCACATCAAAAGAGACCTCTTTAATTCTGCCCCATTTGCCAATCACTTCACCCTCAATGAAATTTGCATTTCATCCAATTTACAAACTAATGAGCAATCTGAATCATTCTGCACACTGCTGTCATCAACTGCCAGACAGGTACGCCTTGCTGCTCCAAGCAGCCAACACTGCTTGGCGAACAACTCTGCTGCGGCAGAGAAGGGGTGGGTCCCTTGCTGAAGCTATAAATCCCAACACTAGTGGCATTTCCTCCCAACTGCAGCATCCCTATATACTCTCCCCTTCAAGCAATCCCCATTCTGGCAACAACGATTCAGAGAATCCTGACCCAGGGCACTGTCCCCCAGCTCCTCCTGCTTCATCCTAAGAAAAACAACAACTGGATCCTGTACCAGCCCTTACTGCAGTAGCAGCCATTTTTGGTTCAGCTCTGCTGGAGCTCCAGTTGGAAGGCAGGACAGCAAGAAAAGAACGCCAAAGGACTTTGAAAAGGAAACTGATGAACATGCTGTGTCTCACAAACACTGCACTCATTCTTCATATCATTAAAAAGACAGCCCTCCTTTACATCAGATGTACAACTTCCAACTATCTCCTAGCTGCCAGTGTCCCAGTACCAGTGTGGCAACTATGGTAAAACACAGACAAATGCTACTGGTTTAGGAGCAGGACACTCAGCGAGTTGGGTTTCTATTTAACGTAAGATAACAAGCAGGTTTTCTGCGATTGCTTTGGGGTGGAGGTTCAGCAGTGAGGATTACACCCAGGGGCCTTGTCCACACTAAGCAAGCACTCTAACATTCCCAGCCAGCACTTAAAAGCCAAATGGAAAAACAAACAAGTGTTGTGATAAGAAGCAGGATCGGGAGATGGGAGGAAGCCTTTCTCCTCTTCTCCCTCACTTCCCTGTTGAGCCTCCATAAATGTTATTTTAAGTCCTCCTTTTGCTCTTAAATCAATGTAACTTAATCTGTTTTACAAATACAGGCCCTTAGAGAGCCAGACGAACTTTATTTCATTCAAAATAATGTTCATATTCCTGATTATAAAAGCAGCACACAAGGGCTGAGGATGCAGCTCAGTGGTAGAGCACTCATCTAGCACATGGCAAGGACCTGGGTTCCAACCTCAGCACCAGGAAAGCAGTAAGTAATTAATTCAACAAGTATCACTTGTTATGTAAAAACTACCTACCCTCACTAGATGATCCTAGGAACACTAATATACACAGGACTTTTCCACGTTTATAACCTTTTTATTACCTTGTGTGTGTATGATGACACATGTCACAGCACTTATATAAAGGTCAGAGGACAGCTATGTGGAGACCGTTCTTTCCTTCCACATTTACATGCATTCCGGGGATGGAACTCAGATCACAAGCTACTGAACCATCTCGCTGGCTCCTCCAGGAGTGTTTCAAAAATAAAATTTGAGCCAGACAGTGGGGACTTATGCCTTTAATCCCAGCACTCGGGAGGCAGAGGCAAGCAGATCTTTGAGTTCTCAAGGCCAGAGGGGTCTAAAGAGTGAGTAGTTCCCAATAGCTAGGGCTATGCTGAGAAACCCTGTCCTGAAAAAAAAAGAAAAAAAAAGAAAGGAGAAAGATACAGAGAACCAGAAAGAGAAAAAGAGAAAGGAAGGTAGGAAGGAACAACCGAATAAACCAACGAACTACTTTTCAGTGATATAGCACTTGCCCACCACGAGTGAGACCCTGGTGTAATCCCAAGAACTTGAAGAAAAAAAGAAAAAGTAAAGAAACAGGGTTAATTCAAAAATCAAACAATCTGAAATCAGTTGCAGAATATTAAGGATAACTGAGACTAGAGAATAGGCCCAGCTGTATCAGGCCTTCCCTGCAACCCACCCCAGCACAGCAAGATGATTAAGTACTACACATTATTTATATTTAACATAGTAGAGCTCAATTTCTATTGTATTATCTACGGGAACAAAAACTAAAATCCCTGGTCAGCTGTCTCTCACCTGCCTTGTTAGGGAAAAGAGACTGGGTGGGTGGGCATTTGCTTTAGTTCCAACGCTAGATACACATCTATAAACAGAGAATCTTCAGACAAACACTCATATAAAAATCTTAAATCACTGATTTATGATCCAGGAAGTTGAGGGTGTAGTATCGTCATACATACAAAGTACTGAGTTTGATCCTCAGCACTACACACACATATACTGGAGAATTAAGGTTCAAGTTCAAGGCCAGACTAGGCTACACAGTGAGAACCTGTCTCAAAAAGCAAAGGGGAAAACAAAAACCTGCTCCAGCCCTCCATCTGGGCATCTCTGAGCCCCATCCCCAGACTGAAAGATGAAGGAATTAAAGTACACAGAAGAGGTCTGCACACTCAGGTCTGTACCTGACAGCTAATCAAGCACCTCTAAGTTGCAGTGAAACTCAAAGCAACAAGTGCACTGCCAAACACTGTGAAAGCTGAGGACCGATCTCTAAAGATTAAAAAAACAAAACCAAAAAAAAATACTAAACTACTGACCGAAGTGCTAATAAATGAAAGTGCTTAAATAAGCATTATTAAGTATCAGGTGAAACTCAGAATAATGGTGTTCACCTTTAAGACCAGTAATAGGGAGAATAAGGATCCCCAGTTCAAGGTCAGTCTAAACTATACAAAGAACTCCTGCCTCAAGAAATAAATATAAATACCTGGGGCTGGAGAAGTGCCTTAATGATTAAAAGCAATGGCTGTTTTTCCAGAGGACCCAGTTTCAATTTCTAGCACCCATGTGGAGCCAGGTGGTGGTGGTGCACACCTTTAATCGGGAGGCAGAGGCAGGCGGATCTCTGTGAATTCGAGGCAAGACTGCTCTACAAGAGCTAGTTCCAGGACAGGAACTAAATAAAGCTACACAGAGAAACCCTGTCTCGAAAAACTAGATAGATAGATAGACAGACAGACAGACAGACAGATAATAAAATAACATACATACATATGGAAGCTCTCTTCAGGCCTCCTCAAGCACTGCATGCATGTGGCACACAGACAAACATTCAGGTAAATAGGCAAACACATAGAATAAAAATAAACTGCCAGACAGCAGTTGTGTACACCATTAATCCCAGCACTCAGGAGGCAGAGGCAGGTGGATCTCTGAGAGTCTGAGGCCAATTTGAGATACAAAGTGAGTTCCAAGACAGCCAAGGAAACAAAAAAAAAAGTCTCAAAAAACAAAATCTCCAAAAAAGTTGCCAGCTAAATAAGCGTACACACATAGTTACATTGATCCCTAAATGTCCCACTGTTTCCCACTCCTCTCTCAAGTTAATGTTCTAGTTACATTTACATCTTTTCCAAGTCCAGTGGTCACTCTTTACTTCATCCCATGGTCCTCCTGAGACACCCAGGAGACATCACCGTGTGCTACTCCTACACCAAGCAGCGTTCAGCCACTGTCTCAAGAGTCTAAAAGTTCTCATCTGCAGGATTCCTAGATGAAGTCCTGACTCCTTCAGCCCGGGGAAGGCTACCTCTAACTCAGCTGTGGCATCTGCCATTGTTACACGCCCTTTCTGGTAGCTAAGGACATGTGAGAAGAAACTGACAAGAGGATTTCCATGACCTACTCCAAACCAAACACTCTGGCTCTTTGCATCCTCAATCCCAACATAAAATGATGCCAGTTGCTATGGGCAGTCAGGGGCTGGCAGATGACTCAGCAGGTGAAGCTAGTGGTGAGCAGCGGTTTCATTACACTTTGGACAACAGAGAAGCCAGCAAAAGACAGCTATCATTGTTTACATTCCTAAACATGCTGTCGGGCTTCACAGGCTTGTAAAGCCACGCCACCTACTGTCAGCAAGCCCATTTTCCTTAGTTAAGGGTTCAGAAGCATCAAGTTTAGCAAGTAGCTCCTAAAATGCTGTGAACAATCTCCTTTCCTGAAGGACAATGAACTCATCATTTCTTGAGAGCTGTGGACCACAAAGCAGGTAACTGAACACTCAACAACCATCCTGCCTCTAATCATAGTAACCTGGGCTCTGCATGGACAGACATCGTTCTCGACACAGGAAAGTGCTTCAGTACACACAAACAGATGTCAAAGGCATTAAACTACTTAAAATACAAAGAGAGAAAGTGAAAACAAGTGAGCTAGGAATTGTTAATCTCTCTGTGACAGTCACTTTCTGTGGCAAAGCACGCTGAGCCACTCAGTGAAACTCTGCTTTTGAATGCTCTCTACTCAGTTTCACTTCTAAGAGTCAAAAACGATCATCTTTAAGGACCCTTGTGTCGTGAGATTTCCATCTCCAAACCCTCTTTTCCAAGTCTTCATTTATAATAGAATGACTGAGAAGTTCCCACTGACTTCATACACAATGGTTTACCTACATATTTTCCCCTGTAGTCCAGTTACTAGGGAGGGTGGAGCAAGAGGATCATCTGAGAACCCAAGAGTTCAGGACCAGTCCCCGAGACCCCATTTAAAAAAAAAAAAAAAAAAAAAAAACAGAGAGCCTAGAAATTAGCCATCAACATAAAGCATGAGACCAGTTGAGTAGTTCCTCCTACTTAAAACTGATCATCAGCCTTGCCCAGTGCTAGGGAGGCAAGGGCAGGCAGATCTCTGAGTTCTGAGGCCAACCTGGTCTACATAGGGCTTCCAAGCCAGCCAGTGTTATATAGTGAGACCTGTCTCAAGAAAATAAAATATAAAGCCTGATAAATTAAGGGTGAGGGACAAGGGTACAGCTTGGGATGAGAGTGCACATTCAGCATGCAGGATCCTGGTTGCCAGGATACAACACTGTCCATCAATTGCACATCATTCCGCATTAGCCTTTAAAGATCTTTTATCCATAAGGAAGCTCAGCAGCTGTCCCGACTCACAGCAGCTTCAGATCACCAGCCACAGCACGGACTCTCAGGACCTTCGCCTTTCTTGGTCCTTCCACTGTACTGAAATCACAGACTTGTGTTCCAACCCTTTCTGCTCACACAGTTTCTTCTCATTGCAAACCCCTTCAGGTAGCTCCACTAAACGAACTGAATGTGCCTTCCACTCACTTCAAACCCAATATATCCTAAACTGATGAACACAGTTAAATTCTACATCTTCCTTTATTCGTTCAATGACAGCATCATTCTCCAGTCTCAAAAGTTAGGAACTTTCTCTAGATGAACAGGAAAAAAAAAAAAAAGCTAGGAGTAGAGGGCAGGAGAAATGGCTCAAGCAGCAAAGAACACTGGATGGTCTTGCAGAGCACCAGGTTCTATTCCACATAGCGGCTCACAACCCATCCTTAAATCCAAGGTCCAGGAGATCCTATACCCTCTTCCAGCCTCTGCAGGCATAAGGTACATAAGTGGAGACAAAACACTCACACATTAAAAAAAATATAAACAAACCAAAAAACCTTCCAACTATTATGGGAGAAAAGCACAAACTGCACAACTAGATAGTCAAAAGGCCTCCTAAACTGCCCCACACATGAAACCTTCAATGCTTTCCACTAGTTGGTCTTCTGACCACAGCAAATTCACCATGAACCAATTCCTTTTTTTTTTTAAATCATTTATTTATTTATTAAGCATACAATGTACAACTGGCAAGGAAGGCACCAGGTCTCATTATAGATTGTGAGCCACCATGCGGTTACTGGGAATTGAACTCAGGACCTCTGGAAGAGCAGCCACTGCTCTTACCCTCTGAGCCATCTCTCCAGCCGCCGTGGACCACTTTCTAACTGCTGAGCAAGACTCTAAAGGCTTTTAACATGTCACTCAACTGTGGATGGCCTTCTCATAACTAAAACCCCCCTTTCTGTCCTCTAGTTGTCAACGATTTGCAAGGCTCAGCTCTGCCAACTCCACTGGGAGAATACCTCAACTTTCTCAACTGTCTACTTGATATCTAGGAGGCAGGGCTTTCTTTTGTACTTCCTTCAACAGTAAGTACACATGGAATCAACTTTTGCCTCTTTTGTTCTGAGTAAAAAAGGACTGTGTGCCAACTAAGTATCAAGCAACTGCTGTAAGAGCCAAGCACGCCAGACAGATGCCTACAGTAAAGGTGAAGATGGAGTCATGGGAGTCACCAATGTCTACTAACTTTAGCTTATTTTTTACCATCATCATCACATAAATAGACGTTTTGCGTGCATTTATGTCTGTGAACCTGGGAGGTCAGAAGAGGGCATCAGATATCCTGGGACTGGGACTGGAGTAACAGATTCTGTGAGCAACAAACCCTGGTCCTCTGAAAGAGCAGCCTGTGCTTTTAGCAGTTGAGCCATCACTCCAGACAGATTTTTTTTAATTTTATTTATTTTTTGTTTTGGGTTTTTGTTTTTGTTTTTTTGAGACATGGTCTCTCTGTGTAGCCCACACTGTCCTGGAACTCACTCTGCAACTGGCCTTGAACTCAGAAACCCCCTTGCCTCTGTCTCCCAAATGCTGGGGTTAAAGATATGTGCCAACAACACCCAGCTAAAGTATTTTTAAAGTTCAAAACTATTAATATTATATGGCTATCAAGATGGTTCAGCCAGTCAAACTAAGTTCAATCTTTCCCTAGGATCTACTTTCACTTTCAAAGGAGCTCTGGGGAACAGGGACAGCCCAGCAGGTAAGAGCTTGCTACTTTTGCAGAAGACCTGAGTTCAGTTCCCAGCAGCAGCATCGGGGGCTCACAACTACCTGTAACTCCAGTTCCTGGAGATACAATACTCTGTGGACACCTGCACTGACATGCACAGACCCACACAGACCATCCACAGCTTTCTCTGAAGTACTTTTAAGCAGCCTGAATAAAGATGACTTCACTGAAAAAGGGATACTTCAGATAATAGCTGAACCCAAAACTCAATGTAAAACTCAAACAACGTAGACCACAGCTCTCAAGACGCACCAGGACCTTCCAGTGTATCCTCCTCAAGTCAATACCAGGTCTTCTGAAGCTGTGGCAAACACACGTTATTTTTATATAATGAATGTATTCCTGAAGAAAGAGATTCTGAAGACAGCCTGACAGTGCTGTGCCTATAATCCCAGCACCCATGAGAACATGGGATCAGTGCATGAGGACAGGCATAGCTACCAACCTGTCCAAGTCAGACAGGGTTACCTTAGCAAGTTCAAAGCCAGCCTAGGCTGTACAATGAAATCTCAAAGAAAGTGCTCACTTCAGCACCACATGCTAAAACTGGACCAATACAGAGCAGCATGGCCCCTGTACAAGGATGACACACAAATTACCTTTTTCCATTACCATGCGCAATCAATAAGCAATTTAATTCTCTTGGGGGAAAAAGAGTCTGTTTTTCAAATGACTTCCACTCTGAAAATGCACTTAGAAAGCTAAGCAAGTAGCTGTCCTACATGAGGCCAGCCTAGCTACCTGCTGCACTCCAGGCCAATCTGGGCTGCAGACTAAAACCTCAAAATAAAACAAAAGCCAGCTTTCAGGCTGGAGACAGCTCAGTGCATGGTGCTTTCTCAGCACACATGAGCCAAGTTCCATACAGGATTTCACATGGGATGCTAATCAATAGCCCAGTACAAGGGAACAGAAGAGAGAAATGCCTTTGGGACCAAAGGATTTTAAAAATCCAAATATTCATTTACTTATGTAGAGGAAGAAAATAAAATATAAACTATTCCATACTTGAAGTTTTGTTGTTTTTGTTTTGCTTTGCTTTTTTAAGTTTTTTGAGACAGTTTCTCTGTGTAGAATAGGCTGTCCTGGAACTCACTTTGTATATACCATGTTAGCCTATAATTCACATAACTATACTTGCCTCTGCCTCCTGAGTGCTGGGATTAAAGGCGGGCACTATCACCACCAGGCTTTGAAGGAAGATTTTAATCCAGTATGGTCTCTAACTCCTTTTATAGACAAGGATGCTCCTAAACTCCTGATGCTCCTTCCTGTCTTTCCCAGGAGTACACCGCCACAACCAATTTACATGGTGCTAGGGGTTCAGACTCAGGCCTTGTCATTCTATGCATTACAGCATATAAAGCTACAGTGTCAGCCTTAAATATTATTTTTAAATTTGCAAGTCAGGAGAGTTAGAAAGAGTCATTTGGGTAGTTTTCCCCAAAGTACAGTTCTCTGCTTTAAACATGATGGGTCAAGAATCACCTATGAGGAAAATTAACCAACCCAATGAATTCCAAAAATATACTACAGTGTTGAGGAGATGGCCTACACGGTAAAGCACCTTCACTACAGAGATGAGGACCCAAGTTCACCCAGGCATGGACATAATAAAACCCAGGCCTGACAATTCACATCTATTACCTCCAGCCAAGAGTTTACTGACCTGTCAGTCCAGCTAATCGGTGAGAGCAGCTCCAATGATAAGACTTGTTTCAGGAGCTAAGGTAGGAAGTGACTGAGGAAGACACACAATGATGACCTCTGGCCTCTACATGCATACACACACACAAACATATATGGTAAGGTTGCAGATGCTCCTATACATAAACCTGTACCAACCCGCTAAGGCTCCTGTAAACTCTAGCAAGAACCAGCAGGCATGGCTCAGCTTAAGAGCACTTGATGGCTGGGCGGTGGTGGCACATGCCTTTAATCCCAGCACTAGGGAGGCAGAGGCAGGTGGATCTCTGTGAGTTCGAGACCAGCCTGGTCTACAAGAGCTAGTTCCAGGACAGACTCCAATGCTACAGAGAAACCCTGTCTCGAAAAACCAAAAAAAAAAAAAAAAAAAAAGAGAGAGAGCACTTGATGGCTGGGTGGTGCACCCCTTTAATCCCAGCACTCAGAGGAGGCAGAGGCAGGCGATCTCTGTGAGTTCTTAGGCACTTGGTCTACATAGTTCTAAGACAGCCAGGGCTGTATAGCAACACCTTGTCTTCAAAAAGCTAAATAAATAAATGAGAGGCTCAGTGAAAAGATTCAGCAAATAAAGGTGCTTGTCACAGAGCCTAAGTTCCATCCTGGAACCGACTCTTCCAGGCTGTCCTCTGACTTCACACATACACAGTGGCATATAAGCCCTCACAGGTACACACACACACACCAAAAAAAAAAAAAAAGTAAAAAAGAAAAGAAAACACTGATTTTTTCCCCCAAAGTATTTAACAGCAAATTGGCTATCCAAATAAATTGATGTGTCTCTGTCAAACCATAAGAACTATCAACAAAACAGTTCCTTTGCTGCCCAAGGACGATGCTAATCAACAAACAAGCTATCTTACACTCTCTCAGAATTCCTAGGCTAAGAATTCAAGTATAAGTAGGGTGTTTGAGACACATCTTCAATCTCAGCACTCAGGAGGCACCTCTGTGAGCTCCAGACCAGCCTAGGCTACACATTAAGACACTGTCTCAAAAAGATAAACGGTCAGGAGTTTTTGCACTTTGGTACAACCTATGATTCTGGCACAACAAAGGCTGAAGGAGAAACACAAGACTACATAGCTGAAGTTGTCCCAAACAATAACAACTTAAAAAAAGAACTGGAGTTCTGAGTATAAACTCATAGATATAGTTTTCTATACTTAGAGATTGAAACAGAGCGGGTACACCTGTGTGTGTATGTGCGCGATTTTGACTTATTACTATTGGCAATTACTGAAAAGAGGTTGTGACACGGTGAATGTTGAGAGTTGATGCTTATGTTGAGAATGTTAGACCTAAGTGATGTTCTAAACCAGTGGAAAAAACATTTTCAACTCGGGCGATTCTACTCTCCTTTAATATATGAGACTATAGCCTTTGGGAGCATAATTATTCATAAAGCATTATGATTTATCCTGACAAAAGGTGTGGCTATTGAGACACAGGGCCTGGAAGTATATTTCTCTTCACTAATCTCTTTTCTTTTTTTTTTTTTTTTTTTTGGTTTTTCGAGACAGGGTTTCTCTGTGGCTTTGGAGCCTATCCTGGAACTAGCTCTTGTAGACCAGGTTGGTCTTGAACTCACAGAGATCGCCTGCCTCTGCCTCCCGAGTGCTGGGATTAAAGGCGTGCGCCACCATCGCCCGGCTCTCTTTTCTTTACAGAGACCAACAGTCAATGACAGATTTAAAGCTTCTCCTTTCCCAAATATGCCTAAGACAGGAACTGACATGGGTCGATGTCTGTTTCCAAAGACGGAAAAATTTGGATAAAGGAAGACTTTGTCCAAAACAGGCGTGGTCAGTCTGTCCTGTTGCAGAAGCACAGGGGTTATTAAAATTTAATGAGAGAGTGAATTGTGGGCCTAATTTCATTTAAGATATTTACAAGTAGGCTCCAGCCACACTTGTTTTTCCTTGGCAGCTGCAGGCCTGCTGCCCACAAGACAAAGGTTAGGACGAATGGCTCCTTCCCCTGTATTGTTGTGTAGATCGTCTGGGAAGAAATATTGATGCCAAAGCTGGTGAAGTAAGTTGCAGGTGTTGCTAGCCCCGGTGTACCCCGGAAAAGAAATATTAATGAGGATTCCACCTTGGTTTACCGAGGGATAAGAGATGTTTGGAGAATAAATGTGAGGAGTTCTTCAGGATGAAGAAGGCCTGAGATGCCAACTGTGTCTCATTATTTCCACGCGCCTCCGAACCAATACACTTAGGGCAAGGTATTAGTTTCTATGTTGTGGCCACGGTCCCTGACACCTTAGTACATACTTACCGTTCCTGGTTCTCTGTGTGTCTAGACCATGGCACCTCATTAACAAGGTACCACCAAAAACTGAATGAATATGGTAAGGTGGTGCCGCCACCCAGGACCCATACTTTGTCCCTAGCACCAGCCTCCAGTAAAGAGAGGCAGGGTTGTGGAGATGTGGGAGGCATATAAGGCCTGCTGCAGGGGAAATACTAATTGAGTCTAAAACTAAAACACTTTTTTTGTGCCAGAAAGTAAAAGAAACACTTTCTCAAGAGGGTGACTGACAGGAAGGACCTGCACCTGCACAGACCTGCAGGAACACCTCCCAGCCAAGCTGGCACAATCTGAGCAGCAAACAATAATAGTAACTGCGGGTTTTCCCTCGGAAGAAAGCACTTGAGCCCATGATATGAACAAATAGCTAAATATGAGAGCAAGCTTCCTGGAAGCCTGAACAACCAATAGAGAAGGAAAAGGCAGAGGAGAGAGTCATAATCAAGCATCACCAATGTGTGTGTGAAGGTGGGATCACAGGAATAACACCATCTTGAAACATCTCCTCAGGGCAAGGGATTGGCAGGAAAGCCCTCTGCAGAAGCCAGCTTTGCACACATCTCTCAATCAACTAAACGTCCCCACACTGCAGAGGGATGCACCTCATTGCTCTCATGAGAAAACACTAAGAAAGAAAGCAAGGGGGCTTCTCTACAGTAACTCATCACTAACATTCTGAGTCAAGGTCAGGAATACAGGTACAAGGCAGAGGTAGCACAGATGATTAGCATGTGATAGCCGGAGCCCAAACCCCAGCACCTCAACAAAAATGAAAATGTAGCCAAGCGGTGGTGGCTCACACCTTTAATCACAGCACTGAGAGGCAGGGGCAGGTGGATCTCTGAGTTCGAGGCCACCCTGGTACACTGAGTGAGTTCCAGGACAGCCAAGGCTACACAGAGAAACCCTGTCTCAAAACTAACAAAAATATGAAAATGTAAAGAGTACCGATGTTATGAAAGCTAAGAACACTAAGTAAATACAGAAGAGGAAATTAAAGAAAAATAAAGTACTAGGCTAGTGGTGCTGGCCTGTAACTTATAGCTACCTGGGAGGCTGAGGCAGAAAGAACACAAGTCCAAGACATGAGCAAAAATAAATCTGAGGCCTGACCAAGCTATGTGAGGCCTTATTTTTAAAATGCTGGATTTGGTGCATATCACAGCCTGAGGGAGAGAGATTACAAGTACAAGGCTAGCCTGGCATGCACATAGCAAGACCATCTCAAAATAATTTTAATGAGCCAGGCATGGCTCACGCCAGCAGTCCCACCACTCTGGAGATGCAGGCAGGAAGGGGGATCAGATCATCCTCAGCTACAGCAAGCTTGAAGCCAGAGATTTTTGTCTCAAAAATTAGTACAAGCCAAATGGTGGTGGCACCTCTAATCCCAGCACTCAGGAGGCAGAGGCAGATCAGTCTCTGAGTTCAAGGCCTATGTAAAGAAACCCTGTCTCGAAAGAAAAAAAAGAAAAAAAAATAGTAAGTGGAAGAGGATCACTGGACAGCAACTCTCCCAGAGGATTTATAGGAAAGTAATAGTTGAGAACGGGGAGATTGGGGGGGGGGTGCCTTAAGGGATGTAGTCACCAGCAAGGGGCAGATGAAACGGGCTCCCACTAAGGCTCCTGTAAACAACTCTAAGAACCTGCAGGCATGGTCCAACTTATAAACACCTACTGGTCTCCCAGAGGTCACAGTTCAGTGCCCAGCATCATGTCAGGCAACCCAGATGTCTGTCCACCTGTAACTCCTTGTTCCCTATTCTAGCACCTGCCTATACTTGAGTGTACGTACACACACACACACACACACACACACACACAATTTTAAAATCAATCTTTAAACAATTATAATGAAACTCTTCAGTTCACCAAAAATTAGATATGAGAACCTCAGTAGGTAAAGGCGCTTGCCACCAAGACTGACAACCAGAGTTCAATCCCTAGAACCCTCATCCTGGAAGGAGAAACAACCCATGCATATTGTCCTGACCCCCACATGTATTACAGTACTCATGCACCCACATACATGTACACCCACAATAAATAAATGTAAATAAAAAGACATAAAAGTAGAGGAGGACCGGATTCAGAGTAGAAAGGTAAAAAAGAGGTGAAGACCATGATGGGGACACCCACGGAAACAGTTTACCTGGAGTAAGCCTTCCAACTCTGGCCTGACAGCGAGAAAACGAACATAGGACTAAACTAGGTACTCTGAATGTGGGTGACAGTTGTATGGTTGGGGCAAAGTGTGGGGCCACTGGCAGTAAGACCAGGATTTATCCCTACTGCTTGTTCTGCCATTTTGGAACTCATTCTCTCTGGAGGGATACCTTACTCAGCCTAGATATAGTGGGGAGGTCCTTGGTCCTGCCTCAAAGCAATGTGCTAGACTTTGTTGACTCCCCATGAGAAGCCTTACCCTCTCTGAGGAGTAAATAGGGGGTGGGACAGGGAGAGAAGGGGGGTAAGGTGGAGGGAGCAGGAAGAGAGGAAGGAGTGGGAAATGGATTTGGCATGTAAAATAAGAAGAGATAGTTTTTCTTAAAAAAATAAATTAAAATAAAAAATAAAAGGTAAAAAAAAAAAAAAGAAATTTGGGCTGGAGAGGTGGCTCAGAGTTTAAGAGCACTGGCTTCTCTTCCAGAGGTCCTGAGTTCAATTCCCAGCAATGACATGGCAGCTCACAACTATCTGTAATGAGATTTGGTGCCGTCTTCTGGCATATAGGCATACATGCAGACAGAACACTGTATACATAATAAATAACTAAATTTAAAAAAAGAAACCCATTATATATAACTAACATGCTATTAAAATGGGGGGAAGAGTTTTTTTTTTAAACAAGATTAAAATAATTCAATGGCAAACAAGTGTAAGGCACTGGGTTTGATCCCAGCAAGAGAGGAGAGAGGAAGACAGAGTGAAATCAAAAGAAGGATGATTCTGGAAAAGAAAACATTAACAACAAATCAGGCAAAAAAACAGGTGAGGTCTTCAGCTTACTAGGTAGTATTGTGCCTCACTCTCTGCTTTTTAAATTTTATCTTTTAATTTTTATTTTTTCCAGAGAAAACACAGGGTCTCTCTATATAGTCTTGGCTGTCCTGGAACTCACTCTGTAGACCAGGCTGCTGGTCTCGTAACTCTACCTGCCTCTTCCTCCCAAGTGCTGGAATTAATGGTGTGCACTACCACCTGACTAATTTCTTCCCTTACTAATCATGCCAAGGTGATAAGAGATGCTAATAACAAAGTGGAGACAGGATCTAAGACAAACTCAAAGAGGCCCTTATACTCCTCCAGCAACTTTCCTGCAATTTAAAAGCTAGTTTCTACCTAGACAGATAGCTCAGCAGGAAAAGCATTTGTCAAGTAAATATGAGAATGTGTTCAAATCCTCAGAACCCACACAATGGCCCCAGTGCTCCTATGGGGAAAGGGCAGAGACAGGAGAATCCTACATCACTCATGGGCCAGCCAGCCTGACGTTCACAGCCACAAAGTTCCTGTCTCAAACCAGCTGAAAGGCAACACCCCAAGGCTGTCTTCCAGACTCCACAAAACAAATAAAACTAGTTCAGTAGCTCTTCTTTTTTTGGTTTTTTTGTTTGTTTGTTTGTTTGTTTTTTGTTTTTCGAGACAGGGTTTCTCTGTGTAACCTCACACACAGAGACCTCTGCCTCCTAAGTGCTGGGATTTAAAGGTGTGCGTCACCATGTCTGGTGTTTACTTGCTGCTGTTAAATTTACTCAAACACATATTTTTAAATTTTCTAAATGCTGAGCTACAGTACACTTAGATGTCTAGACAGTTATGATTTTTTTAAAAATAACTTTATTTTCTGATTACCTGGATATGTGTATACACAAAGCAACTGTGTGTGGGTGCTCAGAAGCCAGTAGAGAGTATAGAATCCACTGGAGCTGGAATTACAGGCAGCCATGAGCCGCACAACTTGAGGACCTCTTAACCACTGAGCTACCTCTCAAGACCCCCTTTGTAATTTTTTTTTTTTCGAGACAGGGTTTCCCTGTAGCTTTTTTTTTTTTTTTTTTTTTGGTTTTTCGAGACAGGGTTTCTCTGTGGCTTTGGAGCCTGTGCTGGAACTAGCTCTTGTAGACCAGGCTGGTCTCAAACTCACAGAGATCCGCCTGTCTCTGCCTCCCTAGTGCTGGGATTAAAGGCGTGTGCCACCACCGCCCGGCTGTAATTTTTTTTTTAAAGTCAAGAACGGAATCACTGATTGTCCACACCAACACTTGGCTTTTACTGTTGCCTAAGATGCAAGCACACTCAGCCACTTACCACAACATGAAGGGTCTATACTAAGGTCAAATGCTCATGTCAGCTTCACAAACAGCAGTTACCTCAGAAGTTGAACTGGTTCCAAATTCTACTTCTGAAAGATCGACAATGTAATATTGAGAGTATCGGCTGCCTCCATTAAGCCTCAAGAATTCAAAAATTTTAGTCACTAGATACTTGATGGCATTAAAATTCTGCAGAGGCTAATGAAGATTCACTTCTGCATATTTATTAGTGAGACTTACTAAAAAGTAGATATAACCTTACTGCTCTAGTATTTAGAATTCAAGTCATGGAAGAGGGTTTTGTTGTTGTTGTTGTTGTTTTTGTTTTTCAAGACAGGGTTTCTCTGTAGCTTTGGAGCCTGTCCTGGCACTAGCTCTATGTAGACCAGGCTGGCCTCAAACTCACAAAGATCCGTCTGCCTCTGCCTCCCGAGTGCTGGGATTAAAGGTGTGCGCCACCACCACCCGGCAAGGTTTTCTTTTTGTGGGAAATTTTTTAATAAAGTCCATGTTTTATTATACTCATGTAGTTATTAAAATCCCTCTCTTCCTTTTCTGAGGAAGCATCTACCATGCAGCACTGACTGATGTGCAGCTCTGTGTAGAGCAGCCTGGCCTTGTACTCATGACATTCACCTGCCTCTGCTTCCTGAGTGCACACACAACATTAAACATGAAAAGGCTGAATCGGAGACTTTCTCAAGTCCTTGTATTTGACAGAAGCCTTACAATCAGAATGCGGATAAAAACTAAAGACTCAAGGGGGCTGAAGAGATGATTCTGCAGTTCAAAGCACTTGTTTCTTGCTCTTCCAGGGAACCCAAGTTCTGTCCCTGGCAGTCAGGAGGCTGCCTCTAACTCCTGCTCATAATAACTTCTTCAGACTCATTCCGAGCCCCTCAGAATCTAGATCCATTTTCTCAAGCATTCCACTACCAGAATCCAGTGCTCCCAGCACTCGGGTGGGGAACCCTTAGGACCCAGTTTCTGCTGTGCTTGTTTTATAGTGGATAATTAAGAGTTCCTACTCTTAATTCATTTCCTCTGCATATCCAGACCCTTTTCTCTTTGCATTCAAGTTGTTCGCTGTTGGTGGCAGTGACGACGTTTTTCCAAGACGATGCCTCGTGTCGCCCAGATAGGCTGTAGCCACAGATCACTTTCAACTTCCAATCCTCCTGTGTCCACTCCCATACCCAGCTTGCAAATTTATTTTCTATTCTTAAAAATTATTTACTGTGTGTGTATATATACATGCATTTGCAAAAGACAAAGAAGATGGAAAGACAGCTTGTGGAAGTCAGTTCTCCACCCATGGGTTCCTTTGGCCCAAACTCAGAAGGTCAGATTTGGCAGCAAGCGATGATAATCTGGCCAGTCCTCAGGTTTCTTATCAACTATCTTCCAGGGTCCAGCAAAGCCTAGTAAAAAGACAAATGGCGCCTCACCCTTTCTCACAGGATTCCTGCCTACCCTCAAGGATTTAGACTGCTGGTTAATTTTCTATCTCTACCTAGTTTTACTGTCATTTCTAACTTCTTTGTCCCCACCTCAGTCCTGCTCCCTAACCCACTAAATCCCTCCTCTCATGACTCACTCATCACAGACACTTCCTGAAACCAAGTTATGAACTTCATGAGTTTGAGGCCAGCCTGGTCTACAGAGTGAGTTTCAGGACAGCCAGGGCTACAGAGAAACCCTGTCTCAAAAAACCAAAAAGAAGAAAGAAGAAAAACTCTAAAACTATAGACAGACAATCTGATTGTATTTTCCAAAAACAGTTTAAGTCTAATACAATTCAAATCCATACAGACCTGGTAGCTCAGCTCAGCAGCTAAGCATATGGACTTGTGTACTGACAGGACACGCTACCCGGAAACAAGTATATTAATAAAACATAAGAGTACATTAATAAAACACAAGAGCCCAGGAAAGTTCAGTGGCCATACTCTACGAAACCCCCAGGAGTGGTGACGCACACGTGATTCCAGTGGTGCACACGTGATTCCAGCACCAAAGGCTAAAACAGAAGCTGACCCTGTCCAAAACCAAACACCTTCCGAATTTTAATCTTCTAAAGTTGACAGGAAATGTTTCTGAGCCAAAGTCTAACATCACAGGGGTGGAAGTCTTATGAGATCAAGTGAGAAGACACGCACATGTATTTTTTACTTCTTTCTCTGTTTTTTAAGTTTTCTGCTAAAGCCAGGCACAGTGACAGTGCCTTTCAAACCAGCACTTGGGAGGCAGAGGCAGCAGATACCTAAGTTTGAGGCTAGCTTGGTCTACATAGTAAGCTTCTAATGTTACTTTGTATGATTAAACCCGGTTTTTTTTTGTTTTTTTGTTTTTTTTGGTTTTTCGAGACAGGGTTTCTCTGTAGCTTTGGAGCCTGTGCTGGAACTGGCTCTTGTAGACCAGGCTGGTCTCAAACTCACAAAGATCCGCCTGCCTCTGCCTCCCGAGTGCTGGGATTAAAGGTGTGCGCCACCACCGCCTGGCGATAAACCCGGTTTTGATCTGACTACAGATGTTGCTTCTATGGCCTCTGCATGACACCCTAGTCCCCATCCCCATAATCTAAACCTCAAACCCAACCTAACCACTTCAGATTTGTACACTGGCCCAGCACTAATCCATCTCACAGGAAATCATACCAGATTTTCAATTTCATCATGGATCAGTACAAAACAATTTCAAGACATCCCTGAATGCTGAAAGTGAGTTAAGATGCCATGCACCTTACCCCTAGAACCAAGCACCATTTATTCTAAGTCCTGGCAAACCCACGGTGAATGGGATAAGCACTTAGATCCTACCAACAAATACTAGTATCTTAGGAGTCAGAAAGCACACAGTGGGCTCAGCACACACCAAGAAGCTGTAGCTAATAAAGGTCACAAACTGACAAGTTTCAAATGCACTTAAAATAGACTCAACTATCTCCGATTTCAGCTGAGGCACCAGGAGAGTGAAAGGCTCCTCCTGGCTGGCAGCAATCCAAAGAACTGCAAGTCATCTGAGAATCCCGAAGATGCATGGGACTCTGCGGCATTTCATCCGTTGCAATCTCAGCTGTGCTTCGGCACTGCTGAAGTAATCTGCCTGCCAACAATCAGAAAATCTATAGTAGTTCAAAATACTATCCCTAAAGTAAAACAGCTCTCCTCACCAGAGTTTACTCCAGAACCCACTTCCCCTCGGACCTCATAATAAACTAAGTATCCTCACCCAGAGTGACCCAGTCACTGACCATAATAACCTTGTTTTATGGTCTCAACCAACTTCATACAGTCTAGAGCATGATGTCACAGAGACATTTCAGTCTCTGGCTAAATCTAGTAGGAAGCCTTATATGATGAGCAAGATATCTTCCCTGGGTCCATGTTAGCATCCTTAGAGGACCAATAAATTGGTCCCACAGAAACATGGGTCCACCACACCCCCAGAGATAGCATTAATTGGTCCAAATAAGTCCTGCCCTATACTTGCAATAGCAAAACACACCTCCAAGCCATCTTCAAAATCCCAAGCCCTTGGAATTCAAGGTCCCTGATCCCTTCACTTCAGAGAAAAGGAAAAGAGATGCTCCCAAGAGCTCTAGAGACAGAAGAATCAGAAGTTCAAGGTCATCTTTAGTGACTTAGAGTTTAAGACCAGCCTGCCCAACATAAGCCCCTGTCTCAAAATTAAATAAATTAGTAAGAGCAAACACAAACCCTCCAAATTCAAACACAGCACTTCTGAATATATCAAGCTCAATCTTGTATTTTAAGGTTGACAGGGATTATTTTAAAATTATAGTATCAGAAGGGCAATGATCTTTTTTAAAAATATGGTTATTTTAGAGTTATTATTTTATGTGTACTGTGAGTCATATGTGCGTGTGTGTGTGTGTGGTGCCTGTAGAAGTGTCAGAAGAGGACATCAGAGTCCCTAGAACTAAAGTTGCAGACAGTTGTGAGCCATCAAATGTGTATTTGGAATACAACAGGGTCCTTTGCAACAGCCAGGGCTCTTAATCAAAACCAGTGCTCTAGCCCCAAAATGTCATTGGTCTTATGGGATAAAACAGGAGGACGACACTGAAGGGCAGGTGAAGGGCTCAGGCCATCACGTAGGAAACACTTTGAATCTACAGCAGTTACATTTTCAATAGTACTTCCTCTCATTCCCCACACTGGGGAGAGGCAGCCAGAAAAGCAACATGACTATAATCTACTAATATTCTTTTTTACTTTTTATTCTTTTTTTGGTTTTTCGAGACAGGGTTTCTCTGTGGCTTTGAAGCCTGTCCTGGAACTAGCTCTTATAGACCAGGCTGGTCTCGAACTCACAGAGATCCGCCTGCCTCTGCCTCCGGAGTGCTGGGATTAAAGATGTGCGTCACCACCGCACGGCCCTACTAACATTCTTTTTTCTTTTTGGTTTTTCGAGACAGGGTTTCTCTATGGCTTTGGAGCCCTGCGCTGGAACTAGCTCTTGTAGACCAGGCTGGTCTCGAACTCACAAAGATCCGCCTGCCTCTGCCTCCCGAGTGCTGGGATTAAAGACGTGCGCCACCACCGCCCGGCCCCTACTAACATTCTTTACAGCAATCACAGAACTGAGGAAAGCTAGCTGGTGGGCAGGCAGCTCTAGGAAGCTGGATCAATTCTCAGTCATGGGTCTAACCTGCTCAGACATCAGGAAGCTCTAACTTTGCTGTCCGCAGAAAAGATCCACAGCAGCGTCAACACTGAGTCCGACCTCAAGAGAACATATTGGGTTCAGCATATTGGGACCAATCTCTCAGGGCAAGGTAACCTCAACCCTAGGCCTAGCCCCAGTCTGGAACACAACAGGTGATAAATAAATGAGTAAATTCATAAACTCAAGAGAGACAGACAAATGTGGTCATTCTTGCTGTCACATGGGAAACACTGTTCTTAATTTTTTTTTTTCAAAGAATGTCCCTCTCAAGATTTATCAGAAGCGTCAATGTAAAACATCAACCTATTAGTGCTGAGCTGGCCCACACTCAGTTTGGTGACCAACACCCACCCCTCTGTCACCAGTCAACCCACTGAAGGTGGAGGCAGCAGCTGCGCTGTGACACAGGTGCCTGGAGAGAGCTCTTCTCCAATCCCATTTTGCACTGTGTCTTGCTTCCTCCCTCCTATGCGGATCTGCCTTCAAAAATTCGTTTGCTTTGGCTTGGTTTGAGACAGGGTCTCACTGTATAGCCCTGGCTGGTCTCCAACTCAGAGATCTCCCTGCCTCTGTCTCTGAGCATTCCCAAGCATTCAAGATTTGACACTTGCTTAATGGAGGGGCTTAGAAATGGAGACATGCTGGACGCCACGGCAGCCTCAGCATTCCAGCTACTAGCTATAATGGAATTTTGCTGGAGGCCTTGCTGACTCCTGAACAAACAGAAACATGAGCTCAATACAACAGAGGGCCCCTATGCTGTCATGCTCCGTGAGAGAAGACAGCACACTTGTCTAGCAGTATGTGGCTGTGAACTAATTAAAACCCTGGACAGTGTGGCTGTGTTCTAGATTACTCCACATGGCTTCTCTCAAATACAGGGAAAAAATGGATTCTTTCCCCCAGCCCTATATGCAGGCTGCTCGCCCAGCTGAGGAAGAGGTGCCATGGGCTTAACCCACACACTACCCTTCACGAGCACAGGAAATGTAACTAACTTTCCTGAACATCAATCAGTACCCTTGTCTGTAAAATAGACAACACCTACCTTATGAGACAGCTTGGAAAAATTAAATAGACTCCTGCATGTATGACTTCTAGAGCAATCAGAGAGGCAAAAGAAAGACATTACAAGCTTCACCCCATAAAGACCAGCTTAAAGTCAATGAGAGGAAAATTTAAAAACAAAACAAAAAAAAAAAAGAGCAACAGGAATATTGCAAAGACAGAAAGAACACTTATGACAAAGCAGCTAGAGACAGAAGTCATATTCTGGTTGACACGGGTCTCTACCTATTTCTGTTCCTGGGAAGATCTACTGTCTCCTTTTTGTTTGTTTGTTTTTGAGACAGGGTTTCTCTGTGGAGCTCTGGCTGTCCTGGAACTTGCTCTGTAGTGCAGGCTGGCCCTCAAACTCAGAGATCCACCTGCCTCTGTCCCAAGTGCTGGGACAAAAGGTGTGCACCACCCCAGGACAGCATAATCAGCAAATATCTTTTTTTTTTTTGGTTAAAATGACTTATTTTTATTTTCTGTGCATTGGTATTTTGCCTTCATGTATATCTGTATGAAGGTGTTGGACCCCTGGAACTAGAGTTACAAGCAGTTGTAAGTTGCTATGTGAGTGCTGGAAACTGAACCCAGGTCCTTTGGAAGAGCAAATTGTGCTCTTAACTACCAAGACATCTCTCCAGCTCCTCTGCCTTATTTTAACTGGCTGCCCCAACACAGTAAGATGACTCCCCAAGAGTTTCAGCAGCCCTGAGAAAAATCACACCCTGAAGTCCACCATACACAGAAAATACTGTATTGCTAACATATGGGCACCTAACTCAAGTTCATGTATCTAGAATTTTCTGAAAGGTAGGTAGGCAGTTTCAACTTGAAAAGCTAGGACTTTTTATTTTATTTTTTTT
>JAQHUG010000134.1:1477495-1492266 GCA_028555095.1 Dicrostonyx torquatus
TGTGAGTTCGAGGCCAGCCTGGTCTACAAGAGCTAGTTCCAGGACAGGCTCCAAAGCCACAGAGAAACCCTGTCTCAAAAAAACCAAAAAAAAAAATACCCCAAAACAAACAAACAAACAAAAAATCCACATACATCTACAACCACCACCAGGAGCCTTTGAGATGGCTGGGCCGCCAAGCCTGACAAACTGAGCTCACCCTCCCAAATCCATATGGTGAAGGGGAGACCTGATCCCCAAATGTTGTTCCTTGACCTCCATATACCAGGATGCATAGGCACACACACAATAACTAAGTAAGTAAGTAAGTAAAAGGGAAGAAAAAAAGCTGGGTCCCTGATGTTGTAATTCTGGCACTTGAGAGGTGGAGGCTGGGGGATAGGACATTCTGGGGATCTTCCTCGGCTTGAGGATGTCAGTGAGTGTGAGGCCATCCTGATCTTCATGAGATCCTGTTATGGGGCAGGGGAGACCTTCCTGAAGATTTCAGAAAAGCTGCCAGTAGATCCCAAGTCCCAGAACTTGCCTGAATACACAACTAGAGTTGGGATTTCCATGCGGCTCACAGGCAGGCTTTCCCTGCTGCAGAGGTTTGAGGAGAATGCCCCTCCTCATAGGCTCATAGGCTTGTGTGCTCAGTCCCTAGCGTGGAAGGATTAGGAGGTGTGGCCTTGTTGGAGGAGGTGTGTCATTGGGAGTGGGCTTTGAAGTTTCAAAAGCCCATGCCAGGGCCGGTGACTCTCTTGGCCTGTCTGCCTGCAGACCGGGATCTAAGGCTCCCAGCTACTGCCCCGGCACCATAGGGGCTGTCATGGACTTAACCCTCTGAAACTGCAAGCAAGCCCGCAATCAAATGCTTTCTTTTATAAGAGTTGTCTTGGTCATGCTGTCTCTTCACAACCGAAGAATGGAGGCTAAGGCGCCTGACTTGCTCCAGTACTTCCTTATCCAGCCCAGCACCCCTGCTTAGGGGCGGCAGGATCACAATGGGCCGCATCAAGTTAGCAATTAAGAAAAATGCCCCCCCCCCGCCATGCCCACAGGCCAATTTGATGGAGGCAATTCCTCAACTGAGGTTCCTTCTTCTCAGGTGACTCTGATGTTAACCAGGTTATGGTTAGGGTTTGGCGTGGAGATTAGACTCAGGTCTGAAACACTGAGTTCTGAGTCTCCGTGTTGGCCAGCCGTCTCTAAAATGAGGGTGATGTGGAGCCTGGGCCTGGGTTATAACTTCTGTTCTTGTTACTATTACGGTTCAGAGATCAAAGTAACGCGCCCAAGCCAGGAAGTTGTGGGAGAGGGACTAGAACTCACATCTTCAGGAGCCTAGTCCACGATTACTTTAAGTGTCCGCCCTGCCTTCTAATGTCAGGGCGGGTCCTGTCAGCTAGATTACCAGGAAGTGGACCCAGGCCTCAGTCCTTTGTGTTTTGGCGCCACCTGGTGGTCATATGTGAACACTGTCGCGAGAAACCGCTTGCTTGAGCCTGTGTATGCCCTCTGAAGAACCAGAAATAGAAACGGTGGGGGGTTGGAGAGATGGCTCAGTGGTTAAGAGCATTGCCTGCTCTTCCAAAGGTCCTGAGTTCAATTCCCAGCAACCACATGGTGGCTCACAACCATCAGTAATGAGATCTGGGGCCCTCTTCTGGCTTGCAAGCATATATGGAGGCAAAATACTGTGTACAAAACTAAATAAATAAATCTTAAAAAAAAAGAAAGAAATAGAAATGGTGGGTAGAGCCCAGACACAGGTTCCTTGCTACCCTGGGTGTGTCACTCACCCCACTTTCAATGCTCCTTGACAGACTGCTGTCTCCATTTCTATTCCAGACACCTGACATTCCAGTCTTCATATATCTCCAGAACCAGCTGTGAAAAACCTTTCAAAGCTGGGTCAGGTGTGGTGGCACACACCTTTAGTCTCAGTGCCCAGGGAGGGAGAGACAGCTGAATCTCTGGGGCTTGAGGCCAGCCTGGTCTACATACTTAGTTCCAGGCCAGCCATGACTATATGAGAACCTGCCTGAAAACAAAACCCCTAAAGCCTGCTTAATATGCTGCTACCACGTTTGGTCTTGGTTTTGTTTTTAAGACTTTTAACTCGTGGGTATGTGCGAGTGCCTGTATGTATTATGTGTGTGCCACATGTACCTGTCCTCCTATATGTGGGCCCACTGCTTGATCGAATCCCACATCCTCCCTTACATGGTGCCACTGCCTCAGATGTGACATCCTTACCTTTACCTTAGGTCACTGCATGACGAGCTCACCTGCTAGGGTCAGAAGACACACGTTTTACCATGATGTCCAGGGTTCCACCTGGTGCACACCTGCAGTCTCCATGCCTGGGAGGTGGAGGCAGGAGGACCAGGAGTTTAAGATCGGTCATCCTCAGCTACATAGCAAGTTCAAGGCCAGCCTGAGCTACATGAAATTCTGTCTTGAATAATCAGAACATAACAGAAAACAGAATAGTCTTCGGTACTGCCGTGCATTTTCTCATCAACATCAGTCAGCTTAACAAATTCTGTTTAAGATGACAATGTAGGAGGGCTGGAGAGATGGCTCAGAGGTTAAGAGCACTGGCTGCTCTTCCAGAGGTCCTGAGTTCAATTTCCAGCAACCACATGGTGGCTCACAACCATCTGTAATGGGGTCTGGTGCCCTCTTCTGGCCTGCAGGGATACATGCAAGTGGAACACTGTGTATGTAATAAATTTAAAAAAAAAAAAAAAGATGACAATGTAGCAGTCGGGTGGTGGCGGCACACCCTTTCATCCCAGTACTTGGGAGGCAGAGGCAGGTGAATGTCTGAGTTCAAGGCCAGCCTGGTCTATAGAGTGAGTTCCAGGACAGCTGGCGCTACACAGAGAGACCCAGTCTCGAAAAACAAACAAAAGCGACACGTTGCTGCAAACTACTACTCTAACTAGGTGAAGGTGTCTCACATTTGCTTAGACTGCACTTGTTCAGCTACATAAAGATGTGCTGCTGTTTTACCTTGCCTACCTAAGGCACCTGATCGGGCTGGGGAAAGCTGAACAGCTGATCGCTAGGCAGTAGAGGGATTCGCAGGGCTGAGACAGTAAGATGGAATCTAGAGTTGGGAGAAGAGAATGAGAAGGGAGGACTAGGGAGAAAGGGAGACACCTGGAGCCAGCCAGGCAGGGAGCTGCCAGCTAGACACGGAGGAAGAAGAAAAGTGGGACAGAAAGAAAGGGGGGGGGAGAAGGAAGGAAGGAAGGAAAGAAAGGTAAAAGGCCTAAGGCAAAAACGTCGATGAAGAGAGACAGGTTAACTTAAGTTACCAGAGCTAGCAAGAAACAAGCATAGGGTAAGGCTGGGTATTCATAATTAAGTTTCCGCGAAATGATTTGGGAGCTGGTTGGTGGCCCAAGAGAAAGCCTGTTACGATGAGGATGTATCTTAGAGGCTGGAGTGCCCACCAGCACCGAAGCTCTCACCCGGCACCACAGCCACCTACATGCACTCTCTCACAGATAACTCTGTTGGGATTTCGGTGGTGAGAATGCTGGTGCTGGGATTACAGATTAGCTTGGGGGAGCACCTGAAGCGTTTATGGCATGGACCTTTCTGTGCGTGGCCAGGGGATGCATCTGTGCTTACTCTCATCACCAGTGGAGCGGTACAGTTCTTGGTGAAGTCGTCTGTCCGTAGGCCCACTGCTGTGCTGGTGTCTATGAGCACTGAATGGCTCCTCTAATCCCCCCCGTGCAGAGTATACCCTGCTGGCTCTCTGGCTGAAGTTAATGACTTCAGATCGCTTACGTTTCCAGTTATTCTGAAGACCCAGCCCTGTTGTCTCCACCGTCCTCATTTGGAAGGGCAAGCCCCAAACAGCCATGCAGGAAGTTCAAGTCCTACATGGAGAGGGGCCCGGCTAACGATGGCAAGGATGTATCGTTTTCTAAGAGAAGGGAAGAGAGGAGATGTGGGGGCTCAGGGCCCAGGGCTGGGGACCCGGAGGCCATCTGTTCTCTTGGTTGTTGGAAAAGGGGTCTGCTAAGAGTACTAACGTGTCGGACGGTGGTGGTGCACGCCGTTAATCCCAGCACTTGGGAGGCAGAAGCAGGGGGATCTCTGTGAGTTCAAGGTCAGCCTGGTCTACAGTGTGAGTTCCAGGACAGTCAGGGCGACACAGAAAACAAAAAAAGCACTGGTATCTGTAGGCTGGGGCCTGAGGGTACAGTGGGAATCTGACAGATGTTAGGTGTCTCTTGTTGGGAAAGGAGTGGGCAACAGCCAGTGCCACCAGTGCCACCACCTCTGTCCCATGTGTGCATGGGTGTGATGCCCTCAGGAGCCAGGAGAGAGGCCTGGAGCATTCTTCCTGACACGCAGAGGAGGAACCAAGCCTGTCAACACCTTGATCTTGACCTTTGAACTTCCAGAACTATGAGGTAATGAATTTCTGTCATGTTAGGCAGTGAGTTCATGGTAACTGTGTTGGCTCAGGAACCTGACCCACCCTAGTTGGAAAGAGACGCCTGTGGAGTGGGAGGTGAGGGAGGACTTCCTGGAGGAGGTGACACTACATGGGGCTTTGAAGGATGGGAAGGAGGTTATGAGGCAGCGAAGCCAAGGGAGAATGCTGTAGACAGAGGATGTTGTGGGCTGTTTTACTCTTTCGGCTTTTTGGGGGGGCTCACCACTCAGATCCCAAGTAAATCACACACACGGAGGCTTATTGTTACTTATGAATGCCCAGCCTTAGCTTGGCTAATTTCTTGTCAGAGTTCCTTAAGTTATCCCAATTACCTTCTGCGTCCAGGCTTTTATCTACCTGTATTTCTGGACACCTTTCTTCTGACTCCATGACTTGCTGTGTAGCTGAGTGGCTGGCCCCTGACGTCCTCTCCTTCTCTTGCTCCTCTTTCTCCTTGTTTCTCCTATTTATCCTCTCTGCCTGCCAGCCCCGCCTATCCTTGCTCCTGCCTCGCTATTGGCTGTTCAGCTCTTTATCAGACCGTCAGGTGTTTTAGACCTGCAGAGAACCACAGCTTCAGTTAATGCAGCGGAAACAAAAGTTACACACCTGAAAATAATACCCCCCACCAGGAAGATGCATCTAAAACTGCTGGCTCGCTCTTGAGCCTCTTTGAAAACCCTTGTTCCACCCAAACATCTGAGACTGGAAAGTCCTTTGCTCTAAGACAATGGAAACGTGACTTCTGCAATGTATGTGCACGTATGTAAGCATGTGGGGGGGGGCACAGTTCTCACAGTTCTCTCCAGTTCTCACAAGGGGTACTCACGCAAGCACCTCCTTGACGGAGTGGCCAGGAATGGGCACAGGAAGCAGTAACTTGGTATTCCTCAGGGTCTGGGACCTCTACAAGGGTGGGCAGCTTTGGTTGACCAGGGTTCCTCTCATGGTCCCACAGGACACACACCACCCAAGAAGGATGGACACTCAGACACACGGCACTTGGTACAAGTACTTTATTTTAATTACAATAGTGCCACACCAAAACTACAGTAGCACAAACATAATACAAAAAATAGATTCCCCAGCTCCGAATCCCATGTTCTGTACCCGCAGGGAAGCTCCCAGCATTGAGAGGAGGGGTCTTTCTGAGAGCAGCTGCCCTTCTCGAATCTCTGGGGGGGAGGGGGACAGGCTGCTGCTTTTACACTCACCCATCCTTGCTCAGCCTGGGCTTTCCTGCTATGGCTGCCTCGCACACCCTGAGCAATGACTGGATCGCTGACTCCCAGCTGAGGACCCTGCTTCTACATACCGGTGTTGGACTCTTTCCAGGACTGCCTCTCCACAGGGAGGCAGGAGGTCGGAGAAGGGGCAGGGGCTCAGAAGGTCCACCTCTACATAGCAGGACATGGCTCCAGCACCTTCCTGCTTCCTGTGTTACCTTTCCCTGATGAGACCTTGAAAGAGCTTATGGGAACCAGGAACTTTGTCAGGGGCTAGCTTGCAGCTAAGAGCTAAGGCTAACCCTAAATTGGCAAGGCAGAGACTACGTTTCTGTGCTTCTTGGCCAGGGAGAAATATGGTATTGGAAGGGGGGTTGCTGTGCGATGTGGGGCATGGCCCGCCAGGTGGTAGGTGGCACTCCTGGGCTCCCTGCTCACAGGTCTTGGTGGCTTGACTCCCTACAGCAATTATGAGAACCACAATAAGCCCCACCTAGGGGGGACCCATACATCTACTATTGGGTGATGCTGTTGGGCAGAAGACTTCCCTGTAGCCCAGATGGGGCTGGGATCCTTCCATTCTCAGCCTCCTCTGGCTCATAGACCCCTCCCCGCCATAAGAACTGGTTTAATTCAACTCGAGTGCCACGGGAGGCTGGATGCCTGAGAGGGATCAACAGCTCCCAACACTGGACATCTGGAACAGCTGTTCTGTAAGCAGGCTGGGACAGTAACCCTGGGGGTCCTGGGAGAGGCGGCTATGGTAGTGGCTTCTAGTCAGGTGCTGCCTCCTTGGTGGAACTCAGGGGCCACAGCCTCAGTTAAGGCACTGGAGAACAGGTCCTGGGAACCAGGCCAGGGCAACTCTGGGCTACAGAACTTGGAGAGAGAACTGGACTACTTTCTTTTTTTCCTTTACCTTGGTGCCAAGGGTCAGTGAGGCGGATCACTTCAGAATGTCGGAATTGCTACGGAGTGGTGTCCGATCCCCAAGGCCGGAAGAGGTGGGACCAGAAGAAAGACATCTTTGGAGAAGAGTGTGGGTCATGGGACTCAGCCTTGAGGGGCTCCTATGGTCTAGTCCAGACTGCTCAGGTGACCCCACGGGAAGGCTCTACTCTGGCCTCAGCCTGCCTCAGCTATCAACTCTGGGTACCAGACCATCCTTTTGGGGTTCCCATGGTTAGATTCCAGAGACAAGGCAGGTGAGCTGAGAAGGGTCATGCCCAGAAGGGAGGCCCCTCAGCTGGCTGCTTCCTCGGCCTGGTCCCTATGTCTCCTGTCTGCACAGGTGACTGCAGAAACAGTCACACCAACAATGGGCTAAAGTAGCGTTCAGTGTAGGGGCTTGCTCAGCAGCCTGGGGTCCCCTGGGGTAAATCAGTGGGGCTTCCTTTGTCCACAGGTTATTTAGAAAAAGAGAACATAATAAATATACTAATCTTTCCTTTTTTTTTTTTTTTAAAAAAAAAGTGTTTTAAATGCATTTTTCCCTGAAGATTTCCAGTGTATTCCACAATGCTTAAAAAATGGTCTCCCCAAAAATATATCTTTAAAGCGTTTGACACAGTGGTATTGTGATATAACTGGCATCGGATGTGGGCGAGGGCTGTGTCCCATTGCCGTTGTCAGTGTGAGGCCCACCAGCTTGACACACAAACGCCCTCTAGCATCCCACATGGATGCCAGGGCTTCACAGGGGTCAGATCTTGGGTTCGAGTGATGAACCGCCACCACAGGCTTAGACGGGATGGCTGTATACCCTCCAGGGTGGGGAAGGGGCCCTAGGCAGCTGAGGGGCTGGGCCAGGAGCTGGCTGCGGGCCCCTTCCCCTCTTCCATGTGTGCCTTCTGTGCTGCAGCCCTTACCAGACTTCGCATTTGTGATGAGGGTTCATGGGAGACCCAAGAGGGCAGTGAAAGTGTTCTGAGAACTCCTTGGAGTTAGAGACAGAGCCGATGACCCGGAAGCGGGAGGGGCTGTGTGGGTCGGTGATGAGGCCTTCATGGGAGCTCTCAGGTGTGCGGACGGAGCACCAGACCTTGGGTTAACAAAGGAAATCTGGGGTTACCATGGGGCCCTGAAGCTGCTTGATTGGTCCCACCGTGACAGCAACAGAATGAGCCTGAGATCTTGGGGAGCCAGGAGGACCTCTAGGTAGATTTCTGCCCTTCCTTGCACCTTGCCTTCTTACAGGGGAATGTCCCAAAGACAGTCTGCTAATTTAGGAAGGTGCCATTTGGGGGGAATCTGCCTTTGGCTGTGGAGCTCTTGTACATTCCCACGCTGGAACACACCTGCCTTGCCTCGCAGTGAGCTCACCTGTGCAAATCCCAGGAAGAAGAGCTGGTTGTTGGTGAGACCCAGGGTGGGCAGCGTCTGCTCAGCTCCATTCTTCTTGACCCAGTTCTGGTATGCCTGGGGGGAGAGAAAAGCAGAGGTGAGGCATGATACAGGTGAGGGTGGGGCTCTTGGAGGTTCAGGGGAGCCCTACTATTAGGGCAGAGGTGGGCACCTGGGTGTCGGGGTCCTTCTGTGTTCTTGTTCAACCCGATGGCCTAAAACACACACCCAGTCAGGCCAGTTGTCACCTGCAAGCCTTCCACTCCAGTCTCTTTCCCACGTACACCTGGACAGATACCCATGAAGCACCTCAAGTTCAGCACAGCAGGAATGGGATGACAGCTCGCCTCACCCCCACGTCCCCATGCACACACAGTGTACACCAAGCTCTTCCATTCCATCACAGTCAACAGCAACCCCTCCAGCTGCTCAAGCCCAAAGACTAGATAGAGCACTTCTCTGATCCTTTGCTTCCTTCCTTCCTTCTTTTTTTTTTTAAATGGTTTTTCAAGACAGGGTTTCTCTGTATCTTTGGAGCCTGTCTGGAACTCACTCTGTAGACCAGGCTGGCATCAAACTCACAGAGATCTGCTGTGGGATAATACTCTTGTACCCTGTAAAGATGTGTCACTCGTATTGGTTTAATAAGATGCTGATTGGCCAGTAGCCATGCAGGAAATATAGGTGGGGTGACCACACTAGAAGAATTTGGGGAAGAGGAAAGGCAGAGACACAGTCACCAGCTAGACGTAGAGGATGCAAGAGGAGAATGCTTTACTGATAAAAGGTACCAAGCCACATGGCTACACATGGATAAGAATTATGGGTTAATTTAAGTTGTAAGAACTAGTTAATAATAAGTCTGAGCTAATAGGGCAACCAGTTTATAATTAAAATAAGCATTTATGTGTTTTGTTGGGACTAAAGAGCTGTGGCACTGGGCAGGACAGAAATGTTGTGCTACAAATGGTACCAACGTGGGGCAACCTGAGAGAACGTGGGAAGGAATTCTAGACACTAAAAGAACAGAGTTGGGGGACTGGAGAGATGGCTCAGCGGTTAAGAGCATTGCCTGCTCTTCCAAAGGTCCTGAGTTCAATTCCCAGCAACCACATGGTGGCTCACAACCATCTGTAATGAGGTCTGGTGCCCTCTTCTGGCCTTCAGGTATACACGCAGAAAGAATATTGTATACATAATAAATAAATGTTTAAAAAAAAAAAAGAACAGAGTTAAGCATGGCTTCTCGGTAGCAGCATTTTCTTGGGTGGGCTGTTTGCTAAAGGCAAGCGTGTCTCCTTTAAGAGAGGCTTCCTGACAGCATTAGCAGCAAAAACTGTGCAGCTCTTTTAAGAGGCCCTGCCACCAAACACTTAAATGGTGTTTATGAGCAGCTGCTGGCATGCTTCTTGTTGGTGGCATGGACCTAGAAACTCCACAGAGTTGTGGTAAAAACATGGTTCCCACCAGTACCTCCGCCATGAAGCTAATCTCTCAGGAAGCCAAGGAGTGGGGTGGATCCAGTTGCCAAAGCGGCAGCTTTAATCCTAGTCATGTCACTTAACAGACTAAAGACTTGTGGTCAGGGGGGCTGGAGAGATGGCTCAGTGGTTAAGAGCACTGCCTGTTCTTCCAAAGGTCCTGAGTTCAATTTCCAGCAACCACATGGTGGCTCACAACCATCTGTAATGAGGTCTGGTGCCCTCTTCTGGCCTGCAGACATACACACAGACAAAATATTGTATACATAATAAATAAATAAATATTTAAAAAAAAGACTTGTGGTCAGAAAAAGATATATAGTACAGACAGATTCAGAGAAATAAAAAAGAAAGAAAAAAACCTCTAAATGGTTTACAGTGTGTTTAAAAATATACATAGCCTTGGGAGAGAAAGAAAAAAGGACAGAGAAAGTCCTTAAAAAAAAAAAAGAAATAGAGTTAGGTGTGGTGGCACATGCCTTTAATTCCTGCACTTGGGAGGCAGAGGGAGGTGGATCTCTGTGAGTTCCAGGTCAGCCTGGTCTACAGAGAGATCCAGAATAACTAAAGAACACAGAAAAATCTTGTCTCAAAAAAAAAACACCCCAATAACAACCCCAAAACTAAAAATAAAATAAAGAGTTGAGCAAAGAAACATAAAGATGGAAAATACACAGAGAGTCTGGATACTGTATATATTGTGTTGTCTTTGATTTGTTTAACTGCTGAGAAAAGAACAACAGCTGCTAAAAGACATTTGATTATAAATGCTACAGGATTAACCCAACCTATATATTTTGAAAATGCCTTGACTTCAAAACTTAAGTCAAACGATATGTTACTTTGGAGAAAAGGTTTTGTTTTTGTTTCCACAGGAAATGAGAGGCTATAGATTCGTTCTGGGTTAAGAAAAATCAGGTTTGATTGAGGAAGAGCCCTGGAAACAATCTCTGATGGGAGCAGATGGCCAAGATGATCCAACATTTCAGAGCACCTCTGCTGCAATTTCTACATCCAGAACAGCTTCAATGCTGCTGGTTGAGATTATCAAGCCTCAAAGTGGTGCGGGACAATTCTATATTCTGCCAATTATGTTTTAAATAAACGCTGACTGGCCAGTAGCCAGGCAGGAAGTATAGGTGGAACAACCAGATAGGAAATAGAGGTGGGGTAATGAGAACAGGAGTATTTTGAAAGAAGGAAGCTCTTCCCCCCAGTCCTGTCCAGACCACGAAAGAAGCAGGATGTGACCTGCCCTGCTGAAAAAGGTTCTGAGCCATGTGACTAATATAGACAAGAATAATGGGTTAATATAAGTTATAAGAGCTAATACAAAGCCTGAGCTAATGGGCCAATCAGTTTATCTCTAATGTAGACTCTCTGTGTGATTTTCTTTGGGGCTACCCAGCTGTAGGAACTGGACAGGACAGAAACCCCAACAAGCAGGCCCTCATGTTATATCAAAGAATATTCCAGTCAGGACTTGACCATAATCCTAAATTTTCTTTGGGTCCCCATAAGATTATCAGTGCCCCCAACTGGCAGGAAGTAGCCTAGAAAACTATGCCCACATTCCCCAACAATGTTTAGCATGTTGTTTATAAGCTGATAATGGTCAGGAAAAAGGCTTAACAAAAGAGATTAGATTTAGAGTTCTTGTTTTGAAAAGAAAAAAAGGGGAAGTGCTGTGGGATAATACTCTTCTTATACCCTGTAAAGATTTATCACTCATATTGGTTTAATAAGATGCTGATTGGCCAGTAGCCTGGCAGGAAGTAGAGGTGGGGTGACCAGACTAGGAGAATTCTTGAAAAAGGAAAGGCAGAGATGGAATCACCAGCCAGACTCAGGGAAACTAAGATGAGAATGCTTCACTGATAAAAGGTACCAAGTCACATGGCTAAACATAGATAAGAATTATGAGTTAATTTAAGTTATAAGAGCTAGTTAATAATAAACCTGAGCTAATAGGCCAACTAGTCTATAATTAAAATAAGCCTCTGTGTGTTTTGTTGGAACTGAATGGTTGTGGCACTGGGTAGGACAGAAACTCTGTGCTATAGAGATCCACCTGTCTCTGCCTCCTGAGTGCTGAGATTCTGGGATTAAAGGTGTGAGCCACCACTACCTGATATCCCATTCTTTTTAAAAATAATTTTTACTAAAGTTTCTTTTAGATTTATTTGCTCTAAGAATCTGAGTGTTAGCTGGGCAGTGGTGGTGCACGCCTTTAATCCCAGCACTCGGGAGGCAAAGGCAGGTGGATCTGTGAGTTCGAGACCAGCCTGGTCTACAGAGCTAGTTCCAGAACAGGCTCCAAAGCCACAGAGAAACCCTGTCTTGAAAAACAAACAAACAAAAAGAAGAATCTGAGTGTTTGCCTGCATGTACGCATTGTCAGAAAGGGGTATCAGGATACCCTGGAACTGTGTAATGAATGATTGTGAGCTATTCTGTGGGTACTGCAAACCAAACCACATTTTTTTTTGTAACTTAATTATGTAGTTCTCAAGCATGAAGTTTATTGACAATAACATCACGTTGCAATGTCGAAGGTTGGCCACCCCCGGTAGGCTGCAATTCAAATGTCATTCCTTCTGGAAGGCCAACTTTGGACCCAACCATCCATCACTGGCTCCACTCAATACTCTTTGCACAATCAATAACACAGGCTCTCCCTTCTGTCGTCAGGCTCTTTGTGCTTGCCTTCTGCCCTCAGTTCACATCACAGGCTGGGCAGGAGCAGCTCCCACCTGTCAACTACATACACTCTGTAGCATTCAAGTGCAGTACAGGTGGGCAGAAAGCTCCTCATACATGCCTGCTGGCAGACAGATGTTAGGCCAACTGCGAAATGCTACTGAACTCAGTTTCCAAATCTGCAAAATGGAGATTCAGTGCTGCTGTGTGACAATCTTTGTACACTGTAAGAATTACTCTCATTGGTTAATAAAGAGCTGACTGGCCTAGAGCTGGGCAGGGAGAGATTGGGCGGGAGAGCCAGACTAGGAAGACACTGGGAAGAGTAATGGCGGAGTCTCAGGAGTCATGAGGAGATGCAGAGAAAGCAGGAGATGAACCTGCCATACTGAAAAAAAAAAGGCACTAAGCCAGGTGAAAGAGCATAGATAAGACATGGGTTAAATTTTTTTCTTTTTCTTTTTTTTTTAAAGATTTATTTATTTATTATGTATATAATAGTGTTCTGTCTGCACGTACACCTGCACGCCAGAAGAGGGCGCCAGATCTCATTACAGATGGTTGTGAGCCACCATGTGGTTGCTGGGAATCGAACTCAGGACCTCTGGAAGAGCAGGCAGTGCTCTTAACCTCTGAGCCATCTCTCCAGCCCCCAGACATGGGTTAATTTAAAATGTAAGAGTTAATAAGCCCGAACTATTGGTTAAGCATTTATAATTGAGTCTCTGGTTATCTGGGGAGTGGTTGGTGGGACAGAAAAGTCCGCCTACATGATGCCAACACCAAGTATTGAACTTGCTGGGGACCCTGAGCCTGCTTGCAGAATGGCCCCAGTAAACAGTACTTTTCTGCATGTCAACACTTTCGGCCACAGCTAGGAAGAACCCCTGCACCGCCCTCTGCAAGATGGCTACCTGTTCTCAGCCAGCTCTCTCTTCTACTTAACTGACATCTCCAAATGCCTCTCTGGGTCAGGAGCGGGTCCGAGGCACCTGGCTGCTCTTTCCCAACAGCCCATTGGTGCAGCTATGAGTTCTCAGCCACACAACTCGGGTCAATTATGCTAGCCCTGAGACTCGAATCCAGAACTCTCTTAGTTCAGTTGGGATCTGAACATGAAATGTCCCCCATAGGCTCACGTATCTGAACACTTGGTCACCTGGTAGTGGTGCTGATCTGGGACTGCTGTGGAACATTTAGGAGGTGACGTCTCACTGGAGGAAGTGGGTCACTGTGGGGGGGGACCTCCAGGTTTCCCAGTTCAGTTCACTTCCTATTTACTTTCTAAGCCCTAACTGCAGGGGCTATGTGGCTCCTGCACCACGTCTTCCACCACGACAGACTATCTCCCACTGCAAACCAGGACAGTGCCCACGGGGAGCAGACATACCCGGTAGGCGGCCTTCAGCCCCCCATTGTCGGCGATGTTCTCCCCGAGGGTGTGCCGGCCGTTCACGGGCTCCCCGTTCACACTGTAGTTGCTGTATTGCTGCACCATGCACTCAGTCTGCTGCTTGAACGCCTCCACGGACGAGTTCTTCCACCAGGGCCGGAGGTTCCCGTCCTTGTCATACTCCCGACCTGTGGAGAAAGGAGAGTGGTCACATAGTGGGACCTGCTGCTACTCCTCTGCCACCCTGGATCAAGCCATGTGATAGAGGCTGGCCAGTCAGTCATACCAGAGACCTCACGGGAAAATGGTCCAGGTCACTGATGGCAAAGAGTCCCTAACCCCAAGGGACAGACTCCTAGCCAGGGCTGGCAGTGCCAGGATCACAGGTACGCCCCAGCTTTTCCCTCTGGGCTATAGGGTTCCCAAGGCAGGAAGCAATAAGTGGGATTTTGGCTATTGGCTAACAATGAGGGCCTGACTGCCATTTCTCTATGGTCAGACCAGAGAAGTTTCTAGAATGGTAAAGTGTGGAATATTCCTTTAAATGATGTCACTGTGATTGGTTTAATAATAACGAAGCTGACTGTCCGATAGCTGGACAGGCAGAGGTAAGGCGGGACTGGCAGGCAAAAAGAGAGCAGGGAAAAAGAAGAGACCGACTCTCGGGAGTCTCAAGAGAAGGCAGAAGAATGTGCCATCCTGAGAAAAGTTACCGAGTCACGTGGGTGGTAGGGTGTAGAGAGGAAATATGGGTTAATTTAAGTTGTAAGATCTAGTTAGTGACAAACTGAGCTACCAATCAAGCATCTATAATAAATCTCTGTGTGGTTATTTGGGAACTGACTGGCAGGACAGAAAAATTCTGTCTACAGAGGAGAACAAGACACTACCTGCCGAATACTATTGCTGACCTCTAAGAGCAGGGGCTTCAAAGTAACCATAGACCTTCCCACCACTACACGAAATCCTCATGTTCACAGCAGAGAGAAGAGGCGTGGACAGGAGATGGGGCTGAAGTTCATACTGAAGGCAGCAGAGCCAAGCTTTGAACACTGATCCTTCCGTACCAAGAACCTCAGCGGTGAAGAGACCAGGAAACAGACAGGGAGGGCAGGGAGCAGACAGGGCAGGCAGGGAGCAGGGAGGGCAGGAAGCAGACAGGGCGGCCGCAGACAGGG
>JAQHUG010000134.1:1511454-1553454 GCA_028555095.1 Dicrostonyx torquatus
TTTTTTTTTTTTGACCAAGCGATTCATTTTTTTTCTGTTGTATCTTCAATACCTGAGATTACTCTACCAGGAAGGGGACTGAAGCTCAAGGGGTTGAGTCATGTGACCTGCCTCAACTCACACAGCTTGAGATGGAGTAGGGCAGTGCCATGTTCTGACCCCAAGTCCAGGCTAGCCCTTGTAGGCTGCTTCCTCTGAAGGGACTGTCCCACCTGAGCACTGAGGAGCAGGCTAGGTAGAACCAACCATCCATCATTTTCCCCCTTTATTCTGAGGACAAAAAGCTCATAAGTAAGGGGTAGAGGAGGTGGGATACAGACTCCAGTGACCACTGGCTGACCACAGTTGTTCCTTATACCATTCTGGGCATCAATTTCAGCATGGTAAGATCTGCAGGGCTGGAGCAAACCAAATTACGCCAAGCAAACAACATCTCCCTCAACCTCTTAGCCTCAGAGTGGAAAACAGTGCCAGATGGTGCCCAGCACAGACTACCTGTCTCCATAACAACCCACGCGGTGCCATGTCCCCTGTGAACCTGCAGGCAGCTGGCAGCTATGGGAGGCCTGAGCAGGCAGGCTCTGGCTTCTCCTGGGACTCTTACGGCCTGAGTTAAGTGTGACAATCATTAAACTTGAATCCCTGGCCTTTCCTGCCCAGGTCAAGGCCCAGCTTCCCCTCCTCCAAAGCTGTTAGCAGAGAGATACAGACTGTCTCCTGGGGCAGGCTAGCTCCAGGGCACAGGAGAGCAAGCCCATATGCACAAGAAGGAAGAAAAGAGGGTAAAACATAGTGTACCATCCGAGGGAAGGGACAGATGTCAGACAAAAGCTGGCTGGGTCAGATGGGAGGACACAGTAGTGAAACTCTGGATCCATGAAACAGACATGGTGTCCTTCCTGGGGCAAGTGCAAGGCTTAGTCAACAGTGTCACCTGATGGAAGGCCCTCTCCCCTTGGGACCTAAGCAAGACAGACCATAAAGGAGGAACCAGCAGGCCACCAACTGAGGAGTCCTGAGGTTCAAACAGCCAGCAGGGGGCAGCCAAGGACAGGCCCGACTAAAGAAGCCACCGCGGGTCTCTAGCAAGCTTCTATTCTGGTCACACCAGAGAAAGTACAGGTCCAGCTGGCAGTGACAACTCAAGGATGGGTCACAATCAAGAGCAGAGCTCTAGGAAGCCAAGCCTGAGTCCCAGTTTAGGAGCCTCTGGGCCTAACCATGCTACTTGGCTGACCAGCTCAGAAAAGGCTAGGGGTGTATCTCAGTTGGGAGAAGGGCAGAGGCAGGCAGAGCTGTGAGAGTTCAAGGCCAGCCTGGTCTACAGAGCGAGTTCCAGGACAGCCAGGCTACACAGAGAAATCCTGTCTCAAGAAAAAAATACGTGGTATGGTGTTTCCCACCTGTAATCCTGGCTCTGGCTCTTAGAGATAGAGGCAGGAGGATCCAAAGTTCAAGGTTACCTTCCTATGAGTTCAAAGTCAGCCCATGATATATAATACCCAATCGAAAAATAATGAAGTGCAATAAGCTTTGTAGAAGTTTTTTTATAAAAAAGAAAAGGGACAAACTATATCCCACAACTCTGCGGTGCTCCATCACTAAGCACGGGACACACAGTACATGAAAGGATGCAACCATTCCACCCGTGGGAGTTGTCATCACCACCACGGTCTCCAGGGAAACATCTCAGAAAGCAGCCTCGTTCTGGCATCCCTTCCTACCCTTGGGGTCTTTACTAGGTAAGGTTCCCTCCCTGAGCAGATCAACACCCTCCTTCATCAGGAGGATGATCATCAAGGACCTAGTAAGGTGGGTTCGAAGCACCGATCCCCAGAGCCTTCACGGATGTCCTGGCTCTACCTGATGCATGAGTACCTGCATCTTCAACTTACCTGCAGCTCGGCAGCCGTCACTTTGTGGTAGATGAGCTCCTCATCACGGCGCTTCTCCTGGGGGATGGTGATATTGGCCAGGGCTGTCTCAAAGTCCAGGATCTGTTGCATCTGGGACCGGATGGAGTCCTCGTCCCCACCACCCAGCAGTTTTCCCAGCTGGACCATGTAGTTCAGGTAGCCAGTCAGCACCTGTGGGATCCAGCACACCAAAACTGTTGATGGCAGCCGCCTGCTGTCCTCTGAGCTAGAGGAGGGCAGGACAGACTGCAGCCCAGTAATTATAGCCAAGGAATTCACTATGGAGACCAGGCTGGCATTGAATTCACAGAGATCCACCTGCTTCTCCTCTAAAGGTATATGCCTGTCTTGTTTTCCTATTTTTGAGACAAAGTTTTACTCTGTAGCCCAGACAGGCCTGGAACTCATGGCAATCCTCCTGCCTCAGTCTCCCAAGTGCTGGGATTACAGGCATGTGCCACCGAGTCCAGTTTCTGAAACACAGCTTCAAAAATGATTTTGATGCTGTGTCTGTCCACTGGCTCCCTACACTTGAGCTGAAGTGCTTCCAGAGGTCCCAGGAAGGCCCTAGGGGGACCCTGCTGCCCTGGCCCTATCTCTCTGGGCTCATTCCAGAGTTGTTCTTCTATCTTTTTCATTTTTAGTTTTAGTTTTACACTGTGTGTTATGTGTGTGAGGAGCGTTGATGGCTGAATGCACCATGCTGGTGTGTGGAGTCAGAGGACAGGCTTTTGGGCTTGGTTCTCTCTTTCCACCTTTACGTGGGTTCTGGAGCTCGAACTCATATTGTCAGGCTTGTGTGGCAAGCCTCTCTGCCTGCTAAGTCATCTCACTGGCCCAATTTTCATTCCTTTAATGCACCTGCTCTGAACCACCCGGCACTGTGTGTCTTCTGATCTGAGTCAAGTCCCCGCACTACATGTCCTCAGCTGCCTCTCCACACAAGGCTGGGCCTTTAGCTGGGTGATCAGCCAAGTGAGGCTTGCCTCTGCTAGACCTCGAAGTCCCTGGGGACCTCCTCCCGAGCACTGGGCACTGAATAGGTGCAGATGGGATAATGGAAGGACACGGGCGTGAGCCTCTGACCAGGTGTCCCTGAGGGCATTACAGGCACAGAAGGTTCTGGAGGAGCTGGCCTGGGTGTAAAACTGACCTGACCCCTACTATGACTGTGAGCAGTCACCGAGTGTCCCTGAATTAAAGGCGAGGTAAAAGGCCCATCAGCTTGACAGCAATGGTGACCACAAAAGGCCTAGTGCCTACAAACGATGGTGGCTGTCACCACTGTCTTCTTTAGGGAAGTGATAAATGATGTCCTTGTGCCTGCCATGCCTGACTGTGATGTAGGAGGATGGGGAACACCCCTCCCCCACCAAGGGCTGCCTGTCAACCCTCAGGAAACTGAGCCCTTGGCAGAAGCTCAGTTGTGCTGGGCGTGCACAGTGGGGCAGGCTGGGCAAGCTCACCTTCTCATTTTCCGTCTTGTTCAGGTAATAGTCCCTAGAGGGCAAGCCGAGGCCAGACTGGTCCACCTGCAGAGGGACATAAGATGAGAGGGAGCTCCCTGCAGGGCTACCACCTTCCCTGGAGCAGGTCTCAGCAGGAGCAGAAGGAGCTGCTAGCCCTCACTGACACATCCACCCAGGGACCAGGGGTGGGACATTCCCAACTATCTGCAGGGACTTGGGTTCTTCCAAAGGGCTAGACAAACCTCTTTAAACCACCCCTGGCCTAGGCAAAACACTCTATTTCACCAAACACTGTCCACGTAGTTTGAGCTACCCCGAGCTATGTGGTTGTGGTGAAGTGACCAAACCTTCCTGATCCTTTGGTTCTTCCTCTAGAAACTACAGGGAATGGCAGCTACCCTGCCGAACTGGAATGGGAACTTGTGGTGACAATGGTGGTAAAGAGAGTTGGGCAGGGAGAAGAGGAGCATTCTAAAGAGCTGCCATGGAAGCCTTTTGGTTCCCATCTTGGCATACCTCATCTCAGGTAGGAATCATTATAGTGCATTTGATCAACAAGGAAACCATAGTTCAGAGAGACTGAACCACTTGCCTAAGATCACACAGCAAGTGGATGGGTCAGGTGAAAGCAGGAAGAGATGGACTCCAACCCATTCCAAGCAGAGCCAAAAAGCCCAGGGGCTGAGGTAGGGGAGCAGAGGGTGTCCAGGAGTTAATGTCACTTCCTAGGCTCGGCCCACCTGGATCACATTGCTGTTGGAGTTCTTAGAGTCGGCACTGACGTAGACAGAGAAGAAGGGCGAGGTGCGGTAGTGGGCTGTGACCACCTGCAGCGTGTCCTGGAAGTTGTCCTTGGCCCAGGGTCCTGTGATATTCCAGCCTCCAAGCTGTGGGGAGAGGGCAGACAGGGTGGTGTGTGTGTGCACAGGTGTGTGCCTGTGGTGAGCTGGTGTGAGAACACCATGCAAATCAGAGTCACATGTTTTATGCCCCTGGAGCAGTCCAATCCTCTTCGCTTTTAAGCAAGTGAATGGGGTGACGTTCACTGAGGGGTTCTGTGCATCTTTGTGTCTGCGTGTCTTGGTACTTAAGGCACCATTCATCTTGGGTTTTAGATTCTCTTTTACAGAGAGGGTCTCACCATGTAGCCCTGGCTGTCCTGGAACTCACTACGTAGACCAGGCTGTGCCTTTGCTTCTAGAACACTGGAATTAAAAGAGTGTACCAATATACCTGGCCACTTATCCTTAGGTGTGCTAAGAACACACAAGGCTGTTGCTCCCACATGGAGGTGGGTTGGGATTCTGCCATGGACACAGTTTCTTTCTTTCTTTTTTTTTTTTAATGATTTATTTAACTTTATTTTATGTGCATTGGTGTGAAGGTGTCAGATCTTGTGGAACTGCATTTTCAGACAGTTGTGACCTGCCATATGGGTGCTGGGAATTGAACCCAGGTCTTCTGGAAGAGCAGTCAGTGCTCTTAACCGCTGAGCCATCTCTCCAGCCCCTGGACACAGTTTCTTGAGTCACACAGACACAGTGGTATTACAACATAATTCCAATGGTGTTTACTGGGAAAAGTCTGAGAAGTCACAGTTGTCTTGTCTTAAACTGGTAATGAGTACTTGCTCCACAAGCATGGAAATCCAAGTTGAAATTCCTAGCACCCACAATAAAAGCTGGGTACAGCTTCTTGCAGGCCTACGACCCATGTGCTGTAAGGACTGGAAGGATCGCTGGGGCTTGCTGGCTATCCCTCCAGCTCCATGTTCAGTGAGGAGACCCGATCTTAGGGCAGTAAGGAAGAGAGAGACAGAGCAGGACACCTGATGCCCGCCTCTGGCCTCCATGTGCCCACATGTGCGTGTACGCATGTGCATGCGCACACACACACACACACACACACACACACACACACACACACACACTATACCTTCGGTCCCCCCTAGCCTGGCACAAGCTGGCCCATGGAACCTGTACAAGAGAGGAGGGACAGACACTGTCCCACAGTCACTAACCCCCATGCAAGACCTTCCTTAAGGTGAACTGAGAGGCAAAGTCCATGAGGAAGCAGAGGTGTCTAGAAAACATTTCCAGCCACCTCTTCCTGCACCGGAAGTCTGACTAGCCTTGGGCAGCCCTCCCTGGAGGCCACTCAAGACAGCAAATGTGCCCAGAATGGACTGATTGGGGTAAGAGACTAGCGATATAGCTCAGCTGGCAGAGTACATATCTATCGTGCACGATGGCCTGGGATCGATCTCTAGCACTACACAAAACCAGGCATGATGGCGCATGCCTGTACTCTCAGCCCTCAGGAGATCAAGGCAGCAAGATCAGTTCAAGGGTGTCCTTGGCTACATAGCAAGTTTGAGGCCAGCCTGGGCTATGTGACTCTGTTTCTAAAAAACAAAACAAAAACAAAAACAAAAAAACAAAAAGAAAGAAAGAAAGAAAAACAATAAAGTGAAGAAGAAATGGGTGGGTGACTTAGTAGAGCCAGCAGGTCCTCCTCCTGCAGAGAGCTTCATATCATACACACAGGGCCGATGCAGCAACAGAGAGGAAGATTTTGACACTGATACCTGGCCTCCACCTAGACATACACATTCCTCTCCCTCAGATGTTGATACACACCCTACAGCATCCACGCAGACAGATCCACCCACATGGAGCCATGCACACACATGCTCAGGCAACCCCAACACCCACAGCAGACAGATGGGCACCGAGCTCTGCCTGGGTGGGGTAGCTGGAGGTGTGGGCTGGCTGAGAGCTGGGGCAGAAGCCGGAGGGCCTGGCAGGAGGCTGAGCAGAGGGAGGCAGTGGACGTCCACTTGAGCACCCACCTTCTCAATCAGCTCCATCAGGGGCTTGGCCCGCAGCTCCTCAATCCTAGTTTCGTTCATACACGCACGGTAGTATACTTGGGCCTTCCTCTCTGCCTCACTCACGCTGGCCGTGGAATTTTCTAGAACGTCAAGAAATAACAGAGTTGTGTCGCAACTGGGTGAGTCCTTCCCGGTCCTTGGCACTCGGGACTGCACAAAAGCACATGGCAATTACTGTCCATGGAGGAGAAGCCTTGTTTTAGGTCTGTAAGTGAGGGTCTCTGGGCAGAGCTGGTAAGACTAGAGGTACCCCTGAATTTTAGCTTGTTTTCCCTCTCCTCTCCGCAAGATGGCCTTACAGATATGTCTCTGGGATGGCAATGTGTGATGTGTTGGACAATATTATGTCAACTTGACACAGGCTTGAGTCATCTGTGAGGAGGGGTGTTAATTAAGAAAATGCCTTCAAAAGATCAGGCTGTAGGCAAGCCTGTAGAGCTTTTTCTTAATTAGTGATTGATGGGAGGGGGAGAGGGAATATATACACCCATTGGGAATATATACACCCCTAGGCAGGTGGTCCTGGGTTCTGTAAGAAAGCAGGCTGAGCAAGCCATAAGAGCAAGTCAGTAAGTCACTCCCCTCCATGGCCTCCACATCATCTCCTGCCTCCAGGTTCCTGCCCTGTTTGAATTCCTGTCCTGACTTTCTTCAGTGATGGGTTACGATGTGGAAGTGTAAGCCAGATAAACCCTTTCCTCTCCGACTTGCTTTCGGTCATTGTGTTTCATCACAGCAGTGGTAACCCTAACTAAAATATGTGTGCCCACCCGACAGGATGGTTGGTTTTCCTACCAGCCAGCACATGGCCCTGCATCTCTGCCTGAAAGGTGGGCATCCTGCCATGGTTTTCAGATCCCAGATGACCTCGCCTGGGAGAAAGGCAGGAACTGGATAAGGCTTGAAAGGCTTCATTCATTGGGAACTGACTTCCCGCTTCCTCCTGGGAGGGCTAGATTATGTTTGCCAGGCTTACAGAGGGTTCAAGGGGTTGTTTTCCATGTCCCACCCTGGGGGCCCAGGCTGTGGCTGTATCTCATCCTACTGGGGGTGGGCTGGGCACCCAGGAGACTCCCTCCCCCCCTCCTGTGCTACCTGCCACCCGCTGAAGGCCCCATGCCTGCACATGTGAGGCGTGGAAGGTTCCTGTTGCTCCCAAGGTAGTCACACACATATGCACATTATGCACACGCGCATGCACGCACATACACGCACGCACGCGCACACAAACGCCAGAGTCCAGCTTCAGAGTGGGCCTCTCTGAGATGCTGAGACCATCTTTTCTTCCTCTCACATCAGTTTCCGACCTTGAAGCCTTTCCTTTGGCTCCTTCCAAGATCTCCCCAGTCCTTCCTCATCCTGAACACATCTCAGGTGGGACCCTATGCCTCCATTCACCGGGTAGACATCAGAGGTTAACTCTGGGCCACACACTGTGTAACCACTGGGATACCAAAGGCAAGGCACCTGCTCCATGGGGTTTCTGCACAAAATCCTGTGGAAGCCAGGCTCAGTTCCCAGGTCTTCTCAGAAGCTTCCAGATCTGAAGCTTTTTATTCTAGGCCTTCAGCACACTGGGCAAGGCCTGGATGCCGGACACTAGGTTAAGCATGAAGTTTTACAGACAGACATGAGACCTGCTCTCTGACCCCAGAAAGCTCATGATATGGATGAGGGATGGGGATGTGCAGAGAAAAGCCTAGAGTGGACAAAATACTTTAAAGAAGGCAATGGCTCTGGCTTCAAGCTGGGATGACCTCAGGTGCCACCATGTTCAGATTATCCAGTGCTGGTGCCACCCCCAGGACCCTGCAATGCTGGGCAATGCTGGGCAATGCTGGGCAATGCTGGGCAAGCACTCTACCAACTAAGTACAGCCCCAGCTCCAGATGATGTTCTGTATGAGCAAAGTCTCAAAGATTAAAGGGGTTCACAGGATGGGGACAGGGCAGTACAGAACCAAGGAGAGGAGCACAAAAGGACAAACCTGTGGAAGAGAGAGCCCTTTGTCACAGGCAAGTGATGTTACTTCCTGGGAGGCTCTCTCTCTCTTTTAAATTTATGTGTGTTGATGGTTTGTCTGCATATCTGTCTGTCTGTATGAGGGTGTCAGGGACCCTGGAACTGGAGTTACAGACAGTTGTGAGTTGGCATGTGGGTGCTGGGAATTGAACCTGGGTCCTGCAGAAGAGCAACTCTTAACAGCTCTCAACTGCTGAGCTGACTCTTCAGCCCCTCATGGGAAGTTTTAATCAGCGGCTGCATCTCTCCAGAGAGTCCCATTACCCATCCTCACCAGAAACGGCACCAAAATTGTCACTGATCAGCAGTTCCCAAGGGAGTGATGGGACAAGGCCTCTATTAGAGGGAGGGTGGAAACAGGAGAGCCAGTGTCTCAGGCTTGATGGGCAAAGCAGGGATGGGAAGGGGAAGTACCCCACATCCCAGGGCCTCATCTCCATGGCAAGACTCCCACCAGCTCAGCTCTTAGAAGGGAAAGCAGGAGCACCAGGTGCTGGCCAGGCCCCAGAAGCTTTCCCTCACCATCCACACCTGGCTTTGGCCATGATCCTAAGAGGTCAGGGCCAGCATCAGAGGCAGAACGCTATGCTCAAAAAAAAACAAGCCTGGCATCTGCTTTCCCCGGGGCCCCAAGGCCACAGAGATAAGAGACCTAAAGACAGGCTCCCCAGGGACAGCCTGGCTGTGCTCATCACAGTGTGTTCTGAGTTCCAGCTGGAGGCCGCTGACCCGACATCCCTCCTCCCCCACCCCAGCATCTGGAGGGAGAGAGAACACTTGCTTCACGAACAGCCACCCTTTCACCTTTCCTGCAAGGCTTTCCTGACCAAGTTTGGTTTCTGTGGCCATGCTCCTGGCTCCTACAGCTAATCACTTAGTTCCCAGGGTTGGCAGTGGCTGGGCTAGGTGTAAGGGATGCATGGGCAGGGAGCCAGCCACCAAGCAGTGGCGAGAGCATCTAACTACATACTGGGATAGGGGCTACGTCTAGCATGCCTCTGCCTCATTTATTCCAGTTATCTTTGTGTCCCTAGGACTAGGCACACAGTAGGCCCTCAGTCACATGTGTTACAAGAGCAGAGCTCAGTAGAATAAGGCAGAACATCCTATCTGGAAGAGTGGTAAGGCTCTCTAGCAGGCCCAAGCATGGCAAACATGGCACTATGCCCCCCCCCCCGCTAAACCATTAGATTGCACTCCTAAAGTTAGCCCCCAAGGTCCATTCCTTTATTTGGCCACTGACTCTTTCCTGAGACTAAACACCAAGGCCCAACTACCAAACTTTATTATTTGGCTACACTGGCTGACCCGTCTGATTAGGACTTTCCAACTCTCTCTAGCAAAGACTTCCCCTTTTCTCTTTAAGAGAAAAGTCACTCCTGCAAAAAACCAAAACAAACAAAAACCACCTGCTGCTGCTCCTTGCTGCCTGTCTTTGTCTGATCCAGAGGCAGCCTCCTACCCCTGGGTAATAAATCTCCTTTCTGCTGAGAAACTGGAGTCTGTACTGACTCCAAGGGGCCCCCCCATCCCCTACAATTAGGCCAATAACAGATTGAGATCTATCAAAAGAGGAAGGTAGGCAGGATGTGTGGGCACAATGGGGGATGGGCATTCATATCTCTGCCTGCTGTATCTCACCTGTGCGCCAGTGAAGACCTGGGTGGGGCAGAAGTTCAGGGGCAGCCTGAGGCTCAGCGGCCTCTTCTCACTCCTCATTCAGGAGCGGCTACCACCTTGCAAGCTCCAGAGGGACCTGAACTGAATCAAGTTAACCATATCGAGCTGGGGGATTGGCTTGGTTGGTAAAATGCGCTATGCAAGCAGGAGGACCTGGGTTCAGATCCCCAGAACCCATGTAAGAGCTGGGTTTAGCTACACACACACTTGTAACCCCAAGGCTGGAAGGTGGGGGGGGGACAGGGAGACAGGTGGATTCCTGGAGCTCATGGGTCAATCTAGCTGAATCAGTGAGCTCCAGGCTCAGTGAGAGATCCTGTCAAAAAAACAAAACAAAACAAAATACCGGTAGAGAGGAATGGAGGAAAACACCTGCCCTTGCCCTCTGGCCTCCAAATGCAGACTCACACACATACACACACCTGTGGGAGAACACAAACGATGGTTGCATGAGAGGTACTTCCCTAAACCAGGTAATAAAGGTAGGTGTTGGCCAGAGGGTGGCAGAGGAGGGGTGGGAAGCTCTTGGAACATCAAAGGAAAGATTGAGCAGTGGTCTTGACTTCTTCACAGGAGAAAGCTGGGAGAAAAGGAGATCGCCAGGGCTCCAGTGGTATGGAAATCGTTTGTCATGAGACCAGACAACAGAGTTTCCAATTGCCTAGGTACTTCCTTCCAGGGACCCCATGTTCCAGAAACTTCCACAGTCACTTCCCCAAAGTCCCAGAGAGGAAAGACAGCACACTGTTTAATTGGCCCTCATTTTCCTCTGGGAGTTTTTCTTGGATCCCTTTCTCATATCAGCACTGAGCTTAGGAAGCAAACGCCCAGGCAGCCAGGCAGGCAGGGGGTCGAGATGGGCTGCAGGAACAGGGTGCCTACGAATTCCACGGTCTCCCTGGCTGCCACAGCATTGTCTGGGCAGAAGCATGTGGGGCCTGGAGTCTCCATCAGGGCAAGGCCAGTGTTTGTTTTTAGATAACACCACAGACTCAGTTTAGACAGCTCCCGGCCTCAAGAGCTCCATACTAGAGGGGAGAAGAGGGACTGATAAAGAGGAGGGCCAGCTCTTTGTGACAATACCATGGGTATTTCCTGGTGCCGAGTGCAGGCTGGGCCAGGCCTGTGTCTCATCATCACACGACACAGAGAGATGGATGTGGTGTTATCAGCCAAAGAGAAGGAAAAGGAGGCCAGGAAGGTGAAGGAGCCTGCCAACAAAGGCTAATCCATTAATGAGTCTCCTGGAATTTGAACCCAAGCATTCTTAAGTCTCCCTGAGAAAGCGGACTGCCTCTTTGCACGTGGGTGTGGCCATGTGTGCAACTAGTCATAACACTCCCCACAAGTGGCTCTTACTTGGATCACACCCAATCTATAGCTAAATAACTGGGAAACTAGTCCAACGTCACATAAGTGGCTGAGGCCAGGATGGGTGCTCCAGTCTCTCTGTTTCTTGTTCCTTCTTGCCAGTCAGTATGCTGAAAAATCAGGCCAGAAGACAGACCATCCGGGGCTGGAGAGATGGCTCAGTGGTTAAGAGCACTGCCTGCTCTTCCAAAGGTCCTGAGTTCAATTCCCAGCAACCACATGGTGGCTCACAACCATCTGTAATGAGGTCTGGTGCCCTCTTCTGACCTGCAGGCATACATGTAGACAGAATGTTGTATACATAATAAATAAATAAATATTAAAAAAAAAAGACAGACCATCCACCACCCCATCCCCTGCTCCTGAGAAGTCCTGCACCCACCTCTCTGTCTGAATCCTCAAATCCACCAAAAACCATTCTGCAATGAAAGTCCGCCAACTGCCACAGACACTACACCAGGGGAAGCCTTTGCACGGCAAACAGGACAGGAAGAGGAAACCGACTGAGACAGTAAGCATTGGGAAAACATAACCAAAACAAAAACGAGATGATAGAATTCGTGCCAAGTCACCAACATGCACTCATCATGAGACTGGAATGTTCTGTGCTCTCAGAGTGGCTGGTATCAGGGATATAGGAAAGGAAGGGAGATAACTATCTCCCTCCTACCCCTGCCCCATGCACTGCCCACCCACTAGCCCTGGTACTGGCGGTGGACCCTGGGGCTTGTGCATGCCAGGCCAGCACTCTCCCCCTGAGCTGCCTCCCTAGTCTCGATAGCTGATTGTTCTTTATGGCATCTGTGCTGCTTCAATCGTCACAAGTCTGTATTAAATATTTTAAATATCTATCCTTGTTTTGCTTTTGAGTCTGGGTCTCATAACCCAGGCTGACCTTAAACTTAATATACAGCAAAGGATGGCCCTGAACTCCTGATCTTCCCACCTGTGCCTCCAGAATGCCAGGATTACAGGAATGCACCTTCATGCCCAGCTTTATGTTCTCATCCTATAAGATGTTGTCAGTCTGAAAGGTACAGACCGTCAGTGATTCAGGCCCCAGGAGGCCCTTTGATAGAAGACATAACAGGCAAATAGGCTTAAGAGAGTTTAAACGGGCTTAGGAGATGGCTCAGAGTCCTAGAAACATGAGGATCTAAGTCTGGAACACCAGCACCCACGTAGAAGCTGGGTGTAGCAGCACAGGCCTGTCACCCCAAAGCTGGGGGATGGAGACACATCAATTCCAGGCCTCGCTGGTTAACCAGTCTAGCACTAAGAGTGAGACCTAGTTTCAGGAAGAGACCCTGTTTCAAAAAAGTAAGGTAGAGGAGCAACTGAGAAAGATATTCAGTGTTGGCAGCTGGCCTGAACATAAATGTGCACAGGCAAGCACACACGTGTGCACGAACACACGCATACACACACACACACACACACACACACACACACCAAACAAACACAACACTGTACAAGACAGGGAGGGAGCTATCGGTTTGAAGGGTTTGTGGGGCAGGCTGTCTAGATGGTGAAATAATATGAACTAAAGCCAAAGGCACAGCCAAGTCTAAGGGCTGACAGAAGCCAGGCCCAGTAATCCCAGCACTTAGGAAGTGAACACGGAGGCTAAGAAACTGAAAATCATCCTTGGCTTCTTAGGGAGTTCAAGGCTAGCATGCACCGGGGACCCTGAGGGAAGGAGGGAGAAGGGAAGGCATGGCTCCTTCAGAAGACACGGTCTGTTCAAGGCTACACTTCTGTTCGTGCTGACACCGGCTCTGTTGGGCCAGGAGCACAGTCCTCCCTTGACACTCCAAATGCCTCACTTCGTCTCCCTAGCTCCCGAGAGCCGGCCCCTGGTTACCCTGAAGGTGCTGAGCACCCCGTGTTCCAGTGCCTGCCAGCTGTTAGCCCTGGCTCCTCCTGAGGCCTGAGGGCTGACCCTTTGTCTTAGCAAAGCTGAAACTGGCTGCTCCTTTGGGGGTTCCCAGGTATCTAAGACACAGATGAAAAGCCACTTTTAGATTAGTTCCCAATAGGGAGGCTGGGGAAGGTGACCCTAGGACATGCCTTGGGAGTGTGTATGTGTTGGGGGTTTCTGACCAGTACAACATGGAGGTGTCCTCAGCGATGTGGGACCCAGGGATTGCCTGGCCTACAGAGCTTAAGCAAACAGGCACTGAGGAAGCAAGCCACAGGCCTCACTCCCAAACAAAACCAGGCCTTTCCATAGTAGATGTGGTTTAAAGAGAGCCAGGAATGAGACAGCACAGACTTTGAGTCTCCATGGCTCTCAGTCTGAACCCCTAGCTCCAACCTTTCCTGGAAAACCTATTTTTGCCTTTGAGTGTCATTTGCAACAGAGTCACAGGCCTGGACCTCTATGGATGCATCGTGAAAAACCAATGAAAAACTTAGCACTTTACAGATACACCCAAGACCACCTTCCCTGATAACTGGTCCACCTCACACTGAGACATAAGGTAGTCTAGGATTTTGCCGTCCTCTGATCCCTCGCCGCATCCTTACCAATGATCTGTGTGAGATTCCATGCTATGGAGGAGGCAAGGACCTGGGAGCCCCCTCTACAGTCATGCAGTTTGCTAGGCAGGGGTCTACTTGGAATTAACACAAAGCTATGCTTTGCTGAGCACTTCAGGGGCCATGCAGGCCCCATGTTCCGCCTCTGAACTGCTGCATGAAGGGCAATACTCACAGCGGCCTTCCCTGTCTAATGACACTGAGAGCCATGTTTTAGGGGGTTTGAAACTGTGGCATAGAATAGAGCCCTGCGTGAGCCGCCAGCCTGGTCTGCAGGGAACATACCTGGCTTCAGAACTCTACAGTGTGGTCCCAATACCGCCAGGCCCTGCTGTTCCCCAGGTCTTAACTGGTTGTTACTGCACAGGGCAGATCCCTACCATCGACTTGACCCCGAGGATCAGAGTGGATAGAAAGTCATAGCCCAGGACTGGAGGTCACGCCCTGTGAACCCTGACAACTTAGTGGGTTAAGTGATGACCTGAGGGGCCCTGCTAAGGAGCTGCTGGGGATGGTGGGGGAGAGGCTGGGTAGGTAGCTTGGCAACAGCCCTGGTCTGAGGCTAGGGGTGGGAAAGAAAGGTAAAGTGTCCTTAACCCACTTGCGTCTGAAGGACATGGCTGCCTAAAAACCAGCTGTTAAATCGGAATCATTCCCTATCTCCTGAGAGGACTTTTGTCGCTTAGAGAGGATCTGTCCTCTTTTAAGCAGCTCCTTCTGTGTCACCTACTCCTTGAAGAACCGGGTGTAGTGGCTCATCCCTGTCATCCCAGCCCTGGGAGGTGAAGACAGAAGGGTTGTTTCAAATCCAAGGCCGGTCGGGACTACACAGGGAGACCCTGTCTCGAAAATCCAAACAACTGTCAAGACACAGTTAAGTATTCATGAGGCTAAACTGTGTCACTGACAGATGGCATAATAGATGTTTCACTACCTGGCCCTTCCCCAGCTTTGGGAAACCCCTCCCCCGCAAGAGGGCAGAGGTCAGCAAGAGACGGAGCTGGAAAGGGTTTCTTGAGGTCAATGCATGTGGTCCAACACACACTAGGACTCCTGGGAGAGGAGGCAGTGGGTGGGCAGGGTCTTATATATTAACCCAGAAAATAGCACCAACAGGACAGATCTGGGGTCTAACCATGGACTACACGGTCAAAGGGACTTTGGAGAGTCAGGTGTCCTTCAAGGCTGATGATCGCCAGCAGCCCAGGTGACTCTTACCTCTGGAGTAACGAACTCTGATAATCTGTTAGTATACATTTTTTCCTGTTTTTTTTTTTTTATTTATTTTTTCTTTTCGAGACAGGATCTCATGCATGAAGTCCAGGTTGACTTTATTTATTTTTATTTTATGTGCATAGATGTTTTGCCTGCATGTATATCTGTGTGAGGGTATTAGATTTTGGGGGTTACAGACAGGTGTGAACTGCCATTCGGGTGCTGGGAATTGAACCTGGGTCCTCTGGAAGAACAGTCAGTGCTCTTAACTGCTGAACCATCTCTGCAGCCCCCAGGTTGACTTTAAATTGAACTTTAGATCTCCCCGCCTCACCTTCCGAGTGTTGGGATTGCAGGCGTGTGCAGATACATGAGCTGGGGACTAAACCCGTAGCCCTGTGCTTGCCAGGCAAACACTCTAGCAACTGAGCTACATGCCCCGCCCTCTGGGACACCACCACTGATCAAAATGTAGTCAGATCTGGAGCGTTTTGCCTCCATTCCTTTCACTCACAATACTGCAAACTCAGTCCGTTTCACAGAGCTCAGAGCTAGTGCCAGCCAGGAGCTGTGCTGTGCCTTGAAGCTTTGTCGAGAAGCTCTGTGTGCCTGCTCAGTGCCAGTGGCCTCACACATGCTCTTTGGTGCTGCAAACTGTGCGCGCTACTGATCTCATGTCACAAAAGAAGAGACTAAAGCTTAGCGCTAACCAGCTCACTTGGGCTCGCACAGTGAGGGACATCGCCCTCCTCAGCCCCATCGTTGGTCCCCCTGGTTCTTACCCAGCAGATGCTTGATGATGGCTTGATTGTGTTCCCAGAGGTTGCTGAAGGTCCCCCAGCGTGAATGTCCATCGGGCACGGGGTTGGCCTTGATCCAGCCCCCACAGGCATAGCTGAAGAAGTCCTGGCAGGGGTCTACTGTGGGGTCCATGGAGTTTAGGATGGAGCTGGTCACTGAGACGCAGGCCTCACTCAGACATACTGGAGGTGTTCCTTAGGGTCAAGGACAAGAGGCCAATGAGAGGTGAGCAGTGAGGGTAGCCTGGAGCCCAGGGTCCCAGGGGCCATAACCCCTACTAGGCCTTGACCTAACTGGGCAGCTACTAGATCCCTTATGGGATACAAACTCGGCAGATTTAGCATCTCTTGGCGCTTAGAATAAAACCTCTGTTAGCTGGGTAAACTCCCTTCCGTGGTTTCAAAGAGCCCAAAGCTAAGCCGATTTTCTCTTAAAGATCTTTTCTCCACAAAGACTTCTGATCCTGATGCCAGCAAATTCATTGACTTTTCAATACAATTAACAATGAAAGTCTTCCAGGTTCTCTCTCTCTCTGTGCATGTGTGTGTGTGTATGTGTGTATGTGCGTGCGTATGTGTGAGAGATTATGCAATGTGCATGCCACACACGTGTGTTCATACACCATATATATGCACACATTATATATACACACATGCACAAACAAACACACCACATAATACACATAATTAGGGTAGAAAATGTAGCTCAGTTAGTAGAATCCTGGGTTCGGTCCCCAGTACCACATAAGACAGAACATGATGGTACAGGACTAACATTTGGGAGGTAGAGGCAAGAGAATCAGAAGTTCGAAGTCATCCTCGAAGCTACAAAGAGTTGCAGGAAGCCAGCCTGAGGTGTATGAGATCCTACCTCAAGACAAAACAAAATTATTGCGCTATTCGCATCTGAGTTGAAAAGAATCTTCAAGGGCAGAGAATGGAGCCAGGGCCTTTCTTGCATATGCTAGATAAGCGCTCTACCACTGAGTCACAGCCCACAGAGGGACGTTCTGTGGTAGGGGTGACAGTGTCACTTACAGTAACACTCAGATCATCAGAGTCGCACACCCCAGTTCCCGGCCACGAGGAAGACTAGCACTTGGCGAGGGGAAAGGGAATGTGTGTGTGTGTTTGAAAAGGGCTATTTGCTAGTAAGGCATAACTTCATACTGGCCAAATAATACCTATTGTTTCACTCAGCAAACTGCAGGAAGTCTAACCTGACAAAAATCTTGGCTAGAAATGCCCAGAAGACGGGCACTGAGGGGACTTGGGTTTGAAAACAACTTGAGAAGTTGAGTGGTGGTGGTGCACGCCTTTAATCCCAGCACTCGGGAGGCAGAGGCAGGCAGGCTAGGCTGGTCTACAGAGTGAGTTCCAGGACAGTCAGGGCTACCTAGATCAGCCAAGGCTACACAGAGAAACTGTCTTGAGAAACTAAACAACAACAACAACAAAAAAACCCAAACATCCCTGGCCCATCAGAAACTTAACGTCTATCTGACTGATGAATGGTTTGGCTGGGGGTTCCCATCTGACCAACTGATATTTGGGGTACTCTCATCCAAGTTCGCTGTTCCTCGGAAACCTTCCCAGGCCGTCTTGTGCTGTGCTCCTTCCTGCCTTTGCACCTGCCGTCCTTCCATGGACTGTGCTACACCACAGCCATATCCCTGCCTACCTCCCAGCAAGGGTATGAACTTGTCCTCACACAGCCGTTGTCCAGCCCTGTGCTGGACATCCGCTGCTGTTCAGTGGATGTTTGTGGCATGAATAAAGGGACCTGCTGAATGAAAGTGTTTGAAGACCTGGTCACCTGCTGGAGAGGAGACAAATATTCCCTTCTTTTGGGACACACAAATCAGCTGTGTAAGTTCACGTGTGAATGTGTGTATGTGTGAGTGTACTGTGAGACTGTGTGCCACAGCATGTGCGCGGAGGTCAGAGGACAACTTCCAGCATCAGGGCTCTCCTCCGTCTACCATGTAGGTCTGAGGATTAAACTCAGGTCATCAGGCTTGACGGTAGGTGCCTTTCTTTATCCACTTAGTCATCTGTCTGGCCCTCTAGATGCTTTAAAATGCTCTGCAGAACAGGGTTAGGGAAACAGGTTACTCATTAATCCCAGAACCCACGTACAAATGCCAGGAGTGATGACACACACTTGCAATCCCAATGCCAGGTGCTGGAGACACGAGGAACCATGGGTTTGTTGGCAAGCTGGTCAAGCATAATAGGTGAGCTTCAGGCCAGTGAGAGTCACTATCATGATGAATGGCGTCCCTAAGGATGACATTCAAGGGTTGTCTGGCCTCTTCAAACACACACACACACTCCAAAACCAAAAAACCAACAACAAAACTTCCTGATAAAGAGATGGCTTGGTGGTTAAAGAACACTGGCTCCTCTTCCAAAGGACCCAGGTTCGATTCCCAGCACCCACAAGGCAGCTTACAACTGTCTGTAACTCTGGATTCTAATTTCCAGTATCTGCTTCTGACCTCTGCAGGTACCAAGCATGCATGAGGTGCACAAACACATAGGCAAAATGCTCAGACAGATAAATAAACAAAAATTTAAAAGTATTTAAAAAAATTCCCAGAAGACCCTTGTGTTGGTTTTGTTGCTGTTTGGAAAGTGGCTACGAGTCTCTGGAAAGGAGGCTTCTGAAGCAGGGAAATGGGTCAGAACGTCCTCAGGGGCCCAGACACTGCATAGAGGTTAGGCTTCCAGAATCGTCTGAGGAGCTGCTTTGCCTGGCCTGGCTGTTTGCTCAGATGTGGCCAAAGTCAGGGCCTGCTGCTGTACAACGAGGCTCTGCCAAGCCCCGCGGTGGCTGCTTCTTTCGCAGGTGCCGCACGGATTTCCTGAGCCTTAGCCCAGTTCCACCCTAAGGCAAGAGGGCCATTCCATCCCAGCCTTGGAGGCAGAGAGAGGAATGGGACAGAGGCGGACACCAGACTCCTCCCCAGGAGCCCCACCTGGCGCAACAACAGCTGTGTGAGGTCTGGGTACCAAACTCGGGCTGTCAGGCTTGGGAGCAAGCACTTTACCCACCGAGTCATCTCGTCAGCCCGCACCATGTTTTTTATTTAGAAGTTGTCCTTTGGGAGCTCTCTTTGAGTACTGAAAAGATATGTTGGTGTTCCTAAGGGCAGTCACAGGGCAGCGTATTTGCTGAGGTCCAGCCTGCTTGTTATTTCTGGGCCAAGAGTGAGCAGTTCTGGGCCAAGAGTGAGCAGTTCTGGGCCCACCCTGCCTGGCAGGATGCTCTGAACTGAAGCTGTCTCGGGATGGAGTAGCTGCAGAGTGCTCTAATTTTCACACACTCATACCCATACCTCCACAGTCACACACATGCACACACATGTACGCACACACGTGCTTGGAAGAGAAGGACTGTTTCACTCTCCTTTATGCACCTTTGTCCACCCAGCCACTCATTTATTCAGCTTCTACACACCCGTGGCTGCAGGCACTATGCTGAGCACAGGGCTAGAGGACCAGAAATAAGGACTTAAAAAGTATGACTTTAGCACCTCTGAGCCAGGCACATTTGGAAAACTAACTCTACAAACCATTAGTGAGTTAAATAATCAAGCAATTATTTCTGAAGCACCTTGTAGATAGAGTGAGCACTCATGAAATGTTTGAGGAATGAATGAATTAATGACTATGTGCCCCACTCAGGAGGGGCATATGAATGAAGTCCCAGCCCTCTATTTAAGAATCCAAAATGCTCCCTCTCCCATTCCAGGATAGCCACCCTCAAGCAACTTCACAGCGGAGGAAGGTTCAATATAGCCACTATAATGGGGTGGGTAACAGTCGGTGGGTGGGACTCCAAACAAAGCCCTCCTTGGATTTCTCTGACTGACAAAAATAGTAGACAGGTGGGGGCAGGAGAATGGAAGACCCTAGTCTTGATTTTAATGTGGATCCATTCTTCCCAGCTCCTTCAGTGCTAACCTAGCAAGGAGGCAGTGGCTGTATCCACTCGGCTGACAGAGAGAACCAGACTGCAACCTTGATAGCAGATCAGGTCACTGTCATAACATCAGCATGACAGTGGGGTCAAAGGGCCCATTCTGACAGCGGGGTTAGAGGGACCCACCATGACAGCGGGTGGCAGAGGGACCCATCATGACAGGTCAGGAGGAGCCATCATGTGCCCATGCAGTGTGGAGGAGAGTCATGTGTGCACAGAGACACACAAAGGCCCTGGGGCATAAAGGACAGTTTTTCCAGGGAGCTGCCTGCCCTGGAGTACACTGCAATTATAAAGAGAGGTGGGGCCTTGGCTCTGGATTCCTCTGAAATCTGGAAACTAGCAAGCAAACCCAGGCTTCCCACTCAATTCATCAGGCCTGCAGCCTTGGCTGAGTTGGTCTCAGTGCCTCCACCACATCTCACAGGGCTCCTGGGAGGAGGACATAAGTTGCGCGTATGAGGATAGGGTCCACAGGAAGTGCCCGGTAAACAGAAGCCATGACTGTCCTTCTACTGAGACTAGGAATGGCAGAAAGTAACGCCTTGAGCCTAAGCTAACTGAAAAAGTCCTCGGGGACACCAGATACACACGTTATCAGAGTCATCCATCCCTCAAGCTGGCACTCCCTCGGACCCATTTAGAGAAGAAAAAAAAAGACGTAATTTTGGAAATGAAGTGGCTTGTTCAGCAACTAAGTTGCCGGACCAGGGTGTGAACATGCGTCCTTTTCATTGTGTGGCCTTGAGGCAGGGTCTCTGTAGCCTAGAAAGGCTTTGAACTCACTAAATGATCCAGACTAACCTTGAAATCCTTATCCACCTGCCTCAGCCTACCAGGGTATTGAGATTTAGGCAGGAGCCACCACACCCAAATTTGTCCTTCTGACTTCAAAACCTTTACAGTACCCCTTCCACCCACCTCTGTCTGCAACCCAAGCCCCTAGGCATCTCTCTCCTTGGCTTTGGAGGCCAATCCCAGCTTGAACAGAGACCCCCCGCCTTGCACAGAGTGACAGGCAGAAAGGAGGATGGTTACGCCTACCACAAATAGCAGATGCACCTACTTGTCCTGTACTGGACTCCCAGGGCTGCCAGGCAGGCCACCAGCCCTGCTGCCAGAAGTGCCACCAGCACCACCAGTCGCTTCTCCACCGAGGTCCGAGCAGCCCAGCACCTCTGGCCACTCCGGGGGCTTCGAAAGTTCACCTGCAGGGAAGGAGCCAAGAGGGGTGGCAAGAGTGTGAGCCCCGAGCCCCCCTTCTCCAAAGGGAAGGGGTTCTGCTGCAGGCCCAGACCCTGGGGAGGCATCAGGCTGCCGTTCTGTCTTAGGGGTGGTCCAGTTCCCACAGAGTCTGCCTTAATCCAGGAACAGAACCACCACCCTGGTCAGTAGCTTAGATTTGCTCTCAGACATCAGAACTAGCAGCTCAGCCCAGGAGGGCTTGTGTTTTCTGTGACACCCGATACCGGTAGATGAAAAAAATCTACATTGTTCCCATTTCTCCAGTAAGGAGCTCAAAAAAGAACAGGATGTTTGGACTTGAAGGCATTCAGAGGGCTGCCAGCTGGGCCCTCCTCAGAGCTCCCGCATCTACAGAGCCAGAGACGATCAAGACATGACCGAGCACAGCTCCTGCTCCCTACAAGTGGGGACACATTCAACTTATCGAGCCTTTCTAACCCTATCAGGGCTGCCGCGTTGCTTCTCTTTATACAAATGAGAAACTGAGGTTCCGGGTCTCCTGTCACATAGCTGAATGGGCGGGTCGGAGATCTGAAGTGGTCTGTAGATGCCAGAGTCCAGCAACGAGCCAGAGACATGGGTCTCAGAAAATGGTCAGGGAAGACAAGAGAAGAAATAGCTTCATTTGGGCAGATCTTCTAAGAGAGAAAAATGTGCCAGGGCCCCATCGTCTGGCTAAACAGGAAAGGAGGCACAATGGGGGGAAGTGGAGGGTGTGGCAGGCCCTTGGCGGCAAGGGACTCGAGGAGGGACATGCCTGCCAACAGCACTCAGGACCCTCAACCCACGCTCTTCTTCACACCCAAAGCCAGCCCAAAGCCAGCCCAAAGCCAGCCCGGGGGGTGAGGGGTGGGGAAGTCTCTCTTCCTGCAAAAGCCAGGAGGGGCAAAGCCAGGAAGAGTCCCCAGAAGGTGGGGCTGTTCAATGACGTCACCCTGGACAAACAGCTGGGCACCAACTCAAAGGGGAAGAACTGGATTCCTCTGTTTTCATCAACCGCTTACAGCCAAGATGGGGGGCAGATAACGAACAGATGGGTGGGCATGGAAGGCTTCCTGGAGGAGGTGGTGTCTGGGTTGAGGTAGAGAGAAGACGGCCAGGGTGCAAGACATGGCTCTGAGAAAGAACAGGAACTTCCTCCAAAGGACTAGCAAGAGATGTCACTACACCTGCCCTTGGGGGTGAAGGAGGAGAAGGGAGTGATGCTCGCAGGAAAGAGAAGAGGAACAACACGAGTTCCTAAGAAGTCCCTGGCTCCAGCTGTGCAGGGGCTGCCCCCAGTGCAGGTCAGAGTCCAGAAGGCATTCCACAAGCAGCACACGAGATCTAGGATGGGGCACCTTAGGGAAGAGTATCTTAGTCATCCTGGGGTACCCCCAGGAGCTAAGAGAGAAAGAGGAACATTTTTCTTACGGAAGAAAAACTGGGATCCAAAACTGAAAAAGGGACGCCAAGAACTGGGACACTCTGTGACCGCCCAGGAGGCGTGCACCCCTTGGCGGTGGCCATCTGCTGGTGGGGCCGCTTGAAGAGATCCTCTCAGCTTTCCCAGACAGGCTTCTGACCAGGGTACTCTCACCTGCTCAGACACAGCCTGGAACACGTGCTCCCGTGCGGACAGAACCTTTCGGCCATCAGTTACGTCACTCAAGTTTATCTCAGGTTCTGGTACACAGAGAGGCCCCAAGGTCTTCAGCCAGGTGCAGCCTTGCCCCAGGGACACTGACATCAGTGTCCCTTCACCTGGATGTTCTGCTCCGGGACTTGTCCCAAACTTTCTCTTCCATCTTGTAGCCTCTCCTGCCTTCTGGTCATGGCTCAGTTGACAGAGCATGGACACAGGGAGACCTTGGTTTATGAGGCCTCCTCTGCTTGGTGCCAACCCTGGTGAGCTGGTGGGACAGACTGTTCAGCTTGGGGAAAAGCAGGGGAACCACCTCATTGGGACACCAAAGGGCTGTGGTAAAGGGAACGAGGAGACAGCTAGGTACAGAGACATCAAGGAGATAAGAGAGGACGGAAGAGACGGCAGATAAAAGCAAGTGGATAGCAACTTAGAAACGTTTGAGAGCTGACGTTTTTGCACCTGGCACCCATTTGTTCTGTTTTGTTGACTGGTGGGGGAGCTCCCAGGAACAGAGACCAGTGGGAGCTCTACAAGAGGCACAGATAGTGGGGGCTTATGGGACAGATGCGGGAGGGCAAAACAAGAGCCATCTCTCTAGATCATGCAGTCTTGTCCATGAGGCCCCGCTGCCTCCCCTACCAAAAGACAGGAAGGCTGGGACATTGTTGCTCCGTGTCAAGCTAAGTGTTTAATCTAAACAGATGGCATCCACTGTGAATTAAATTAGAATTAAGTCAGAATTGAATTAAAAAGCCACAGTTCCAAGTAAGACCAGCAAAGGGGAGTTGAAAATAGGGCCATTAGCTTTTGTCATGCTTATTGCTTGTCTTTCAAGGCTGGGCCAAGCACTTCTAGGTTTCTGGACAAGCCTTGCCTCTGAGGGCAGAGGAAATTCGGAGCAGTTCCTGGGGATAAGAGTCACCTGGAAGATTTGGGTTGGGAGCAGGGGAAGCTGGGTAAATGCTGGTATGGTAGACAGGTCTGGGTGGTTCTAGGGTACCACTCTGTCCCTTTTCTCTGAGCCCCCAATACATGTGCCCGGAAGTGGATTCCATGAGATGAGAAAGAGAACAAGGAATGTGTGTTTTCATGCTTTCTTTCAGAAACGAGGGCATGCCAATCACAGGCGACCACGCTATGGCCACCTGGATTAGTGGCAAGCAGCCCAATCCATTTTGGGAGAGGTGACTGGGAAGTGGCCATTGTCCAAGTCACAGAGCTGACACCTCGAAGACAGATTAAAGTCACTGAACTCTCAGCCCGCTGGCAGGCTTAGCATCCTATTTGACACTGTGAAGATGAGACAGAAGGAGATCAGGAGACAGGGATGCCCTCCCAAGAGAGAAGGGGAGGGAGAGGAACAGGGAGAGGGAAGGAGCTCAGGACGGGAGGGAGAAAGCAGAGGAGTGCAGCCTCTGTATTCCCAGGGTTTGAAGAGCACGAGAACAAAGCCTATTAGAAGCGGGGATAAATATTTGGTTACAGAAGTTGAGTGCCTGGCTCACCTAGGCTTGTAGCAAGAACGAGTTCTACAGGTGAGGAAGGGTGCCTGCCCCGGGGCCCAGGAGAAGAGCCAGCAGTGCATGGGTGGGAACTGGGCTAAGCCTGCTTTCAGAGTCTAAAGGGCCCCCAGCAACCTGGCTTCACAGAGCAGCAAACAGGGGTTGCCTGCCAAAGCTCTGGCAGGGAGCCTACTCCTTACAGCCCAGAGGCCCAGCGTCATGATGGGTGGCAGGGGGACCAGGCTCTCTGTCACAGACTCAAGTCTTTCAGAGCAGACGGACCATGACAGCTCAGCCTCACGAGGGGCCCTGCCTCCGTGGGAGGATCATTTGGGGAAGTTACTTCCAGTAAAGTTTCCATGAGGTAAACTTCCAGCTGAGGGAAAAGAGGTGAGCCAGAACCCTGGGAGTGCCACCGAGGTCAGCTCTGAGCAGAACTCTGATGTCTTCCCAACTCTGCCCGAGCACCACCTACCAAAGGCTCTTCCATGCCTGACCTTGGAAAGACTGGTGACAAGCTGAATAATCCCTCCTGTGGGAGTGGACTTCAGAAAAATCAACCTTTGAGAGGAATCACAGTCTCAGGAAATGTGTGTGTTCCCAGAAGGAATAGGCAGCTCTCCAGCATGAGGGAAAAGAGGTGAGCCAGGACCCTGGGAGTGTGCCAAGGCAGCCTCTGGGCCTGTCTCCCAGCTCTAATACTAGGAAGCATGGTCAGGTGTGACCATGTCAGATTCTAGAACCTGCCGGCCAAGAGTCTTTCTTATGCTGTAACTGGTGGACAGAGTTGAAGGTCCCTCCTGACAAGAGGAAAGTTGTCTGAGAGTCTTAAGTGGGTCTGTCTTTCAAATCACTCTCCTAAGACAGCCCTATGCAGAGGGCAGTATGTCATGGTTCTGAGATTTTCATATCTCAGTTTTCCTTTTCTTATTTTTCCCCAGAAGTAACTGGATGTTTTTCAAAGGTTTTGGTAGACCTTTGAAAAGGCTGTAGCCAGACCCCTCAACTATTTTCCTTCAAGCGACTGCAATTGGGGTGTGTGTGTGTGTGTGTGTGTGTGTGTGTGTGTGCGCGCACACACACACGTGTGTACCCTCATGTGAGTATGAGAGAGAGAGAGAGAGACAGAGGGAGAGAAAGAGAGATGGGATGGGGAGGTAGCTGGCATTTACAAAGCAGAGCTTTGAAGGAAAATGCTACTACCACAGGGTATCCCAGAGGTATCAGGCACGTTAAGTTTCTGCAACAGCTAGACTCATTTTCAGAGCACCAGGCATGACACTTTTTTCTTAAAAACCAATATTGCCTCATTTGAATCTTAGCTCTATGAAGTGGGTTGCCAACAATAACCCATCTTGTAAAGAAAGCTGTATGAGTGAGGTTCTTTTAGGTTTCTAAAGCCCCCAACAGACAGACAGACAGGGCTGCATGGCTTTAAACTTGTGCTTAGAGTGCTGGGGCATGGAGCTGAAGAAACAGGAAGCCCCAGGTTTGGTCCTCAGCACTTACTGACTTGTGTTTACTCTAGGGATGTCATGGAGGCTCAAAGCAAGACTTGCAGGGCACCTAGAGAAATGGCTCCAAATTCTCAGCAACCTTTCTGCAAGGGAATCAGGAGATACACCTACACAGGCAGCTTGCTGTGGAGACACCAAGACTGAGGTTTTACCCACACAACAAGGATGCCTTCACACCTGTCCTGTGCCTCACTCAGCTTCAGTGCCTGCGATATGGCTAGGCTACCGTGTGGCTACCAGCCCTTACCTCGTGGGTCACAAAATAGTCATCCTAGCAGTGACACAGGTCACTCTATTTTCTCTTGTCCTGTCTTACAGATGTGGGCTGGAAGAGACTCTATGGCTTGCTCAGTCTCCAGTGGAGTCAGTCAAGCTCAGATGAGTACGCTGCTCATGTGCAAAGGCTATCTATCTGTACACACCCGGGTGAACCGCTGCAGATGGCATATTATTTCCCTGTGAATTCGGAGGTGCTTTCACGCTGATACACTTAACACCTTCTAGGAAAAGTCAGACTGAAAGAGACGGTGGATGAGACTGGAAGGGAGAGTGTTGCTTGGCCCCCCATGAGGAGTCCACAGGGAAGAGGTCCCAGACAGGCAGGGTGTGACTGTCCTGAGGTGAGCTGTCAGTCTTCCCAGAGCCTCAGTTTCCTCCAGTGTAGGTAGAGGAAGTAACCCTACAGGAAGTCCTGTGGGGGGGGTGGAGGCAAATCCCAGTGAGAGGAGGCACTGGGGAGAAGGAGCATGGAGTCTCCTGGGGCTTACTCACTAACCAGAGGCGGCCAAGGGAGGCCTGGCAGGCTGAGCCTCCACTCCTGTGAGATAAGTTTTGATTAGGTGTCCTTCACAAGGTACCCAAGACTCTTTTCTGTCTCTCCCTTGGTCCACACAGCAGAAATCTTCTTGGTCCTGGCCCTCTCTGGGATGATTTCTCAAGAACCGGATCCCAGAACTGCCCTGGGTGTTCCTATTCAAAACTCAGTTTACCTACCCATGTCTAAACCCGACCCACAGAGGACTTGGCCAGAAAGGTCCGCCCCGGGGCAGAGGAGAGGAGAAAGCCAGGCAACTGCCCTCCTGCAAGGCACTGTCAAGCCAGGAGGCGATGTGGAGTCTGTGAAATTCCCACTGTAGGTGGGATGGAAGCCAGCCTCTGAGTGCGCTTCTTGGGGGGGGGGGAACACGACTCAGAGCTGCAAGGTGCACGGCCCCCCCCCCCCGCTAAGTGGGGGCGGGGCACAGCTGAACTAGCATAGGTCAGAATTCCTACCTGCAAACCATTGGGGTACACCTCGCCCTCGGAGAGTGAGTCTACCAGGTCCTCTTCGTCCAGCGTGGCTCGCTTGTAGGATGACATCTGCAATGCCAAGTGCAGTACGGACTCCCTCAGCGTCTCCATTGCCAAATGGGGAAGCAGGCCCCCGGCGCCCCGCCCCACCCCGGCCACCCGAGATCAGCCCACGGATGGCTGGCCCTCCCAGCGCGCCACACCCGCCTCACCCCCAGAGAGGACAGAGCGGCGGCCAGTGGAGGCCACACGCTCCGCATGCTGTGCCCCAAGTTGCCAGAACGGATCGGATCCCCTGGTATTTCCACACGCTGGCTGCCGGGGGCGTGGCCCGCTGGGAAGTGGGCGTGGCCTGTTGGACTCCAGGCTCTCCTGGGCCTTCCGCGTTCAGGATGGGGACCTCTTTCTTCAAATGCCCAGCCCTTGATCATAGATGGCAGGACAGAGCCCCATAGAGGCTTCATTCATAATGGGACCCCCAATGGCAGAGACCAAGAGGCAAGGTCAACAAAGGCTAGCCGGGTCAAGACAGATTGCTTCGCCATTAGCCCTTAGGTGAGACAAGGGGTCTAGCTAGAAAGGCTTGCAGGGTGGGGGTGGGAGTGAGGGGTGGCGATGGAGTCAGGAATCCCCCCCACATCTCAGTTCCTTTCCCCTCTAATTCGGGAGTTTTAAAGCCAGAGTTCTGAGTGAAGTTCACACAATTCTAAGAAAGTCCCCTGACCGTGACGTGAGGAAAACTGCTGAGTGAATCTGGAGGTTTCTGCCTTCCAAAGAGCCATATCAATCAATCAATCTATCTATCTATCCATCTATCTACCTATCTCTCTCTCTGTCTTTCTCTCTCTTTTTCTTAGGTTTTTTAAAAAATATGTGTAGGGAAAAGATGTGTATAGGGGCTGGAGAGATGGCTCAGCAGTTAAGAGAACTGAATGCTATTCCGGAGGACCTGGGCTCAATTTCCAGCTCACAATTGTCTGTAACTCCAGTTCCAGGGAACCCAACACCCATGGCAAAACATCAGTGCACATAAAATAAAAATAATAAAAAAACACAGGTAGACATTTGTAATCTCAAAAATATAAAGCTATCTTTAAATAAATGTGTACAAGGGCTTGGAGAGATGGCTCAGTGGTTAAGACCACTGATTGCTCTTCCAGAGGACCCCGGTTCAATTCCCAGCAGCTCGTAAAAGTCTGTAACTCCAGTTTCAGGGGACCTGAGAACCTCACACAGACATACATACAGGTAAAACACCAATGCACATAAACAAAAATAAATTATTTTTTAAAAAGTGTATGAAAGTCAGGCAGTGATGGCAAATGCCTTTTTTTTTTTTTTTTTTGGTTTTTGACAGGGTTTCTCTGTGGCTTTGGAGCCTTTCCTGGAACTAGCTCTTGTAGAACACCAGGGTCTCGAACTCACAGAGATCCGCCTGCCTCTGCCAGCCCAGTGTACAAAATGAATTCCAGGACAGCGAAGGTTACATAGAGAAACCCTGTCTCGAAAAAAAATGTGTATGAGTATTTTTTCTGTCTGTTTGTATGTGTACCGCATCTGTGACCGTGAAGGTCAGAATGGTGGACTGGATCCTAGGACTGGAGTTATGGTTGTGAGCCCCAGTGTGGGTGCTGAGAAGTGAACCTAGGTCATCCAGAAGAGCAGCCAATGTTCTTAACCGCCGAGCCATCCCTCCAAAGCACCATACTGTTGGGCATGTATGCAAGTGAACCAGTGTGTGTGGGGGGGGTGAGGTGGCTGTCCAAGGCAGGGGAGGGGTTAGTGAGGAAGGTGGCTCCTGGGGTTTTCCAGGCTTTATGAACCAGCAAGATGGCTCAGCCAGGTAAAGGTGATTGCCGCCAAATCCGGCCACTAGAGTTCATCCCTAGGACCTTCCGTCTGACAGCACTCAACTGCCAGAGTCAGCCCGCCATTGTAAACAACATACTCAACATACTACACTTCTTGCTTCAAAGTCCTCTGTGTTCTCCAACCTCTTGCCAGGCTCAGGGCTGCCCCTCCCTGGCCCTCCTCTTCAGTTACCACCCACCAAGGCCCCAGATCTCTCCCCTGGCTTTTGTTCAGATCTGCGGATACCTAGGCTGCTCCTTCTCAGCCAAGTCCTTTGTAGCTGCTGCTCCCTCCATCTGGAACATTCTTTTCTGGCTTCTGCTCCTCCCACAGCCAGTCTCAGATTAAATGCCACCTGCTCAAATGTCCAAAACACACTAGGTAGCTGCACTCTTCTCTTACAGAGCCTCTTCCTTTCCTTATAGAAGTGATTGCAGTCTGTTATGTTTGCTTTGTTTTGGGAGATAGGGGCTTATTACGTAGCCTAGACAAGCCTGGAACTCACGCTCCTCTTGCCTCTACCTTCCCAGTACTGGGATTAGAGGTGTGCACCTCCACATATACCCACCAGCACTCGGTTAACATTTTGTCACTGTTTTTATGTGCTTACTACCTGCTGCTCTTCCCCCTCTGCCCCTAGAACCGTGAGCTTTGCCTACAGCAGCGGGGCTCCTTGGGAGACTCGCCATCCCCAGGTGTGGAGCAGCCGCTCAACAGCAGTTCTTCAGCTGAATGGTGGAGCAAGCAGCGGTGCCCTCGGCTTCTCACGAAAGCCTCAGTGTCTACTGCCTGAGAGAACACAGGACATAGAAACACATCCAAGGGACACCGGTCCTGGGGAAAGCAAGGTACGTTTGGAGGGGAAGCATCTCTTTCTAAAGATTCATTTATACGGGGGCTTCAGAGATGGCTCAGTGGTTAAGAGCACTCACAACTATCTGACCCAGTTCCAGAGGATCAGATGCCCTCTTGTGGAGTCAACAGGCACTGCACGCATGTGGTGCACTTACATATGTACTTGTATGTAAGTGAAATGTTAAAAAAACAAAAACAAAAACAAAAACTCTGCAACACGAAATAAAATTTTTAAAAGATTAGCTGTTGGGTGTAGTGGCACACACCTTAATTTAATTCCAGCACTCAGAAAGCAGAGGCAGGTGGATCCTAGTTCAAGGCCAGTCTGGTCTAAAAAGTGAGTTCCAGGACAGCAAGGGCTACAGTAAGACCTTGTCTCAAAAACCATTGGAGAAAAAAAAAATTGTGCACTCTTATTTCATGTATATAAGTGTTTTGCTTGCACATGTGTATGTATACCATATGGATAACGGGTGCCCAGAAGAGGGCACTGAGTCTCTGGAACTGGAATTACAGATAGGTGTGAGCTGCCATGTGGGTGCTGGGAACGGAACTTGGGCCCTCTGCAAGAGCAGTCAGTGCTCTTAACTACTGGTCCATCTCTGCAGCCCCACCTTGGGGGGGGGGTAAACCAAATTCTTGAAACTTCCGCCTCTCTTTCACTGGGTGGAAGATTTCCTATTACCTCACTCCAGGAGAGAAAGACGCCTGGGGGTTTTCAAAAACAAGAGATTTGGCTGCATTAAGACAGGCGCTAATCACCTGAGGAAAGGCCCCCTGGAAAAAGAGCACTGGTACCCCCAACACTCCCCTGGGACCCAGGAGGGCAGAGCCTCTCAGTTTGGTATCCTTTCCCTTTGGTGGGTTTCCTCGGCCCCTTTTATGCAGACTGAAACTGAAGCTAAGGGAAGTAGCTTGCCGGCAGATTAAGCAATGGCTCCTCCCACTTCCAGTTCATTGCAGAGACCTCCCCTTCTGGGAAACCTCCCTACCGCTGACAGCATCTGCCCCCAGAGGTGTCCTCCCAGGCCCTCCCCCGTGCTGCCTTCTCAGAGCATGACATCTCAAGATAGAGTGGGCTAAAGACAGAGCAGGGCCTGTTCACTCAGGGGCCTGGTCTGGGTCTACAGCCTCCAGATGTTTGAACAAAAGTGCTTACGGGTGGGTGAACAACCATGTCCCATCCATCCCAACGGGACGACATGAGGCTCATATACCTCTCAAGAAAAATAAGCATTGCAAAAAGCTGTGGATTTCTCAACCCAAAAAAACCCCGCCCCACTTTTGTAATGTCAGCTGAGGCCTGAAGTGAAACTTCACCTACCTCGGAAGTGTGGAGCATCTTATCCCACCTCTCCTCAGTGGGGAGCATGGTATGGCTGAGGGAGTGACAACCAGCAATGGTTGTGCTCTCTCTCTGGATCTGCCAGGTACTCCACAGGCGGCAGGTCCCCACAGCCACCTGGGCTAGCCCAGCAGGTGTGTTTTCCATTTATAGAGGGAGGAAGGTGAAGTGGTGACCAGATCTTACACCTACTGGGTATCACTTAAGATGTCTTAAGTGTCCCTTTGGTCTCACTCAGTACTTCATCCTTCTCAGGCAACATCCTTATCTCTACTTAACAAACAGCAGAGTGAGGGCCAGGGAGGATTCACCCTCCAGTGCCCTGGCTGAACCATGAGGTAACTAGGACACAAGCTTTTTTATCTTTCTGCAAACCCACCCATACGGGCTTCATTAAGTTGTCTCACGGAGGCCAGGCCACAGAGCAAGTCAGTCAGTACCAGTCAGGTAACAAGCCTGGGCCCTGGATACCAGGGCCTATGTCCTCGGTGCAAGGCAGGACTACTTCCGGTGGGGACCTCATGAGTCTGGATGCCCTGGGAAGACTAGACCCTGGGCTGGCGGAACAACCAAGGCTTGCTTTAATGGCCTCATTTGTGGTTATATGGGCACCACACCCTGCCCTCGGGAAAGCAGAACTGCTGCTTTGTGGGGACCCCCCCACCCAGAAATCTGGGCTGCATCTGGGCCTGGCACACACAAGAATTGCTCGGCTGAGATCAAGAATGGTCAAGTGGGAACGGCAGCTTCCTGTGGAATGCAGGTTGGGGGTCCCTGATGCCCAGCTGTACGGGGAACGTGATGAGAACCAGATGAGGAGGATGTGCCAGGTCTAGAAACCTGCCCTGCAGTGGCCATCGTGGGTCTGGGATCAGCACAAGTGAGACACAAAGATGCTTCCATGTTTCTGATAACAAGGGCCCCTGGCCTGGTGGTACCCAAGAACCCCACGGGCCCCAGCAGCGGCCATCGTGGGTCTGGGATCAGCACAAGTGAGACACAAAGATGCTTCCATGTTTCTGATAACAAGGGCCCCTGGCCTGGTGGTACCCAGGAACCCCACGGGCCCCAGCAGCTTTCCTCACTCAGATGGCCCTCACGGCTGGTTTGCCCAAGGCAGAGATCTTCCGGGAATCTTGGAGTGGGTCAGGAGTGGCAAAGAGTGGCATTTTGCGCCTGGGCTGGGAAACCACACCCTGAGCTGTTTTCACAGGCTACATCTCAACTGCTCAGGGGGCCACCTTCACAGCTAAGTGCCCATCAGCTGTCCGCCAGCAACAGGCTGGGATCTGGGAGAAGGTACGTGTCACCTGGTACACACTCACTCAAGAGGCATGAAGATGGAGCTGGTGAAAGCTCTCACTGAAACTTCAGTCTGCTAACCCATTCTGCCGCTTCCCAGGGGAAGGGAAGTGCCAAGTCCACAGCAAGTGCCTGTGCTAGTCCTACCATCATCAGATAGTATGTGTGCCCGCAGGCCAGAGGACAACCTCGAGTGGGGTCCCACAGGCACTGCTGCCTTTTTCATAGAGCCAGGGTCTTTCGCTTGGCTGTAACTCCCTGAGCAGGATGAACTGGCTAGCCAGAGAACCCCATGGATTCTTCTGTTTCTACCTCCCCAGCTCTGGGATTACAAGTCCCCGCCTCTACACTTGGCCTTTTTTTAAAAAGATATATATAATTTATTTCTATTTTATGTTCTTTGGTGTTTTACCTGTGTGTATGTCTGTGTGAGGGTGTTTAATTTCCTGGAACTTAACGATCTCCTGAAGTTACAGATAGCTGTGAGATGCCACATGGGTGCTGGGCATTGAACCTGGGTCCTTTGCAAAAGCCACCAGTGCTCTTAACTGCTGAGCCATCTCTCCAGTCCCGACATCTGGCTTTTTATGTGGGCTCTGGGGATTGAATGGAGGTCCTCCTGACTGCATGGCAAGCATTTTACTGACCGATCGCTCCCCGTAGCTACTGTCGTTACTTCTAAAACAAGGTTCTAACATTGTCATCTGATCCCTGCAATGAAACACAGGGCTAGGGATGTAGCTCAGCAGGTGGAGCGCTTGCTTAGCACGAAGCTCTGGGTCCAGTCACAAAGTGGATATGGTGACACACACCTGTAATCCCAGGACTTAGGAGGCAGGGCAGGAAGATCAGGAGTTCAAGGCTATTCTTGGCTACAAAGTAAATCCAAGGCCACCCTGGAAGACAAGAGACCCTGCTCCACATACACCAAGCAAGGAAAGAGGGAGGGAGGGAGGAGATATCAGTATCAGAATGAGGTAGAAGGCCAGTCTAACTATATAAGACTGTCATAAATAAAACAATAAATAAATGTAACCAGCCAAGGCTAGCAACCTACTTGCATGCCCAAGGCCTTGAGTTTGAGTCCAAGCACTAAGTAGTAGTACTAGTAGTAATAATAATAATAATAATAATAATAATAATAATAATATAATAACTGGCCAAACCCCCCAAGTTGCTGACTCTTGACAAGGCTCTTTTATGCCCTTATCTTATTCATGTCTATGATCATCTTGTGGAACCAATCCTGAGACTCCTATTTCACAGGTTTGAAAACTGAGGCCTGGCAGTTAACACAACTAAGACGATTTCAGATTTTCTTCCTCCTCTCTCATTCCCCCTTTTCTTGTTGCTCCCCGACAACAGGGCCTAGCTCTTAGGCAGGGCTCTTTGGAGGCCACAGGCCACTCCATTGAGCTGTGGGAATAGAGGGCTAGAACTTGGTAGGTGGGGGAAAGAGACTTATCTTTGGACCACCAACTGTTCTGATGGTACTGGCCTAGCAAGGAAAGGGGATATTGGGCAAGAGGTGGAAGGCGGGGAGGCCTATATCGAGGTTCAAGGAACCACCGTAGGTTACAATAGAGAGGGGGAGGTCAGGTTGCTGGCTGCCTTCTTTGAGACACATGGCCGCCCTGCCTAGGAGTGGGTCACTGTGATTGGTAGGCAGTATAATGGAAACTCTACAGATGCCCACTTGGCCCATGCTGATTTGCGTATCTATATCCTGAGGAGTGTTGCAGCCAGCCATTTTGGTGCCTATGGTAAAGTGGTCCATGCCTGGCTGGCCACCTCCCCTTCTTCTCAAGTATATGGGTAGCCCAATGTACTCTCTTTCCCCTTGCCTGGTTTCCCCACCCCTCACCTCTTGCCTCCATGAACAGCCTCAGAGGCTCAGCTCCCCCCCATGTGTGCCTGTAGCCGGAAGAGGGCACCAGATCTCATTACAGATGGCTGTGAGCCACCATGTGGTTGCTGGGAATTGAACTCAGGACCTCTGGAAGAGCAGCTAGTGCTCTTAACTACTGAGCCATCTCTCCAGCCCAAGCCTTCCCTTATTAGCTTCCGAGTCCCTGGCTCTCAGGGTGGCTCATCTCCTACTGAACTCTGGGTACAAAGATGCAAATTACCTGACAAGATCCAGCCTGTCTCCTGCTAACAGACCGACTTCCTGCGGCTACACAATGAAAACTGCCAGCTGGCACCGCCACCTTCTCTCCACCCCAGGATCAAACTTAGTATCTCTCTTGCCTAGTATCACCCCCCTCTCCGCCGCCGCCGCCATGCACATTGGAACCACAGTGGAACATAGGGTCAGGTTCCCTAATGCACGGGTTTCCTGCTCCCAAGCCTTTGTATGCCCTCGGATTTCCTGACCAGTGAACTTCTCGGCTCAGGTATCTTCCCAGGCAGCCTCCCAGGACTTCACCAGGACCCTTCTCGTCTCCTCTCAAACAGGCCTTCGGTAAGTATCTCACTCTAAGTACAGCACGGCTTTGACATCTCAGTTCCTTCTGTGCTTTGATTCCCCCCTCCCATCTCATGGGGATGGCAAGAGTACCCAGCATGTGGGGCCTTTATAGGTGCTGGGCGAAGCAAGGCACATAGGCTCCTTAGCTCAATGCCAACCAGGCAGGAAAGTGACATCCAGTCACTGTCCCCTTGCATGTGACAGACTGAGAAAGCTCCCGTTTTCCAGGAGGGAAGAGGACCCACACATGAAAATCGAAGGACAGCAGAGGGTGTTCACACATGCCCGACAGTCACACACCTGGAAAACAGAGTCTGGGTCCCCTCCCTGGGGGTTCCACCGTGACAAGAGCAGCCACCACTCCTACCTTCCCTCCTTGCACCTGTTTGGTACTGTCTGCCTCCGGCATCGCTCCCTGGGTCTTCTCAGCACACCGCGTACAAGGCAGACCAGTGAGTTGGCCCTGAATCCGGAGCCACCAACAGATGCCTGCACGTTGGTGCTCCAGCACCCTTGTGAGGAATAACCACAATGGGTAAGTCCCAGGCTGAAGAGGCCAAGGGTGCTGGAACAATTCGCTGACCTAATCATGTAAAAACACAGGACAAAGCTAATCTGTCTGGTTTAATGATATTTACAACGTGCCTGACCTGCTTGGTAATTAGGTTCACCCAGGAAACAGCCTGTGGAAGTGGTGGTAATTAGTATTTGTGTTACCCCTGGTGGGCAGGCGGTGGCTGGAGAGAGGAAGAAACAGATGGGACAGGAAGCTTAGGCACACCCCAGATTTGTGAACCCCAAGACAACCAACTTATGTGGACGATCTTATTCAGCCCTCATTGAGGTCCGAAGTGGCCATGATGAGTCCTTTTCAAGGTTGAGAAAATTAACTCGGAAAGGTCCATTCTCTTGTCACATGACAGCCAGGGTTCACACAGGTTTCTTATTTCCTAGGGCAGCAGAAAGTCATAGGGGAAGGGGTGGGAGACAGGAGGATTACGTAACAGATCTGACATCAACTTGCCCTTAACAAACACACAGAGAGATGCTGGAGCGGCCGAGGGTGTAGCTCAGTTGATAGAGGGCCCAACACACATGAAGCCCATCTGTGGGGTGTGATAGCACACATCTGTGATTCCAGCATCTGGAAGGAGGAGGCAGAAGGATCAGAAGTTCAAGGCTGTCCTCAGCTCCATAGTGAGCTGGAGGACAGAGAATATATGAGATTCTATCTTTAAAAATTTTTTTTAAAAGAAAGAAAGCAACAGCAACAAAAAACTCCGGGGCTGGAGAGATGGTTTGTTGATTGAGAACAATGATTATTCTCATAGAGGACCCAGATTTGATCCCCAACACACACATGGGTGGCTCACAACCATCTGCACCTCCAGCTCTAGGGGATCAAAGCCCTCTGTCATCTACAGGCACTAATAAGCATACATGTGGTACACAGGTACACACAGACGAAACACTCATATACTTAAAGCAATTTAAAACAAGACTCAGCCCAGCACCCAAAATACAAAGGTAACTTAAGTCGAACCAGGAATGGTGGCATAGAAGAATGAAAACCTCAGTGTCATCCTCAGCTACACAGAACTAGAAGTCAGCCTGGACTAAACAAACAAAAAGGTCCAATGAGGCTGAGGGTCTCTTTTATGGGGAATTCTGGCATTGCAGGTTAAGCTTCATTGGGCTAAACTGGGGACCTGTCTGTCCCCTGTCCTTAAAAGGCCAATGCCATTTCACAGCCGCCTCACAGAGGTCCTGAGATCGTGTATCTAACCCAGGCTTTCCTCACAACTCTTCCCATTTCACAGACTGAGAAACTAAGGCTTCAGGAACTTCAGAGTGAGGGGACACAGGCAGCATGGGTTTTCCCCATGACACAGCATTGGTTCGAGGAGAACGAGCTACCTGAGAGGCAGAGCTCCTGTACCCAGGCTCCAGCCCATGCCTCTTCTCACTCTGTGGCTGTGTACCTCTGAGAACTCTGGGGAGAAAAGTCAAGTGTGGTGGCATACACATTCAATCCCAGGACGCAGGAAGTAGAGGCAGGTGAATTTCTGAGTTTGGGGCCAGTCTGGTCAACAATGAGAGTTCCAGGACAGTCAGGGCTACATGCTACATAGAGAAACCCTGCCTTGAAAATAAATAAATAGTATAATAATAATAATTAATAATAATAATAATGGTAAATAACATTGCACATCTCAAAAATGGGATTAAAAAAAACCAGCAAATGTTTATTTAGCACCAACTCTGTACCCACTCAGGGATTTTCAGGCAGGCTGCAGCCACAGGGGAGAGTCTGGACAGGTCTGCAGGCCCTTTCATGCCATCTTCTTCAAACACTAGAGACTATAGATGCTTTTCTCCCCAGAGTAGGTCCTGAGGATGCAACAAGGATCCCAGATGAGAGTCGGGATGGGAGTTCAGATGAGTACTCCCCAGCCTCTTCCCCGGGAGGCAAAAGGTTGCCCTGCTAGTGATCCTCCGCTTCTCCAGATAGCAGGCCTGTTAGGACACATCCTCAGGAAGTGGGGGTGCCCAGCCCCTAGCACCCCTGAGGCAGCAACATGTCCTGGCCCTGTCTGATTTCACCCTCGCCTTCCTGAGCTGGGCCCCACTTCTTACCTCCCACAAGCCCTCATCAGGCATTTCCTAGCCTCCTCCCCTCCCCTCACTGCCATGCCAGCATTACTAAAGTTGGGGTCCCATCACCTGGCTGCTAAGAAAGCACCCAGATGTGAAAGTGGTCCATACCAGGGCAGTCTCCGTGGGCAGGGCTAGGTCCTCTCACGCCTGTTCAGGGAAAAAGCACCTCACTGGCTGGCAAAGCTGCACTTCAGGTGGCACTGCCATGCCAAGCAGCCTCATTTTCCCTGAACCCTGAAGGAGTATGGATAATGGTTAGGAACCCAGTCCCTGGAAACATCTATGTTCAAATCTCTGCTCATCCTGGAGCCGGCACTCAATCCCTGCCTGTGGCTCAGCTTGCTCAACTATGAGATGGATTTATTAAAAATCATTACAAGGATTAAATGGCTTCTCAGGACAAGGACCTGCAAAAAGGAAAGGCTGGACCAAGCATCACTGCTGTCACTGCTGCCTACAGGCTCCCCCTCCCACTGCCAGTGGTCAGATCTGGCCAACAGATGTGTCAAATTCTTTAAAATACCAGCACGGTAAGGATTTTACATCAGTATTTTTAAGTTTTCTTTGTAAAAGCAAACAAAACAAAAGCACATGACTGCTGCTAGGTCCACATTCTCAAATAGCTGGAGGGAAGACAGAGGCCCCCAGTGGACAGATCACAACTCCCCAGGGCATCACAGCCCAGCCTCACTCTTCCTGGCCTCCTCTCTGAGGCCCAGGCTTGGCTGTTCCTTTTCACCAAGCTGGCACCATGACATGAAACAAAGAGAAAAGATGCCTCCCGCTAGGAGGCTCCTCAGTCAAATGTGGGAAAATGATTTAAGCCAGACCAACTAAGCAATGGTGACAGACTCCGGAGGGTGGTGACCTCAGAAGGCAGACTTCCTAGGATGGAGCAAAGCTGGGAAATAAGGACATTTTGGAAATGTCCCGTCTTGATTTCACTGTGCTGGCCTACAGATGTGTTTGTCAAAACACATGTAGCTGCCACCTGTGTGCTTTATTCTATGCAAGTGACACCTAGACAGGAAAGAAATGGGAACGGAAGCGTGGGAGGAGGGGCCGAGGTCCAGACAGGGCCTGACTCCTTTGGCTGTGACGATGGGGCCTGTTAAATATGACATAGATGACAGCAATCAGTCCACTCTCCTTTCACAATGCCGGCCACATCAGAGTCTGAAATCCAGAATTTAAAGCTATGAGTGTCTGAAGAACACTGTACAGACCCATGGTGTTCAAAACAGAAGCCATCAGCTGCATGCGACAACCTATGGGCTGAACTGGGGCTGGGGATGTAACCGTGTTGGTAAAGTGCTCTGTCTAGCACACAGATGCCCCTCCATTCCAAGGGGGGGTGCACTCAGAAGGTAGGGGCAGGAGTGTCATCCTCAGCTATAATAGTGAGTTCAAGGCCAGCCCTGTATCAAACTTTTTTTAATTAATTAGTTTTGGTTTTTTGAGACAGAGTTTAGAGCTCTGTGTAACAGCCCTAGCTGTCCTGGAACTCACTCTGTAGAGATCCGCCTGCCTCTGCCTCCTGAGTGCTGGGATTAAAAGTGTGTGCCATCACTGCCTGGCTAATTAAAAAAAATTATTCTTTTAAAAAAATTATTTGTGTGTGTGTGTGTGCGTGTGTGCCCACGGAGGTCAGAAGAAGGCATCAGATTTCCTGGAGCTGGAGTTACAAATAGTTGTGAACTGCCCTAGCACACCTGGGGGTAAAGCCACTCCTGGCTCTCACCACTATAGGGCATGCAGCAGTCTTGTCCCCCAAGACTCAGTGACCTCCATGTAGGGGTAACATTATACCTCCCCTTCCCTCTTAAGACTGGGCACATCCACTCATGTCTCTAGGGCACACAGAACACTAGGGGCCAGGACGATCTTGTAGGAGAACTGCTGTGTCAGGAGCCCACCCTGAAATTCTAGAGCAGGGGGGCATAGGAGCAATGTGGGGGCCAGGAGAGAGCTTTCCATTTGTGACAGTGTGGAAAATGAGTGGGCAGGGAAGATAAAACAAGCTGGATTCAATGCTGCGGGCCTGGGAGGAAGAGTTGCTGAGCACAGGGAAAAACTCCCACTGGCCCCCATGTCCGTGGTTGGACTAGGATCTGGGAACAGACACTACTGTGGTCACACTGGTGCAAAAGGGAGCCACACCCATCTCTAGAAAGGTTCCTCTGCCTGGAGGGTATGGACCCCCATCGGGGTGGTAGAAGCGGCTTGCTCACCATAGGGACTGCTGCGAATAGAGTTAGCAGGGCTCAGAGCTCACCGTCACACAAATCTGCCTTTCAAACCTCCACCCAAACCTCTTCAGAAGCTCTGAAAAGTCCAAGATGCCGGTATTCAACTGTTCATTCATTCATTCACTGACTCATTTGTTCATTCATTCATCCTGTACCTGCATCCCAGGAAATGAACCCCCTACAGAGAGTATATCATTAAACAAGACAAGAGTCCTCACTCCAAGCAACAAAATTGTGGTGTGGGAGAGAAATAATAAACAATGTGGTTGAAATAATCACATCAAGCATATACTGAGTGCTTGCTCTACGCTAGCCAAATACTACATGCTAAGTGCTTTAAATTTGTGTGTGTGTGTGTGTGTGTGTGTGTGTGTATCAAATGCATCCTCACAAAAGTAGCAATATCTATTGTTGCTGATTCTCTTTGATAGGTGAGGAAACAGGCACAGAGAAGATATATCCTGTAACCAGCCAGCCAGGGTCATCCAGGCAGGGGTGGGAGATGGGGTTTGAATCTAAACCCAGGCAATGGGACTCCTGTTTCAGTTCCTGAACTGACCATGACCATGGCCTCATGAAAGAAAGGACAGCAGGGAGAGGTCATACAGGTGTTGGGAGAAAGACTCATTGCCTGAAACCAGAAAAACCAGGGTGAACCAGGTGAACCCTATTTCAGGCCCTCTGCAAAAGCTCCTGAGGCAAGAGGGAGAACAGAGTTTAAGGAGGAATGGGGCACTGTGGTGTTGGGGATCCTGCCTTCCAGCCCCAGAGCATCCTACAGACTAGTAACCCAGGCTCTGAGAGAAAGCCCAGCCCTGGGGCCGCTGAGCCAGAGATGCAGCCAGGAACGAACCTCTGCCAGCCAGCCGGTGCTTCTTCCAAAGCCCCATGTGTCAGCGGCCAGTGGTAAGGGCTCGAAGCTGAGCCAACTTTAGGTGCAGGAAGACAGGACAACAGAGTGGTCTTTGTCCCTCCCTCCCAGACTACCCTCCACGCTGTCCCAGGCAGGGCTGTGAGATGCTGACCACCAGTTTTAGCATTCCTGCATGGGGTGAGTACTCTCTGTGGTTGGATGTTGGGTCACACTGTAATACGGCAAGAAGGTTGACTTCTGACTTAGCCACTTAGGAACCATGTCATACTGACAGCGTCTTGCCACTTCTCAGAACCTCAGTTTCTCCCTTTATACAGGAGGGCAGCAGTTTCTTCCTCATAGGGATTCTGAGGGAGAGAGGACTCCTTGGGTAAGGTGCCACACACAGTGGCTGGCTTTGAAGCCTTCAGAAAAACAATGTTTATACTTGCATAGTCACTGATGCAAGGACTCCATCTGCACAAGGACACCCGGGAGACCTTATCATGCACCTCAGAGGACATCCTCGTTACCTGTCCCCCAGACGTGGGGCTATGGATTCTTCATACCTCAGCAAAATAACCAAAGGCAGGAAGTGGGGAGCTCAGACTCGACAGCCAAGAGAGAGAAGCACTTGTGCCCACGCAGACAGCTGCTCTGAGCACTGGGCTCTAGACAGGAAATGGGAGGGGGTGGGCAAGCCTCTAGCATGAAGGTGCCTAGCAGAGGAGAGGTCCACTCTGCCCAGGGTGGGATCTGGCCTCCAGCATCCCTCTGCATGCTCACTGTTTTCTTTTCTTTCTTAAAGAAACTCTTTTTTAAAGAGTTATTTATTTTGTATGTATGGGAATGTTGCCAGCATGCACAAATATGTGCACCACATACATGCCTGGTGCAATGGATCCCCTGGAACTAGAGTTACAGACAGTTGTGAGCTGCCATGTGGGTGCTGGGAATTGAACCCGGGTCTTCTAGAGGAGCAGCCAGTGCTCTTAACTGCTGAGCTATCTCTCCACTGTTTTCTTTCTTTCTTTTTTTTCTTTATTGTTAAAAGAAAAATTTACGCCAGGCTGTGATGGCGCATGCCTTTAATCCCAGCACTCGGGAGGCAGAGGCAGGCGATTCTCTGTGAGTTCGAGGCCAGCCTGGTCTACAAGAGCTAGTTTCAGGACAGGCTCTAAAGTTACAGAGAAACCCTGTCTCGAAAAAAAAAAAAAAGAACTGAGAGAAGGGTTTGCCGGGTGATGGTGGCGCATGCCTTTAATCCCAGCACTCGGGAGGCAGAGTCAGGTGGATCTTTGTGAGTTCGAGACCAGCCTGGTCTACAAGAGCTAGTTCCAG
>JAQHUG010000134.1:1553693-1581404 GCA_028555095.1 Dicrostonyx torquatus
TCTTGTAGACCAAGCTGGTCTCGAACTCACAAAGATCCGCCTGCCTCTGCCTCCCGAGTGCTGGGATTAAAGGCGTGCGCCACCACCGCCCGGCATCCCCTGCTTCCTTAAGAGGAGGCAGGGTACCCTGCCCTGTGGGAAGCCCAAGGCCCTCCCCCCTCCATCCCGGCCTAAGAAGGTGTGCATCCATATAGACTAGGTTCCCATTCACTGTTTTCTTAAGCCCACAGTTGGTCCCATTTGTGTCACCAGGAAGTCTAGAACAGTCATTTTGAAGAAACCTGGCTGGCCTGCTCTTGGCAAGGAGCCATGACCAAGCCCCCTCATGTGGGAATGATACACCATCCCCTTAGGGACACTGTCTCCTTCCCTGGATCCAGATAGTCACTGAAACTGTCCCTGTCACCTCCCTTTGGTTCTGCTGTTAGCAAACCCTAACTTCCAGGGCTGGGCATATGCTGGGTCTCTTCTGTCCCAGAGCAAAGCGGCTATTACTGTAAGTTTCCAAGGCTGGCTGGCCTGTTCTCCTAGCTCCAGTCCATGAGGGGCAATGGAAGCCTCAGTCCCCAGCCCCAACCTCACAGGCCACTTACTGTAGGGATTCCTGGGCTGTTGGTGCAAAAGCATCTGTCACTGTCATCAAGGAAAATCCCTTCTCTGGAATTGGAGATAACAAGAGGAAAGGTGCTTGGGATAGGGTTGGGAAACCTGAGGGGGTCCTGGCACATCTTCGAGAAACGCTTCAGGTCAGACAGGCCAATGAGGCAAAGTCCACAAGCTTGCTCAGAGCCCAGCAAACAGGCTGTGTGACCTCAGAGAAGTCCTTTGCTCTGGCTGAGCCTCCACCTCTCCCTTGTAAACAGGGCTTTAGCCTTTGAATGAGAAGAGAAAAGCATGAGGGAGGAGCCGGGATATGGAGGAGGGCAAGCTGAAGCCTGGCTGTTGCAGAAGGTCCTGTCTGTCCCCGCCCCCCCCTGGGGGGGGCTGGGGGGGCTCCTCTGTTTTCCCGTTTGCACACTCCGGCAGCATTCAGTGCACACTCCCCCTCCTGCCTGGTCGGGGTTTCTCTGTCGGCAGTCTGCAACTCCCCAGTACTAGGCTACCAGCCAGGGCTTCTTAAAGTCACCAGCTTCCCGCCGAGGGCTCAGCAGGGCCTAGCCAAAGCCCATCACTCAGCGCTGGAGATTATCACATCACAGCTTGCAGAATGGCAGGGTGCCTGGCAGGAGCCTGGCACCAGCTCCATGTCCGCCTGGGCAGGGAAATGGCTAGGACAGTACCCCACCATCCTGTCCTCTGAGAGAATCTGTAAGGTCCTCTGTCTTTCTTCTCTATCTCCCAGGCCACCCTGGGGCTCCAGAGTTTCAGGGCCACATTCCAGCCATGGACACTTTAGCCTCATCCCCACTAGGCCAGGAGACAGGGACAGAGCTCTGGGCTGGATTGGTTCTACTCACACCCTAGCCTTAGTTAAGAACAGAAACTCAGGAGCCAGACTGTATGGAGTTCAACTGTGTGACCCTAAGTGAGCAATTTAAGTCCTTTGTGCCTGTTCTCATACCTATAAAGTGTCAAAATAACGGCAACTGCCTTCCTGCTCATTGGGAGGAGAATCAGTTCTTTTTATTTATTTATTTATTATGTATACAATATTCTGTCTGTATGTCTGTCTGCAGGCCAGAAGAGAGCACAAGACCTCATTACAGATGGTTGTGAGCCACCATGTGGTTGCCGGGAATTGAACTCAGGACCTTTGGAAGAGCAGGCAATGCTCTTAACCACTGAGCCATCTCTCCAGCCCCCCGAGAATCAGTTCTTTATAAAGTGTCTGGAAGGCAGCCTGATACTGCCTGAATGCACGGGAGAGCAGAGGAGTGTGTCACGTGCTCAAGCTCTGTTGTCCAGACACCATCATCCTCTTAGGACCACTATCATGACCTTCCCACCATCTCTGAGACTCTACCTTAATTGGGACCCTTGGGTTTGTGAATGACATAACCTCAACTCCAGCTGGGTTTCTGCCAGGCAAAAAGTATACTTCTGGCTGGCATTTCCCAAATGGGGTGGAGGAGCAGGCATCAGGCAGGACTTGATCCAGACCTTCAGACATGCTGTTGGGAATGCCCCCCAGGCGGGCAATGCCCTCCCCACGTGCTACCCACACTCACTCCCACCTCCTGAGACCAGACATCCTTCCCAATAGGGGAGCCAGCCACGGTCGCTCACTGTGTGCAAGCCTAAAACCCTTCTCCCTGTCTGAGCTGACTGATGGAGTCCAGGAGAGAACTCAGGTTGGCCAGGCCTGGGCCGTGCCAGCTAAGCTACCATCAGACCTTGATACAGACCTTGTCTGTACAGTCATGCAGCAGATACCACGGGACTGCTAGGGATGGCTCTGGGGACCCATCTGCTACCAGAGCATGGAGTTTTGAAGGCCCAGGCTCTGATCACCTCAGCCCCACAAATCCAATTTAGCAGAAAATCTCAGCTTGAGCTCTCCCAAGCCCTGGAGACTTATCCCCACTCAGCAACTTCATTCCAGAAACCCCACATGATAAGGAGATGGTGATGTCATCCCTCAGGAAACAGGAGATGGGCCACTGTGATCCATGAAGGAGACAAGATCTATACTCAAAACAGATTTCCTCACCCCACACGAGGCCCAGGTGTGTCTCAAACTCACATCGATCTTCTTGCCGTCATCTCCCAAGTGCTGGTAATTACACGCATAAGCCACCAGCTTTGTCTTTTTTCTTGAGACTAGGTAGTCCAAAATATTGATCCTTCTTCCTCTACCTCCCAAGATTACTGGTGTGTGTGTCACTAGGACCATTTTATGTGGTGCTAGGGACGGAGCCCAGGGCTTTGCCTATGCAAGGCAAGTACTCTACCAAATGAACTATATCCACGGCCTGTAAGCTTCTTTATTAGCCAGAGAAAAGAATTCCAAGGGTCAGTTGGGCAGTGGTGGCGCACGCCTTTAATCTCAACACTCAGGAGGCAGAGGCAGGCGAATCTCTGTGAGTTCGAGGCCAGCCTGGTCTACAGAGTGAGTACCAGGACAGTCAAGGATACATCTTGAAAAACCAAAAAAGCAAAACAACAACAACAAACAGACCCAGAATCCCAGGGTCTCAGTTTCCAATGAGAATAGAACGGTGCAAACAGTTCTATGATGCTGTTCATTCGAGTCCCTTACGCCCCAAAATAAGTGCTGGCAGTGGTCCCCAACTTTGCTGCACAGCCAGAAAGAGTCAGAGTCTGGGGGGCTCCAAATGCCTGCATTATCCCCATCATCCCATCCATGATACTAAGCTTCCCTGCCAGCATGAAGGGCTGGTCCTCACCCCACACAATGCCCAGGCCTCTTAGGATACCAAGGCTCCTCACTGTCAGCCCCAGCCAATCAGAGTGGATCCTCAGTCAAACAGGCTCCTGAGCTGCAGTTGCCTTGGTGACCAGGAATGTCTCTGCCTCAGGAAGCCCACCCAGGCTCAGCTTCCCACCAGGTCCCCAACACCCCACCCACCACCACCACACTAATCATCTTGGGGTAGGAAGAGCCCAGGAGAGGCCTTGGAAGGGTTAGTTCCTACGACAGCTGGGGAGGGAGAGTTGTACTGGCTCGGAGGACACAGTCTTGGCTCAGAGTGGTCCCCAGGTATACAGTAGATTTGAGGGGCTTTGGGGAAGTTCTAGGTTCAGTGTAAGCAGACCGGGAGTAAGCACCAGGCTCTGAGTTCTTGAGAGCCAACTGCTCCCCCAGTCTTGGAGGAGGAAGAGTCAAGATGGGAGACTATGGACAATGTTGTGGGTCCCTATGATCGGCGCTGTGTGGCTCTAGACAAGTGCTCTCAACCACTCTGAGTACGTGTGACATACACATGAAAGTCGACCTCACTGGCCCTGGAAAGAATGAAGGTGAGGATGCAGGAAACGACACTTCACAATCAGAGAGAGGCACTCCCAGACACCTGGCGTGACGCTGGGTGCTACTGTGACCACACAGGAATGTCCTGGTCACAGGAACACGGAACAGAGAGCTGGAATAGACTCCGGGTTCAACCTGAGGACTCTGGGGCCGCTGTTGACGCTTGCTGCTGCTTGCAGCAAATAGCGATGGCATCTGTGATAGAACAAAAGCCACTTCCCGGAGGAGTGACTCAGTTTGGGGCCATGCAGGTTCTAGGGTAGCCATGCCAGCAACCCCGTGTTAGAGATGTGAACTAGAGAGGCACAGAGAGGGTCACATAGCCGGCAAGAGGGTCTCTGCTGCTCTTCGGTGCTATGTGACAATGCCAGATGGAGTGTCTGGGAAGGGTGTTTCTGCTGGGAGACTCACACAGACGACATTCCCAAACCCCCTCTTGGGTCCCCGAAATGCTGGCTCTGTAGTCACCCAGCCTGGGGTTCCCCTCCCCTCTAGCGCTTGGCTCTGCTCAGCCCAGCTCTAGAGCCAATTTGCAATTGCATAATGGACAATTAGGGACAAGCTTTCTCCTCTTCCAAGGGAGCAGTCAGCCTGATGGCAGAGACAGAGCAGAGAGGACCCAGGAAGCCTGTCCCGGATCCCTGTCAAGATGGACAACCCCTCTCCTGACCCAGCCTAGCTGGAAAAATCAGGACTTGAGTGTACTATCTGTCCCCATAACCCCCTACTCCCCCCTCCCCTCATCTGCCTCCTATCTCCCCTCTAGGAAGACATTCTGACAAGGCTGAACTTGTAGCTTTCTGTGATGCTTGTCACTCCAATGCCATCAGGTCTGCTGTCTGGTTGGTGACACTGGCCTGTCCCACAGTTACGACTACCTAGGCACTGTGCCCAGAGTTAACTTTATACTTGCTAATTCTCCACCTACCAGTCACTTAGTCCATATTCTCACTTCACAGAAGGAAATGGAGACACACAACTAGCAAACAGGGCAGCTAACGCTGCAAGGACTCCCATCAGAGGACGTCAGCTAGTCGCTGGCCCAGATCCAACCTCTGCACGTCCCCATGGGTCAGTGTCAGACACGAGAGCCTCCTCAACTCCCAATCCCCGACGGTCTCCTACGCCAAAGGTGACCAGCCAGCTGGCTCGGCTCAATCTAACAGCTGCCAGGATACCTCGGAAAGCCCTACATACCGGCATCTAGGCCACCAGGCATCCAAAACCTCCCTCATTTCTGCGTTCCCAAATGTCTGCACAACAGCTTCAGGGGAGAAACAGCTGGCCTGGGTGCTACAATAGGATGGGTGGGGGAGGTACATGATTAACTGTTCTCTGAGGTAGGAAAGAGTCTCCTCAAAAAGGATTAAGCAAGTCCCTGAAAATGTTCACAGTATCTGGTGCAACTCAATCAATGACCAGATACCTGCATGGACCAGACACCATTCTGGATACTGCTCATCACTGGCTGATCCGGAGCCTTCCTGTTCCCCTCCCTAATGTATAGCTGTATATACCCAGCAACATACATCCCCTCAGAAGCAACTGTGGTAACCAGGAACCAACAATGGAAGCATCAGAACACTGGTGACAGCAGGAAAGTAGTCACCCAGAGCCTGGATGGACCCAGGACACCAAGTGGACACAACTCAGACCCAACAGTTAGGGACCAGCCAGCAGCAGAAGTAAACAGCCTATGGTCTGTGACTCACGTGATTCCTGTTTAGGGCACCATGCCATGCTGTGTATCATTGGAGCACAGCCACCCAGGACAGGCAATTCCCCAGAAGAGGAGTGACAAGCCATGGGACCCAGGGGCCACAGGGGTGTGGTCCACTGTACTCAGAATGTTCTATTTCAGAGGCTGGATGGCTTGTCTCCCATCGTATTTTAACTGAGGCCTGTTCTTTTTCCTTTTTTTTTTTTATGGCGCTTTGCCTGCACATATGTCTGTGTGAGGGGTGTGAGGGTGCTGATCCTCTGGAATCGGAGTTACAGACAGATGTGAGCCACCATGTGGGGGCTGGGATTGAACTTAGCCATCTCTCCAGCCCCTCAGCTCTGTACTTTTGATGGATCTGAAGTACCTTGCTTCATACGAAAAAAGGTGTGGGCTTTGGAGGGAGACAGACCCTGAATGCACAGAGGGTGACAGTTGGTCCTCCATGCCTCAGATGAAGGGCCCAGGCCAGTCCCAGACTACAGTGATGCTAAGTTGGTGGCATGCCAGGCCTCAGGGAATTGGGCAGTCTTGACCTCATAGATCTGCACTGGCTAGACTCCTCCCTATGATGTTTCAATCTTCTGTTCCTTGCCTGACTCCCTACTCTGGCCCTCCTGAGACTCTGTCCCATTCTGGAGAAGTGGCTAGCCTGGACCAAAATCAACCTCCTGGTGACACTTGCAAATCCATGCTATAAATACCACTTTGGGGTATATATTCAAAGGATGCTCAACCATGCCACAAGGATATGTGCTCAACTATGTTCATAGCAGCTTTGTTTGTCATAGTCACCTCCTGGAAACAACCTAAATGACCCTATACTGAAGAATGGATGACAAAAATGTGGTACATTTACAAAATGGAGTACTACACAGCAGAAATAAATAACAACATCTTGAAATTTGCAGGCAAATGGATGGAGCTAGAAAACTTCATTTTGAGTGAGGTAACCCACACCCAGAAAAACAATTATCATATGTACTCACTAATAAGTGATTCTTAAACATAAAGCAAAGAAAACCAGACTACAAATCACAATCCCAGAGAATCTGGACAACAAAAAGCATCCTAAAAGAGACATACATGGATTTAATCTACATGAGAAGTAGAAAAAGAGAAGATCTCCTGAGTAAATTGGGAGCATGGTGACCACAGGAGAGGGCTGAAGGGCAGGGAGAGGAAGGGAAGGGAGCAGAGAAAAATATAAAACTCAATAAAAATCAATAAAATATATATATATAATCAAAACAAAACAAAAAACAAATCCCTGCTATAGCAGGGCTATTCAAATGTACAGTGCAAGTGTCTATCTCCTGGCTCAGAGACAGACTCGGATGGGACCCGAATATTCTCCAACCAAACTGGAGCCAGTGCCACCTCCTCCTCAACTTGTGTTTCCTTGAAGGCACCAGGGTGATCTCCAGCTCTGCCATAGCCCTGGTGGGCTGTTTGGCTGGAAGGTGACTGTAGCTAGGGGAAGAGTCGGGGAGTAGTTTATGCCTGGGGCTGGGAAGTAGGGAGCAGAAGGCCCTCATGGTTGTGCTGAGTGCCTGAACCACTAGAGCAGCCATGCTGTGGCCCATGTGAGGGGCTTTATCCAAATTCCTGAGCATTCCAGGGCGTTGCCAGGGCTCGGCTCTATGGCAGCCATCTCTGTCCTTTCCTGACTCTGTCCCATGCTATCAACACAGGGAAATTTGGCCTTAGGCTCCTTCTTGGGGACCTGAACTCCAGCTTCTAAATCTCTGGGGTAGACTTTCCCCTACCTGAGCTTCAGTTTCTCCCTCCATGTGATGGGTGGGGTGGGATCTGAAGTCTACCCACTGCTCTTTTTCTTCTTTTGTGACAGGGTCACACACTGTAGCACAACAGCCTCAAACTCACCCAGGAGTTAGGATGATGGCTGAAACCCCATTTTTGAGGACATCAAATTAGTGAGCCTGTCTGAGACCAAGTACACAGGCCTAGGCTTCCAGAGCTGAGGAGATCTTTTTCGCGGTGGGGAGAAGGAGGCCGCCAGAAGCTACAGAGGGATCATTGCATCTAAGCCACCCCAGCTGGGCCTGTCGCTCACCCTGTGATGGAGAAGGCTTGGGGCGAAGTTCTGTGGCAGAACACTTACTTGTCTGGTACACACAAAGCCCTGGGCTGCAGCCCAGTGCTTAAATAAATGATCGAAACAAATTTCATCGTTTTATGGGGGGGGGACGACAATAAACCCAGGAGTCTACAGAAAGAATCTGAGTAGGCGGGTGGCGGCATCTCTGAGGGGAAGACTGACGGTGCTGGATAAGGGTTGGAGTTAAGTTTCCTGGGAAACACTCAGGCAGGTTCAGGTATACTGTCCGAGCCGCACTTCCATCTACCCATCCTCTGCTGTGTTTTAAATGTGTCCCACAAAGTCTGCATGTTAGAAATGTATGCTCCAGACTCCCATTAGCCTAAGTGGATGTGTGGTCTTTGGGAGGTCACTGGGGATGGATGCGGCCAGGAGGGTGAGGATTTCACTGCTTTATAATAAGGGGATGAGAGAGGTAGGTATGGTAGCCCACACCTTGAATCCCAGGGAGACAGAGGTAGGCAGATCTCTGTAAGTTGAAGATCAGCCTGGTCTACACAGCAAGTTCCAGGCCAGCCTGGACTACACAGTGAGACCCAAAATGCTATGTTCTCACCCTGTTGCATACAATGCTCTGGATCATGTATAAAATGGCAGGGAGGGCCTCACAGATACAAGCACTGTGTTCTTGAGCATTCCAGCCTCCAGAACAAATAAACCTCTGCTCTTTAAAAATGACCCAGTCTTGGTTATTTTGTTATGACAACAAAAAATAGACCGAGGCACCCTCCCGGAAAACCAAACTTTGTGGTTTTCAAAGGAATTAGATTTGTACAACTCCTATGGTTCAGTTTCTACATTAGCTAAGTAAAAATAATAAACCAGACTAAGACACTGTCTGAAAATGGCCTGGCACATGCCAAGTGTGCAGTAAATGTCAGCTCCGTGGCACCTCTCATCCATCTACCAGGATGCCCCGGCAAAAGTGAGGTGCAGGAAGGCGCTAGCAGCTGGTCCCTGGTTTGCCTCTGTCCACCAGTGAGCTGACAAGTGTCCGGATGTTTACACTAGATGGTCAGGGCCCCCTGCCTGTCCAGGACAGGCTGTATAAACACACGCAGTCCCACGGTGCCTGCCATGGGCTTCCCAGGAACACACACACACTGCCCATCTCCGTGTTGGCCTTATTTTGTGGCACCCCTTGCCCAGTCAGATGCTCTGCCTGTGGATGTTTGCTGTGTCCCACTGGCACCTGCGAGACATCCTGACCAGGCCCACGCCCACCCCAGACAAGGATGAACTGAAAGAGCCAAGTTCTGCTACACGGAGTGCACATTTATAAATGTGGAAACAATAGAGCCAGAATACGATGACCATGAAATGATGTAATGTGGCAAAAACACTCCAAACAGTGCCCAACTCAAGGAAGGAACCAGAAAGATAAGACTGAACAAAACGTATCATTGTTTCCTGGTTAGAGCATGGCCAAGAGGTCAGTGAGACACTGAGAACACATCCTAAGTACAAATAAACTCCCAGATAGACTGTGCCAGCGATTTCCTGACGTTCGTTTACAAACCACTTACAACAACCTCAGAAGCTACATCATGCCCAACATTTGTAAAAGGAAGCAGATCTCAGAGAGGCCAGGTCACTTAGCTGGGGTCACACAGCCCCACCACATCATGACCCTACAGAGACTTGTTTCTGGGTTTCCCTCTCCATGTCTCTCCTCGTTCTGGGAAGCTACTGAGGGGGGTCCCACTGCATCTAAGCCAGTGGTTCTCAACTCTTTGCGGGCCAAATGACGATCAGAAAACACAGATATTTACATTACGATTCATAGCAGTACCAAAGTTACAGTTATGAAGCAGCAACAAAATAATTTTATGATTGGGGGGTCACCACAACATGAGGAACTGTATTAAAGGGTCACAGTGTTAGGAAGGTTGAGAACTGCTGCCATCTGGGCAGGGGAAGCTTCCTGAGGCCCAGGGCTCAGCTGTCAGGCCATCCTTGCCCACTGCCTGCGGACGGCCACTGACAGGCCTCTTGGTTTGGAAAGAAGAGGGATTTCCTTATCTAAGTACCTCACTGATACAGCTCCTGGCCTTTACAGCCACCCAAGGCCACAGGTGTTATTGGTCCCTTTCACAGAGGAGGAAAATGAGGGAACAGGAGACCTCGCCTAGGGTTCACAGCCACTGAGTGAGCAGAACTCACACAGCTTACCCAACAGGCTTACATGCCTTTTAGGCGAGAAAGGACAAGGACATAGACACCTTTACATAAATGATAACGCCTTCCAGATAGGAGGGCGGGACACACACTGTACGGGCTCCCGAAGAATCTGTACAGCACATACAAAGAGTCTCCCCACTGGGAGGAGGGCCCCTCAGACAGACCCAGAATCTGCTGGGAGACAGGCCTGACCCTGGATATCCTTTCCTTGAACAACCATCTGTAGACAGCACCTTCCTGAGGAGAAGGGACTGCCCTGCAGGCATGGATTTGCTGTGCCAGCTATTAGCCGATTCCATTTTCCAGCAGGCTTGTTGCAGAATTCCATTTGAGAGAAGAGAAACTGAAACTCCGAGGGGCAAGCAGTGTTCTTTAATACTAATGACTGGAAGGTCTTAATGACACTCGTGTCCCTGGCCACCTTCCTCCTCTCTCTGAAGACCCCTGACTGTGGCTCCTGTGACTACCAGGCAGCTGGGACAATATCTGAGGTCAGGGTCAGCTGCCTGCATCAGTCACTTTCCACATTATTGTGAGCAAATACCAGACAAAAGCAACGTAAGGAGGGAGATTTATTCTGGGCCACAGTTTGCGGATGCAGTCTATCCAGTTTGAGGACACCCTCTATTGTGGCGGGGAAAGTGTGGTCACAGGAGTGTGGGCCCCCAGTCACACAGCATCCACAGGTAGAAAGCAGAGGGAGATGGATTCTGGGTACTCAGCTCCCTTTCTCCTTTTCATTCCTGTTGGGACACCAGTCCAGGGGATGGTGCTGCCCACATTCAGGGAGGGCCTTCCCACCTCAGTCAATCTAGTCCGGAAATTCTCTCACAGATAGGCCTACCTCCTAGGTAATTCTAGATCCTGACACGCTGCCCCATCTTAAACAGGAGGAAGCAGAAACTTGGAGAGCAGTCTCAGGGTAGTTTTCCACGATGGGTACAGGGAAGGTGTGCGTGAATATACCCCCTACATCCAGGGCATGCTCCAAGCTAACAGTGTAGATGACCCAGTGACAACCCCCCCCCACATATCTATCTCTTGACAGAGACTTCTCCTATGACATGGACCCCCCCAGAAAGAAGATTTTTTTTCTTTTTTTCTGAGACAGGGTTTCTCTGTAAAAAAACATCTCTAAAACATGTCCTAGCTTTGTAGATCAGGCTGGCCTTGAACTCATAGAGATCCACCTGCTTCTGCCTCCTGAATGCTGGGATTAAAGGTGTGCACCACCACTGCCTGGCTGCAAGGATGATTTGATGGTCCTTTGCAAGCTGAAGCAAAGCATCCATCCTGGCTGCACAGTTGCCATAGAACTACCAAAAGATGTTCCTAAGGGAAATAACTGGTCAACCTCTCTCACCTAGCCAGTACATAAAGCAGGAGAGGGCATAAACTAGGGCTGTGCCAGTGCCCTTCCATATGCCCCATCCCAAAACCCCAGAACTTGTGACAAAGATGGCAGGCTTTAGTTGGTCCGAGACCAACGAAGTAGCAAGAAAGTGGTGTCATTTGCGGCCCCAGTTGTCTGTGGTGTAGGAGGGTCCTTGTGTATTTCTGTTGCTTTCATCGGTTGAATAAAGAAACTGCCTCTGCCTTTTGATAGGGCAGCCCTTAGGTGGGCAGAGTAGACAGAACGGAAGGCAGGGAGAAAGAAGGCACTGGGGCAGAGCCATGTTTCTCCAGCCCAAGATGGACTTTGGTTAGAATCTTCCCAGTAAGCCACAACCACGTGGTGATACACAGATTACTAGATATGGGTTAAACTATTATGTGTAAGAGGTTAAAACTAATGGGCCAGGCAGTATTTAAATGAATACAGTTTGTGTGTAATTATTCCAGGAATAAGCTAGCCAGGGCCAAAAGCAGGCCCGTGACTGGGAGCTGGGCTCCGGGGTATGCAGCCCCCACAGCCTGCTCCTCCTCATTACTTACTACAGTCTGGAGTTGAACTAAAGAGCTACCCAGGTGAGCAGGACAGAAAAGCACAGGCATGAAGCCAGGTGTGGTGGCACACACCAACAATCCCTGCATTTGAAATGTGGAGGTAGGAAGACCGGGAATAGTTTTCCTGCACTATATAACAAGTTTGAGGCCAGCCTGGGCTCCATAAGACCGTGCTTCAAAAACAAACAAGCAGTTGGTAACCTCAGAGGACCCTCTCTGTGTGCTTCATCTCCAAGTCCAGCAGAAGGAAGTCTCTCTGGACTCACTCCTCATCTTCAAAAAGGGAAGTGTGATTTGTGGTTTATATGATAGCCGGTGGCTCAAACAAGGTCACAGATATGGAATATAGACACGGGTGCTTGGGGACGGGAGCACAGTTCACCCAGAGCAAGCCACATGCTGCTTCGAGAGGAAGTCAGGCGAGCTGCTGACAGCTTGCTATATATTGCGAGAATGAACAGCTCTCACCCTGCCCAGTGATGCAGCCAGGCCACGGAGCTGCTCTTATAGCCCATTGGTCCAGGTAAGACTAGGAAGGGCAGGCCATGGGGATATTAACACATCACTGACCAGATGCCATTGGGTGGGGACAGATTAGATGGGGCAGGGCAGTCAGAAAGCGATCCCTTGCCTCCTAGGGCAAAGGTCAATGGTGGCCAGCAGGGACAAAACCCAGGTTCCTGAGATGAGAGAAGGCTGGGCTAGACTGGAATAGGGGTTTGTTAGGAGCCTTGGCAGCTTGAGGCCATAGCAGAGGTCGGAGAGGAAGGGGAATTTATCAGACATCCACACGTGCAGCCCCAGGGGATGGCATCTCTTGCTTCACATTCCCTACAGACCCTGGGATCCGGCTGCATTTTCAGGTGGGCACACAGAAACCAAGGCTTCAGTCCTGGGTGTCCAAGGCCACACCACAGGAAAGGATGAAGATTCCTCCTCTTTCCCCTTTCCTTCCTTCTCCATCTGCACCACTCCACTTTATCTGTTTACGTTTTTTGAACAGGGTCTTCTGTAACTCAGGCTGGCCTTGAACTCTTGACCCTCCTGCCTTCACCTCCCAAGTGCTAGCACTGCACGTGGGCACCATCACATTTGGTTTCTATCATGTCGGGGTGGAGCGGTGGAGGGGGAAGGGGAATTGGAGTGGGGGGACTGGGGACCAAGGCCTTTGCGCATCCTCAGCAAGCACTCTATCAGCTAAGATATGTCCTCCTTCAAACCCTACTCAGTGGCCTCCTACTGCTCTTAGAATAAAGGTAAAACTCTCAACTATGGTCTACAGCCTACAAGGATCCCAGGCTTTCCTCTCTCTTTCTCTCTCTGTCTCCCCCTACCTACGCCTTTCACATTTCCTTAAACCACAGGGCCTTTGCATACACTATCTTCTGACCCCATAAGGCTCTTCCCTCCCACCAAGTCAAATACCTCCTCTACAGGGAGCCTTCTCTAAGTTCCCAGGCTGGGGCATGTCTCCTGTGACAACAGGCATTTGTCACTGCTTCAGCATTACGCTTCCTGTCACAGTCTGCTAAAGCTCACCCTTGCCTTTTGCTTCGCTGTGTTAAATCAGAGGCCTTTGGAGAACACCTACTATGCTCTAGACCCTATCCAAGGTCCTGCAGGGACGTGCCATGTAGGATCCCCACATTCATGGAATTCAGGGTTCCAGCGCTGCAGGGCAGGAAGTGAGAAAGGCATGACCTAGGCAAAGGTGTGGAGGAGGGAGGAAGTGGAAGCTGTGTTACAGGACTTCCTGTTAGGCTGGGTGGGAAAGGCACACAGGCAAAGGTTGGCTGGCAAGGCATGCAAGCATTCTGTGGGGAAGACCGAGCCTCTCCTTGGGGTAACAGGCAGCCATGGAGAGTTTTAGGCAGGACTGCGACCTGTCTAGATGGAAGTTTCAGAGATACAGTGGGACTTTGAGGAGAAGGGAAAGCAGGAGGGTACGGGTGGAGACTCCACCTTCATCCAGATGAGCATGTGGCCTGGCCAAAGCCATGGAGGGAGAATGACAGGAGCGGACCATAGACGTAGGAAAAGGAAGGGCCATCAACGCCTCAGATCCCACACTGAAAACCCCTGGCTGGAGTCTGGAGGAGCAGCAGACTCTGGAACTCTGGAGTTGGGATCATTTCCCAAAACAAGGTTTCCTGTGCCTTCCCACGGTGCCCAGGGGACAGAGGTATGACCTGTGCCTGGTGGGCTGGAGGACTCAGGCAGAGCCTTGGCAGAGCCACCTTTCTGTCTAAAAAGTACGCCAACTCTGCATTCCACTTGCAACAGTGCCTTCTGACTTTACCGTAAAAGTGCCCGCTCTGTGCCCCAGGGCAATCTCGTGCCCGACTGAGACCTCACAGGGGCAGCTGATGCTGGGCAGGCGGGTGAGGGACCAAAATGTACTTGGCCCCGGTCCAGGCTGGTCACTGCTGGCTGCTCACATTCATTCACTCACTTACACATTCATTTCCCCCAATTGTTCCTTTTATTTCAAGATGACGATGATGATGATTTTCAGACGTCTCTCTATGTAGTCCTGATTGTTCTGGAACTCTCTACGTAGATCAGGCTGACTTCAAACTCACAGAGATCTGTCTGCCTCTGCCAAACAAGTGCTGGGATTCAAGGTATGCAACATCACATCTAGCCCAAAGGTTTTTTATTTTTAATTAAAAACTATATTTACTCTATGAGTGTTTTGCCTTCATAGATGGATGTGCCTGGTGTCCACAGAGGTCAGAAGAGGACATTGGAGCCCCTGGAACTGGATCTACAGATGATTGTGAGCCACCATGTGGGTACTGGGGATCAAACCTAGGTCTACTGCATGATCAACAGGAGCTCTTAACCACCGAGACATCTCTCTAATCCCCTAAAGATTACCGTTTCTTTTTATTTACACAGATGTGTGTGAGGATGCTCTTAGAGACAAGAGGGCATCAGATTCCCTGGGATAGAGTCACAGGTGGTTGTGAGCTACCGTGTGGAATGTGGGAATCGCACTCCAGTCCTCTGCCAGTGTTCTTAGCCACTTCTGTAGCCCCTGCCTCCTTTCGAGACAGGGTTTCTCTGTAGCTTTTGGTGTCTGTCCTGGAACTAGCTCTTGTAGACCAGGCTGGCCTCGAACTCACAGAGATCCGCCTGCCTCTGCCTCCTGAGTTCTGGGATTAAAGGTGCACCGCCCGGCTGACTCATTCTTTTATTTATTTACTGATTATATACGCCTGTATACATGCCATGGTGTCTATCTGGAGGCTGGAGGACAGTTGCCGAGAGTCGGATCTCCTTCCACAGAGGGTTCAGCGGACAGAACTCAGGTTGTCAGGTTTGTGGACATGCGCCTCTGCCTGCTGAGCCATCTTGCTGGTCCCCTAGTTACTGCTTTTGCAAATATCTGCATGCCAACTATGTGTTAGCACTGTGCTGGGTGGTTTTAGCAGGGGACACAACAAACACAGCCCTTGCCTTCACGGAATGGCCATGCTAGGAGGTGGAGGCAGAACGAAATACAACCAGTTTTGGCAGGCTGCGAGGTGAGGGCCGAGGATGAGAATGGCTCTCTGAGATGGCCTTCGAGTGCAGACTCAGAGGAAATAGCTGCTGTGCAGATGTTTTCACAGCTGTGACTGGTGCCTTACAAACAAGAAAAGGGAGTCTCGAATAAAATGGCATATCTCAAGTTACCTAGGAAACGCCTGGGACAACTGTCAGGCACTGGACTGGACCCAGGCTCAGAGTTTGTCGCTGGAGAACCTGGAACAACCATCCTTGCTTGCCCTGACAGCCATCTTGCTTGTCTCCCTCACTAAAGCCGGATTCCTGAAGCCCCACAATGACTACAGCCAGTCAGTGGATGAGAGGGGCAGTAGGGAAGGACCAGGACTGAGGAGGAGAGGATGGGGGAGGCATGTCCAGGGATACTCTATGCCCACTGTGGGCCTTCTAAGCTCATTCAGGTTTAAGAGGATTTGAAGGGATGGATCTATATGCCCCAGGCTAAATCCTGAGGTGGGCAGAAGAAAGGGGAAAGGGTCTATACCAGTTATAGCCAGGCCACAAGACAGAGACCATCCGTGGGGGACCATGGGGAACCCTCTACCTACTCATCCCGCCCAGTGCTATAGGGGTGACTTGGTGCTCAGAGCTGGGAGCCACTGCCGTAATCAGTTCTGGCTGCTCCACAGAACACTGACCCTATTCTTCCGTACATGGCTGAAGTGTTTGTTCCTCGGAGCTGACAACTGAGTTTGAAGGAGACCAAAGGGGACTGTCCCTACCCAACCCTTTCCCCTCCCTCGTCCTACATAAAGTGAAACATCTCCTCGTTAGAAAAATGACTCATTTTCCTTGGGCCAAGGCAGAGCAAGCCAGGCTGGGGAGCCTCGAGGTCACTAGATCCATCTTCCACCCAGCTGGGGGCTGAGATGGCTCTGAGCCCCAGGAAGACAGAAAGGAAGGTGCAGCCAAGCAGAGAGAGGGTGCTGCCTCGCTCCCCTTACCCAGTTTCGCATGTGTCACTGGGTGTTGCCCACACTGCTCCATTAGAATTGAGAAGAAAAATTCCTCTGGACTTTCCTGAGTGAGTTCTGTGGCTGACTCACAGACAGACAGAGATAGAATGAGAGACATAAGGCACCAAAGAAAGAAGAGCCCGCCTTGGTTTGCAGGCTCCTTTGTGGAGGGCCCAAGACCTCCGCAGAGATGTGCAAAGGTGTTGTTTGGGATTCTGCTTGCTTTCCTTCCTTCTGGCCTTCCTTCCTTACTTCTTTCCTTTCTTTCTTTCAAGATTTATTCATTTATTACGTATACAGTGTTCTACCTGCGTGTATGTCTGCAGGCCAGAGGAGGGCTCCAGATCTTATTACAGATGGTTGTGAGCCACCATGTGGGTGCTGGGAATTGAACTTGGGTCCTCTGCAATTCTACAGTTTCTTGTCTACTGCTCTTTAAAAGACTTTAAAAATTACTTTATTTGGGATTGGAGAGATGACTCAGTGGTTAAAGGCTCCAACTGCTCTTCCAGAGGATCCAGGTTCAATTCCCAGCACCGACATGTCAGCTCACAACTGTCCGTAACTCCAGTTCCAGGGGACTTGGCATCCTCACACATACATGCAAGCAAAACACCAATAAACTTAAAATAAAGTTAAGAAATAAACTTAAAATTTTATTCCGTTTATGATTTCTGTGACTCCAATCCCAGAGAATCTGGTGTCCTTTTCTGACCTCCTATGGGGACCAAGCACACATGGTACACATAAATATGTATGCAGGCAAAACACTCGCACACAAAATAATAAAATAAATCTTTTATTTAAAAAAAAAAGTGACAGAGTAGTAGTCAGGAACCAGGTTGGATGGCCAAGGGCAATTTTGTACGTTTGTCATTAGCTAACACTGAACCCTTAGCAGTATCTCCCTGATGACCATGTGAATATGAGTTAGCCCTAGGACTGTCTACCTGCACATGGCACAGTCCTGCCAGGGGTCCTTCCCTCCACTTGCCCCTTCCTGAATGCAAGTATAGAGCCAGGTCATATGCTGTAACCCCTGGGAAGTTCCGTCTCCTCCAGGGGACAAAAGTACCAGTCACCGTGGAAGGGCGTGAATGCCCTAGGACAGACTGGGCTGCCTCCTCATTCAGCTCTGAACCTGCCTGCACCTGCCTGGACCCGCCTGCACTCCTTCACAGCTCCCAGGCAGTTTTCCAGCAGCACCTTCCTAAGTCCAAGCAAAACACCAGTGGAAGACAGATGCTCCCCAGGGCTGTCAGAGTACCCTGACACCTCTCGGTGACGGGCCTTTGGCATGTTCCCTCATCTCCTAGGCCTCAGTCTCCCCGTGTAAAAAAAAATGGGACACAAGTCCGAGAGTCCCAGTTGCTCAGGAGAGAGGCAGGAGGATTGAGCTCAGAAGTTCAGAACCATCCCAAGCATTATGGCAAGGCCTTTTCTGCGTGTGTGGGAGAAGGGGTAGGACCCGTCTCTTTAGGTTGACTCTGTGTGAATGTGAAACAAGCCAATGTATTTGTCACTTAGCTTGGGACTTGGCTCCATGTTAATGCTTAATAAATCATGTTTCCACCTCCTGCTCCCTGGAGTAGAATGGGAACCAGGAGCGAGGCAGTAAGAACAAGTGGCATTAAGGGTCCTGGCTTCTGTCCTCCAGGTGCCAGGTGAGGTTTAAAGGACACATTGGCTTCAGGAGCCATCAGGGGTCTGACACTGTCCTCCCTCTTTGGAAACTTGATATCCTATGCCCTGATGCAATCAATGATCCTGACCCACTTAAACTTGCCTCCCCACTGGCCCGCAGGGCTTGGGGACCTGAAGCTAGAGGCCACTGGGCTTGGACCCTTCAGTGTTCTCCCTGTTCCTCAGCCTCCCTCATCTTCTTCCACCCCAAGTCCTCAGCCAGCAATAGCTACTTCCCAAGTGAGTCGCCATGCATAGCTCCCTGAACAGAGTACTCACGTGGAAGAGGCGGGGGAGTCTTGGGGGCGGGGGAGCAGAAGAGAGACTTACAGCAGAAGAGAGGGTTACATTTTCTGAGCACCTATTAAGCATTAGGCAGATGTCAGAATACAGGAGATTCCCTGGGAGATTGAAGGAAGGGAGGTGGTGGCAGAAGACTGTCCCAGAGCATTGGAACTGGGTCCAGGGACAGGGACAACGCCAGTGGTGGAGGGACAGCAGCTCAAGACCAAGTGAGAAGAAAGGGGGAACCCCAGAGAGAGTTGATGCAGGGGATTCCCCACTGTGGACCCCAGGAAGGAACGAATGTCCCAAAGGAAGGAGGTGCAAACAGGTTCCCAGTTGAACATTCTGGTAACTAAGCCCTAAGGAAGAACACACAAGTGTCTGCCAGAGCTTCCAGCTCAGGACAGTCAGATGAGGGACTATCTTAGCTTCTGAGGGGGATCCCAGAAAGCCCAGATTTTGGTCCTGCAGCTCCTTTCTGTGGCAAAGACATCATGGCAGACCCCTGGGATCCTTCCCCATCCACAGTGCTTTTTGTACACTGTGGATCTAGCAGCATCCCTGATCTTTGTGAACCTCCCAGGTCCCAATGGCCTGGGTCACTCCAGGGTCAGAGAGGTCACGGGAAAGAATTTGGAGGTCAGAGTGCTGCCCCTCCCCCATTGGCTGCTTCAAAGACAGAAGGCATTCTGCCCTCACAGCATTCCCTGCCTTGAAGTCCCAGGCTCTGCAGGGATGGGGGGAGAGGCAGGGAGCCGCCAGAGGCTTGGAGGAGGACACCAGAAGAACAGCTGCCAGCAATGTGGATCCCAGTCAGGGTCTGGCTGGAAGGCCTGGGCAGGGGGTTGTCTTCCCCCTGCATCTGGGCTCTACTGCTTCAGCTGTGGCACCAGTCACTCACGACTCTGGACTGTCACCTGTCAAAGCAACGGGCTGGCTCTCACCCTGCCTCCATCAATCGCAATGCCCTGCCAACTCCATTCCTCCACCAATCCCAGGCATGACCCTCCCTGCCCAAGAGCCAGAATGAGCATGACAGAGGGCAAGAGAGATCTTGTCATTACCCAAATGGCAACCTTTCTGATTCAAGGGAAGTCTCCACTCTGCCAGCTACCAATTTTCACCTCTTCCTTTCAGGGTTTAAATATGACCTTTGGTATTGAAGAAATAAAAGTCTGACTTGAATGTCTACACAGCCTTACAGCTCTGCATTCACTGCTTTGGGGACTAAGTTCAAAGCTCTTACCTGGCTTATATGGCTGTGTAGGGCCCAACCCCTGGCCACCTCCTGCCCTCACCTGAGATCACCTTAGATCTCACCCTTGCTATTAATTCCAGTGTACAGGTCACTTACCTCAGGGCTTTTAACACACAAATCTTCTCTTGGCGAGAGCCTATGTGAGCCATCTCTTGTTAACATTTAATTCACCCTTCCAAGTCCTCCAAACCGGTGTCTCCCCTCAGGGAACAACCCTTCTGCCTGAGGGCAGGATGGTTCCTCAGGCACTACGATTACAGCACACACTGCTCTTTATTAGGCAGCCTAAGGCTAGCACATACTGGCAGGCATCATTACTGTTTATGTATCTATTTATTTGTGTGCGCGTGTGCACATGTGCGCGTGTGGAGGTCAGAACACAACGTGCCAGAGTCATTTCTCTTCTTCCACCACGTGCATCCCCAGGACAGAACTCAAACTGTCAGGTTTGGTGGCAAGCGCCTTTACCCGCTGAGTTAACTTTGCCCGTCCTTCACTGTCACCACTGGTCACCTTATACTCTGCTGAGGCCGTGGTTGGCAGAGCAGAGTCTGTGTCTTCCAGAGTCTCTATGCAGGAGGCAAGAGGAATCTGGGAAGAAGGGAGTCTTGGCAGCTCGGGGATGCATGGAACACAAATTCTAATTGGTCTTAATAATAAAAACCAGGAATCAGATATTGGGGTAAATGCTGAAAGATCAGAGAAGCAGAGCAGCCAGCCCTTAGTTCTTACCTCTGCTTCAGACTGAAAAGGCGATCCTGTTTCTACTACAGGTTTAATCTCAGCTCAGACACTAAACTAGGTACATTTCTTGATGATGTACTGGACAAAAAGCAACTTAAGTGGGGGCTTACAGTTTAAGGCGGGACACAGGAGCTGAGATGGCACACTGGTTAAGAATGCACTGCTCTCACAAGGACCCAGGTTCTGTTCCCAGACCTCATGCCAGGAGGCAAGGCAGCAGCCAAACCACCTGTAACTCCAGCTCCAGGATGAATCAATAGCTCTGGCTTCTGTGGGATCTGCATACACGCACACATGCACACAAGCACACACATACACACACACACCACACACACACGTGCAGGAAGGCAAGAGTCAGGGGCCAGTGGCAGCAAGTCAAACTGTATCTGGGATCAGGAAGACTTGCTCAGCTTGTCTTCTCTTCTTAATTCAGCCTGCGACCTCCAGGCCATGGGGTGGCGCTGTCCACGTTCAGGTCAGTTAGTCTCAACCCCAATTAACCCAATGTAGAAACTCTCTGACAGCGTGTCTAGAGGTTTGCCGGCTAGATGAGCCTGCATCTCATCAGGCTGACAGTCAGGATTAAGTACTACAGCACTCTAGCTGGCTTTGGGAAAATTGCCCAAACTCTCCGAGCCACCATTTCCTCATTTGACTAAAGATTCCCAAGGTTTTCATGACTGTTAGAAATCTCTCTCAAGACTTCCTGAATTCTTTGCATCAATTTTCCCAACCAAGTGATATTCTGATGGTGGAAATGATGAAACAGAAAACTGGGGGACAGTGCTGGGTCATGAGCAGCTGTGTAACCTGTTGGAATTTCCCAAGTGAGACCTGTCACTCCCCAAGGTGACAGTCAGGGAGTTTGCTGGAACCGCAGGTTTTGGAACCCCACTCAAAACCTAATGAGTCAGGATCTCTGGAAAGAAAAGTAAAGATGCGCCGGGCGGTGGTGGTGCATGCCTTTAATCCCAGCACTCGGGAGGCAGAGGCAGGCGGATCTTTGTGAGTTCAAGACCAGCCTGGTCCAAAAGAGCTAGTTCCAGGACAGGCTCCAAAGCAAAAAACAAAAAAAACAAAAACAAAAACAAAAAAACAAAAAAAAGAAAAGAAAAGAAAGAAAGAAAGAAAAAGAAAAGTAAAGATGCCCTGGGAGCCAGTATCCTTCTTGACTGAGAACCTGAGAAACCTGGCATAGGCTGACAACCCAGTCACCAGAAAGGTGTAGGGCCCATCACATCCCAGGCTGTTCCTAGTAGCTTAAAAGCATGGCCCAAGTCTCAGAGTTGGACTTGTCCCGGGGCAGGTTCCAGTCCTTCCACTTGCTTAGGCCTGTAACATTGAACTCTGGGCTCCAGTTAGGAGCCACCTCCCCTGTGTCTGAGGGCAGCTAATGGCCTTGTTGCTATGAGCAGAGGAGGTGCTGGGCGTGGGGCATAGGGTCCCTGCAAAACAGAACAGGAACCGCTCCTCTGTTGCCAACTCCAGGGAAGGAATAGGTGTGTCCTGGGGACTCCCTAGTCCTAAGCATCCTCAAAGGCAGAGTCTCTCCCCGGCAGACGAGCAGGAGTCTGCAAAGAACAGAGGAAGAGGGTGAAATAGAACACAACTGGTGAGCTGTCCGAGGCTCTGAGGAGCCACCAGGGCACAAGTCACATCTAGTTGGCATGCCATGTGGGTGAGAACATGGAGTCTGGAGCCAGGCTGTCCAGGTTGTGGCTTTGCCACTCCTGGCTCTGGCTGACTGGTAGACTCCAGGAGCCAGCTCAAACATCAGATCCCTGGGTCCAGTTAGCTGCCCGTTCCTCTGGTCCTTCAAAGCCGCCCACACACCCACACAATACCATCCAACAACTTCCCTGCTGGCTTGTCTAGCTCTCCCACGGGCCTCTCACTTCCTGGAGAGCCCAGATACCTCATGCCCGGCACTCAGCAGATGCTAGTTCTGTCAGAGTTCCACCATTTTCTGCCTTCTAAGTCCCCTTCCTCCCTCTTCTAAATACAGCTATGCTAATTCCCATTCCTCCCTCCGAGGCAGCCCCCGGATCTGCTAGGGTCTGGATTCCTTTACCTGGGGATTTGAATCTGCTCATCCCAGAGCTATGCTGAAGGGAGACTTCAGAAGACCCTACTGTGACTTTGTTCCCATGGCAGGTGAAGCACGGAGTCCACACAACCATCGTGACAGAACACCGGGGTTGGGAATGGGGGGGCGTAAACTGAAGAAGAGCTATGAATAATACGGTGCTTAAGAGGTTGGACTCAGGAGACCGTCAGATGGCTCAGCCAGCAAAAACACTTGCTACCAAACCCAACAACCTGAGTTCAATCCCCAGGGTCCGCATGGTAGGAGAAAACAGATTCCCACACATTGTCGTCTGCCTTCCACACACACAAAGCACTTGGACTCTGTAACCAAAACACCCAAGTTCAAATCTAGTTCCTGGGACTAGAAAGATGGCTCAGCACTCGCTACTTTTGCAGAGGTTGTGGGTTCAGTTCCCAGAACCCACTCGGTGGCTCTCAGTCATCCATAACTCCAGTTCCAAAGGAATCTGATGCCCTCTTCCGACTTCCACGGGCAGCAGGCACCCATGCGGCATACATGCATATGTGCAAGCAAAACACTTACACACGAAGAATAAAATAAATAAATCTAAAGACAGTTGAAAGCTGGGCAGTAGTGGTGGCACACGCCTTTAATCCCAGCACTCAGGAGGCAGAGGCAGGTGGATCTCTGTGAGTTTGAGGCCAGCTACACAGGGAAACCCTGCCTCGAAACAAACAAAACTAAAATAAGACAGGACTGTATGAAGTGGATGGACAGAGACCTAGAAAGCTTCTAATAGCTACATAGAGAACATCCCAGAAGGGTCTGTGACGTGCCACTCCTGCCATCAGTGCCCACCTTCTTTGCATCCATCTCATTTGCCATCTGTGACTACTGAGGGATGGAGCCACAACTGCTACCTCAGGGACTGGAAGGCTGAGTCGCAGAAAGGAAAACTCACCAGCAGCAAGTCCTTCACAAGCCAGTGGCATAAACGGGGTTAAAGTGCCCATCAATGCATGGTCCCTGCCCATGACCAGTAGGCCACACTGCCACTGGTGGACACAATGCAGGATATGGCAAGCTACTCTGTCCTTACTCTGGCATGACCCTTGTCACTGAGACACAGCTCCAGCCACCTGAGTCTTATTTTTATGTATGAGTGAGCCTCTGTGAGTGTGTCTGTGTCTGTGTGTGATCCTATGTGCCTGCCTGCTTGCCACTGAGACATAGCTCCAGTCACTCCAGCATTGTTTATATGTGTGTGCACACCTGTGAGTGTGTCTGTCTGTCTGTGTTCAGGTGATGGTGACACTAAGGGTCTGCATTAAATCTCTCAATTATGACAGAGAAGCAAAATAAGACAGGCCAACAACAGGGCTCTTCCCACCTCCCATCTACCTGCATCCCCCAGGCCTGGAAAGCAGCATGGGGGACAACTCTTCAAAAGACTAAGGCAGGGGCTTGGGAATGCTTCGGTGAGCAAAGAATTTGCTTTACAAGCAAGAAGTCCTGAGTTCTAGCCCAGAACTCACAAAAGAAAAGCTGTGGGTGGGGTTGTTGGAGTCGTGACTTACTGCTCTTGCAGAGACCTGGGGTTTGGTTCCTGGTACATCAGGCAGCTCACAACCACATGTAACACTAGTTCCAGGGGATTCACGTCCTCTGACCTCTGTGGGCATCGACATGCATATGGTGTACATAAACTCACCTAGGCGCACACAACACAGGCAGGCAGGCAGACAGACAGACAGAACTTTCATTAAAGAAAGAAAAACTGGGGGCTGGAGAGATGGCTCAGAGGTTAAGAGCACTGACTGCTCTTCCAGAGGTCCTGAGTTCAATTCCCAGCAACCACATGGTGGCTCACAACCATCTGTAATGAGATCTGGTTCCCTCTTCTGGCCTGCAGGCATATATGCAGGCAGAACACTGTATACACATTAAATAAATAAATATTTAAAAAAGAGAGAGAGAAAAAAAACATTTAAAAAAAAGAAAGAAAGAAAAACTGGGCATGGTGCTGCACAATGGAATCCCAAAGCTGGGAAGGCAGAGACAGGCAGATCTCTAGGACTGAATGACCAGACAACCTAGCTGACGTGGCAGATTCCATGCCAGTGAGAGATTCTTTCTCAGAAAACAAACAAAAAAGGAATGGAGGATAGACAGCGCTTGAGGTACAATACTTCTGTGTGTCCAGAAGTGTGCTGTGCGTGTGCGCGCGGGCACACACGCACACACACCTTAGGTCAGAACCATCACAGCAGCAACGGCCCCCATTACTAAAGACCTGCCATGTGAACCGCCTACAGGCCTGAGAACTTGACATCTGTCCTCAGTCGTGCCACACAGTGGAAGGTTTTAGCCATCCTATGTCAGAGAAGACCAGGGCTCAGATATGGTTGTTCACCAAAGGACCCAGCTGGGACTCAGAGACAGGAGTGAACAGGGACTCAGGGTCAGGAGTGAACCAGAACTCATACCAGTTGGCTCCAGAAGTCACATTCGGAACAGGAAGAACATAGGATCAGGACCCCCGGATCGGGTTCTAAGATGCGGTACTGAACTTGCTGTGTGGCCCGGGGAGGACTCTTGTCCTTTCTGAACCTTTTTTTGCCTTGTTTTGTTTTTAAATTTTTGGTGCCTGTGAGTGTGATGTTGATGGTGTACACGTGTGTGGTATGTGAACATATGTTTATGCAGGTACAAACTCCCAGTGTATGGTGTGGAGCTCAGAGGAGAACATCAGGTATCCAGCTCTATCACGCGCCATCTTATTCCCTTGAGGCAGGATCTCCCACTGGACCTAGAGCTAGGCCGGCAGCCAGCAAGCCCCCGTGATCCTCTTGTCTCCGACTCTCACAGAACTGAGGTTACAGATGAGTGTGGGGAGCCAGGCAGTGGTGGCGCATGCCTTTAATCCCAGCACTCGGGAGGTAGAGGCAGGCAGATCTCTGTGACTTCGAGGCCAGCCTGGTCTATAAGAGCTAGTTCCAGGACAGGCCCCAAAGATACTGAGAAACCCTGTCTCGAAAAACAACAACAACAACAAAAACAACCAAATGAGTGTGGGGCCACGCCCATCTTTTTATATGGTACTGGAGACTGAATTCAGGCCCTCATGCCATGGGCAGCAAGCATTCTTATCCACTGAGCTGTTTCCCCAGCCCTCTTTCTATTCTTTGCCTTCCCAAGAGGAAGTCAGTCTGGAGGACGCCTACATCCCACTTCCAGAGAATTCCAAGAACTCTCTTACCCTCTTATGTCTCCCCCACCCTGTTCACTGTTCCTGGAAGTCCAGGAAGAAGTCCACTGACCACCTAGACACTCGAGGAAAAAGAAATGCCACCCAGGAACCACAAAGCCACAGGAATGCCCAGAATAGGGCTATAGCCGAGGGCACCAGGACTGTCCTTGTAACCATGGCCACCCCTGCCCTCATTTCTCAGTAGGCAGCATATATAAAAACAGGGGAAGCAAGCTCAGGCTCTCTGAGTTTCTGGGAGCCTGGTGGTGAGAACCAGATCACTTGGGAGAATGGCAAGGCTGAGGTCAAGCGTAGGTGAAAGATGGGTCTGTCTAGCTGGAGAATAACGACCACCGAACCTTCCTACCAGGAATGGTGGTCTAGATGCATTTTCATGACCATCCTCTAACCCTCTCCATCCCTAAAGTAACTAAAACCTAGCCTCTGGAGACACAAGCACAGCCACACCCTTAGGCCAGGGCGCATCTCCTGCCGGACACAGCCTCTCTGCCTCGCTCCTGCCCCCTTCAGTCTATCCCGCACACAACATCCAATACCTTTCTAGAACAAATCCAAAGGAGTTGCCGCATTGAAGACCTCTGGGGACTTGACATCACTCTGGGAATGAGATGCCAATTCACTTCCCTTCCAGATGTGGCTCTCACGACTAGCCCCGGTCCCTTCCACCTCCTCTGACACCTTCCCATGATGCCTCTGCTCAGCCATGCTGGCCCTCTTCCACCTTAGCATGCCAAGTCCTATGGCTCTACAGTATGGTCTCTGCACTTCCTGTTCTTTCTGCCCCAAATACCTACTCTCCATCTTTACCCTGCTGCCCTCTTCCCAACCTTCCCGCTCTGGCCACCAATGAGAGCCACCACATCACAGCCATTCTCCCGTGCCACCCTGCTTTGCTTTCTTCCTGCTCTCTGAAATGATGTCTCTGGCAGGCGGGCTTGCACGTAGTGTTATGATTTTTCTCCACTGGACCTGAGCTCCTTGCAGGCTGGGATTTGATGACCATAGAGATTTTTGACTTTTGGATTACTTGGGACCTCATTTGTCTTGTACGACTCTGTAGGTGAAGATGGAGTGAATTGCCCAAGGCCAGAGCCTTGGTGTGTGATAAAAGCACACACCCAGGCTGGCCTGATGCCAAGGCTGTCTCTTCTAAACCTCCTAGGGTGGGGCGGACTCAGAAGGAAGCTATCAGGGAGGGGATCAAGAGAGGAGAGCCATCTTCTCTCCCAGGGCCTTCTGTAGAGGGCGACTGTGGTTCCCAAACAAGGAGACCACCAGAAGCCAGTGACAGGGATCTTCAATCCACAAGATGTGGGGGAGGGGGGGCGCCCAGGATGGGGGAGGGGAGGGTACAAGCCTAAGCCATATAGCCAATCAGTGGCAGAACATGCTCGAGGGCAAGGGGTCCCCTACAGGGCCAGAACCTCTTCTCTCTAACCTGAGGAAGCCAGGGCTGGCAGAATGCAGTTCAGGGTTTGCCAGGCCCTGAGGGCAGGGGCAGGGCTATGGAGGAGGAGCCAAGGGATGAGACAAACTGGCCCTGGAAGCGTGTTCTAGGCCAAGCACTAGCTGTGACAGGGAGGGCAATGTCAGGCTCCAAAATGGAACACCTACGTCAGAGGGTGGTGGGGCAGCTACATAAGTCAGACATGTATGTGTATGGACATGAACAAGAATGTCACACTGGCTCCAAACTGAGAGCAACCCAAATGTCAGTTACAGATGGTTACAAGTGTATCTACTCAATAGGACACAACTCAGCTTAACAAAGAGCAGATTCTGGAAGAGGCACCAGGAGGCATTCAGTAGTGACCAAGCTGACAGGAACTAGGCCCCAAGGAACTTGTGTGTAAGAGTTGATGGCTGCTAAAGTTCAAACCAGGCGACAGAAAGGACAGCAAGCACACCTGGGGCAGCCCACTTAGGACGGACGCCTGCGACAGGCGGGCCTATGGAGGCTATACAATGTCACCTGCCTATGATGGGTCTATAGGGGCTGTAGAATGTCACC
>JAQHUG010000134.1:1581869-1593038 GCA_028555095.1 Dicrostonyx torquatus
GGCCTATGGGGGCTGTAGAATGGTATCCATCTTGGTCCAAATGTTAAACAGAGAACACACTGGCAAAACCAGGCGGGGTAGGATGCATGTGCCTGGGGACATTGTCAATACTTATGGTAGTGTATGATCTCTGTGCACCAGTGTCATCGCATCACAGCTGGGCAGTGACAGTGACAGCAGCTAAGCTCTGTGGAGCCCCAGGACTTCCCAGCATTGAGTTGAGCACCAAGGAACCCCTAAACTCCCCAACACTGAGATGGGCTTTGTGGAGCCCCTGGACTCCTCAACACAGATCCTGAAACAGGATCTGTTCTAACTTGTGCAACTACTGAACAAAATGTCCCAGCAGGTTCACACTAGAGAGGAAACCAAGCTCAGAAAGAAGACACAGAGCAGAAAGTGACACAGTGGAAAGGGGTGCAGGCATAGCTCAATGGGTAGAGTGCTTTCCTAGCGTGCATGAGGCCCTGGGTTCAATCCCCATCATGGGGTAAACCTGGTGTGATAGTGCCTGTAACCCTAGCACTCATGAGGTAGCAGTAGAGGTTCAAGGCCCACTTCAGCTACATAGAGCGATCCAGGCTATACAGAATGATCCAGGCCAGCCTGGGCTACATGAGACCGTATCTCAATTAATTAACTAAGTAATTAAAAAAAAAAGTGATGGAACCAGATTAGATCCTGGGTTTCCTGGTCTCCAAGACCAACTCCCGAGACTCAGCCAGTCCCCAGGGCCCTGCTTTGCCGTGCCCTACCCTGTCTCCCTTTGCCTTCATGGGCTGTTTACCCACAAGCCTGCCACCTGCGGTCCTTCTTCTCAGGGTGGAGGGGACTGGACTACTCACATGCTCAATGGGCTCACTTCTACAAAACAACTGCTTAGGAAATTAGTCCTCCCTCCCTCCCCATGAGCTGCATCCAACCTCTGCACCCCTCTCCCGGCCACACATCACTGTGGCCATTCCAGTCCTGAACCTCAGCCCATTCATCAGGAGCTCCACCGTCAGACTGGGGGAGGGGTCCTACTCAAGCCCTGACCTCGGAGCACTGGGAGGCTGTGAAGTTAGAGTCCCCACCCTCGGCTGCAGTTTCCCAGTGACGCAAACCAGTGTCTGGATTCAGAGAATCATAAAACATTTCTTTGGAATAACAAGGGCAGCCATGGCCATTTCTCCTGTCCCTTCTTGTGTCAGCTCTGCTGAGCGTTCTCTCATTGACCATCCAAAAGGGGGGGCTGTGGGACCCCCCTCCTCAGGGCCCAAAGTCGGAGTTCAAGGGTCATATGAAACGTGTCCACCATCCCCGACAGGGAAATGCTAAGGTTTGGTGCAAACCAGGCCACATACAATCAAGGCTGGGCTCGTTATGGTTAGTGCTCTGCAGGAGGAGCCTGAAAATGGCTGTTGACTATTCCAGCAGTGGCATTTTGCAGACGGGAAACTAAGGCCTGGGAAGGGATAGTGTCGTATTGGGGGGTCTCTGTACTTGGCCTTGGTTCTCCTGGAGCACCTGCGGAGGCAGCAGATGGGAGGGGGAGGTTCTGGCTCCAGTCAGAAGTAAATATTGACATGATGTGTTTACACTGTAACCAGAGTCCTCCTGTCTGCCGCCTACACCCGCCCTTGCATCCCAGCCAAGAAGGCAAAGGAGCAGGCCAGGAGGTGGGCTTGGAGAAACGGCTTCTGGGCCAGGGGCTGTGTCATCTACACACAGGAGCATGTGGTCCGAAATCCCAGGATACAGCCAGGCAGAGTGACGGTCACAGAAGCCAGGGAAATGGGAGGTCTGGATTGTGTTCCAGGCCTGGCTCTGCCACTCTTCAGCAGTGGAACCCAAGAATGGTGAGCAAAGGTGATCCTGACAAAGGAACCAGGCCACCAGCCTTTCAGCCTGGCCAGCACCCAGTCCCAGCAGCCCCCAGTTGCCCAGGGGTCCTGTCCCCATCCCCAGGAGCTTTCTCAGGAAGGTTAAATAAGTAACAGTTAGGGGTCAACGCCTTTTGCTACCTGGCTCAAGACCTCAGCTCCCGAAGGGAACCCTGGGCATCTGCTATCACAACCCCAGGCCTAAGAAGCCTCATCCCTCGGTTTGAAGAAAAGATGAAAGCATGAAGGGCCTGGGGGAAAATGGGGAGGGAGTCCTAGCTCTAAACTCCTGAATGGCTCCCCACTGTCCTTAGAATCAAGACCCAAATCCCTCCCATGGCCCTCCCCAAGTTCACCTGCTCTGGCCAGCTGCCGGACATCCCTGGCACCCCTCGTGAGCAAGCAGAGGCCAGCTGCTTCATCTTGCATACACATCCCCATTGTCTGAAGCCCCTTCTGGACTCACTCACGCTTCTCTGGTGATGGAGACTGAGTTTTGAGTTTCGCTATGTATCCCTCAGTTGGCCTCAAACTCTGGCAATCCTCTTGCCTCTGTCTCTTCAAGGTTGGGATTACAGGCTTGCACCGTGAGCCCGGCTCCATTCATTCATTCTTTCTCCAGGCTGTAGCCTGAAGAATGTCACGGTCTCAAGGAGCCTCTTCCAATCCCCAGGCCAGGTGCCCCATCCCCATCCCCTCCCGCTCCCACGTCTCCATAGTAACAGGAACTGCGCTTGTCATTTCCTGCCCATAGGCTTGCCTATCCTACTGTGGCAGAGACATGTCAATCTTAGCCACACTGACCACAGTCCCGGGCTGACTTGGCGGATGAACAGCCAGGTACACACAATTACTGCAAGAGCACATGACAGCGCAGACATGTAAAAACTATCTGCTCTGCTGCTCTCCAAGCCCCCTACTCCTGACAGGATGGAAGTCTCTGTAAATTGATCTTAGAAACTGGGCTCATTCCTTCCCAGAAGGCAACAGCATCCTTCTTTACCAAAAACTGAGGCAATGCAAAGACACATGAGTAGCAATCACCGCTTGGCTACTTAGCCAAACACAAGTGCGGGGACATGAATAACCTAGCGTAACCCAGTCTCGAGGCCAGGCCTGCTGCCCAGGGCAAGGTGGCCACCACCATACTCTTAGAACCCCTTGCCTCCTACCTTCAAACAATAACTCTGTCCCTTGTGTTTTTAATAATTTCTCCATGTTTCCATGTCGGTATCCTCACAGTGACGTCCTCAAAAAGCAGGCAGGAAAGGGAGCACAGGGAGGGAGGACACCTGCCCTAAGGTCACACAGCAATCTGATGGGACATTAGGATTCAAATTTGGGTCCTGGATCTTGTCTTCAGTTCAACCTCTGTTCAGTGAAGATCTCCTTCCATTCAACAGCGGTCCCAACTCAGTTGCCCTCCTCACTGTGTGGAATGTAAGACACCACCAGAACTGTGTGGGAGTTGGGGGTTGCCTCCTTCCCTTCAGCCCCTCTGCCTGCTTAGTCCTCCTAGACCTACTAGCGGGCTCATGCCTTTAACATCCCGCCTAGCTTTGCCGCTGGACCACCTCCTTCCCATCCCCGCCGCTGGGTAGTTTGAGGACATCTGGAGGTAGGAGATATAAAAAGCCTCTTGGGAGTTGGCATCCCCATAGCTTGTGCTGAGGGCTGGCGAGGGGTGGGGGCTTTCGATAGGAGGCCATTAAGAACAGTGCTGATTCTCTGCCAAGAGGTTAGGGACCTGGGTAGAGAGCTGGGAGTACCAGGGAGATCCAGAGGCAACAACAGGAAACAGCCTGCACAGGGCAAAGGAACCCCATTAGAACCTAGGGGTGCTCTGCAGGAGGGGTGGGAAGCTGGATTTAAGACCAGAGTGAAGTAGCCCTGAATCTAAGCCCCTCTCGGGAAGGATGGCAAAAGGAACCAGCTTCAGGGGAACCCAAGGAGGCCTGACGTCAGTCCTCACCCCACCCACTCATGGCGCATCAACACTGTGCGTCAGTGGACTATAGTGGGATCCTGCCCCCTCATCCCCACCCGGTGGCAGTCAAGGCCTCTGCTCTCTGTCCCCGCTATTTCCCATGCCTGCCTTGTTCCCTCTCAGCTGCTCCCACACACCTGAATGGTAAACAGCCCTATTCTGGTCCTGCCCTAAGTATTCTGTGTCCTCACACCTCTGGTCCGCTATCACACAGGTTCCCCTTAACTGGAACAAGTGTTCCTCTTTGGATCACATCAGCTTAATGACTCTCCCACCTCTCCAGCCAGAAGGGAACACTTGCTGGCCGTGACATAGCCACCTCCCCAAAGGACATGACACCTGGCCTGAGGACATTTAGGGATGGGTAGAAGCCACGTCAACACATGGTTTATGTCATTTTTTTCCCCCTTGTAGAAGGTCTGGCACAGAGCAAGCATCCTGTAAGCCTCTGTTAAACAAGAAACAGGACATTCCCTTTCTTTAAAAATCACTGTCATCTTCTCCTAAACATGACAAATATCAACGGCTCTTCCAGCCCAGCAAACAGGGTGGATGGTTAGCAGAACTTCCTAATTGGAGCTCAAGGTTGTAGAAGAAAGTAAATGGTATGGCAGACACTCTCACTTGGGTTTATCTCAGCCTGATCCCCACACCGTCCTAGGAGATGGGAGCCATCATCCATCTCATTGATGAGAGTGCAGGATGGGGTTATAATAAGCCTGACCAAAGTCCCTGTAGGGACGTGAAGGAGAAGGGATGAAAACCCAAATCTGTTTGGGGTCAACGTCTAAGGTCTTTCTGATGGTCTAGGAAGCTTTTCAGGTGTTAGTCAGAGATGGCCCAGCCAGCTAAGAGCAGCTGCTCTTGCAGAGGACCCCCAGGGGTCAGTTTCAAGCTCCTACGTGGTGGCTCATAACTTATTTCAGGCCCAGGAGATCCGACACTCTTTTCTGGCCTCCCTAGGCACCAGGCATGCATGCGGTACACTTACATACATGGAAAACAAGCACTCATGCAAATAAAATCAAATTATAAAAGAAATGTTACCAAGGCAGAGTGGGCTGTTAGTTGGCTTGTTTGCACTCCGGCTGCCCTTGAACTCACGACCTGCCTGCCGCCACCTCCCAAACACTGGGATGAGAGGCACGCACCACCACACCAGATGTCCTGGTGCTCGCTCAGGAGGAGAAGCCTCTTCTTTGTGAGCAGCTCAGGTCGGGGTGGGTACAGAGAGAGGACATGTGACCTCAGAGTCATTCCCTCTTTTATTGCTCTCTCACATCCTGGGATTTTTAAATCAAGAGCTGGTCCGCAGGTGACGCATTCCCCGGCCATGAAACTATCCAAGCAACACATTCCGGGCAATTCCTAAAGTGGGGGGTAAGTCAGGTCCAAGATGATGGCTCTCTGGGCACCCTGGGGGTCAAATTCAGTCATCAGTCTCTAGAGGAGCAAGTGATGTCTCATGGGAAAGATGCCAGTGGGTAAGAGAGGAGACTGAGAGAACAGAGGGAAGGGGTGTCTAAGGGGAACTTATGTTCCTATAAGTAGGGGTTTGGGGGGGGAACGTAAGGGCAGGACAGCTGATCCTGGGGCTGTCACTGCAGCCTTTTCCATTCTCTCCATGGTACCCCTCTATTCCTCACCGAACCCTTAAGACTTGAAAGTGACATCATAGGGGTAGGCTAGTCTCTGGGATCAACCGCAGAGAGCCCAGACAAAAATCAGGTCAGAGAGGGTGCCTTGAATCCAGTGCACAGGCCAAAGAGGAGGCAATGAGAGGTTCACAGGGAGAGAAGCACACCTGGCCTGTGATGGAGAAGCAATAACAGGCTCTGGAGAGGCAACCCGAGGCCTTGGCTCTGCATCAGAGACAACTCGCCTACCCGAAGCTCTCAAAAGCAACCGGGTCTGGATTAGATGGGTGTCACTCCTGAGGCTTAAGCCCCAAGGAAATCCCCTTCCTCAAGAACCCCTTTACCCTGGTACTTTTGTCCAAGGGAGCCAGCACTTGGCCCCTCCTCAGAGGATCCATTACTGGGAGATGCTGGGGACACCAGATAACTAACTCGCAGAACCTCAGACTGTCCGCCCTCCTCTCTGAGCCATCCTACCCCACGCGCCACACAGCAGGATCAGCAGTAGGAAAAAAGTACCCAGTCTCCCAAGATGTACAGAGCGTTCTCGAACCCCAAACCCACTTGAACTATGCGGGATGTGAGCTCAAGGCCAGTCGAGCCCTGACGTCTCTTGAATCTACCCGGCCTGGCTGCCCAAGGTCTCCACGCCAAACCAAGCTCAGAGACTTACGCATACCCCCAAACCTATCTCACCAACTGTTCTCCAAAATCCAAAGCGCCACCCCAAGTCTTCCACGTAAGGCCGGAACTAACAGTCCAAAACCAAGGTACTCGCGGCCCGGACGCCCCCCGACTACACGCCTAAGAACAGCGGGATGCGAGCCGCGGGCCGCAGCTGCAAGGGACGCCCAGCCCCCAGTCCCCCGCGAGCCGGCCAGGATGCCATCACCGTGCTACTGCCGGGACCGTCGGGGCTGCATCGACCCGCGGCAAGCTGCGGGCATACTCACCATCGCTCGCGGGCTTCGAACGGCCCGTCTCTGGCTGCGCCTCCCGCTGTGGCTCAGGCTTCGGCTGCTCGGCTGCGCTGCGCTCCCCGCTCGGACGGCGCGGCTAGCTGCCGGGGCGGCGCGCGCGGCTTGGGCGCCCAGGCCAGGGGGCGGGACCCACCGCGAACCAATACCGAAGCGCGGGGGCTGTGGGCCCGGGGAGCAACAGCCAATCAGACGCGTAGACCGAACTCTCCTGCCCCCGCGGGCTTCTTAACCCGTGGCGTGCCGGAACGCAGGAGCCCCTGGCTGCCCGGGATGCTGGTGGATCCTGGGGCGCGCGCCCAATCCTCCAACTCGGTGTACCTAGACTAGACCTCGTCAGGACTCGCTTCTAGGGTCAGATGGAGCTGGCGACAGGGCCACCTGTGCCCAGTTAGGGCTCTGAGAGTTTTGGCGACCTTTGTCTCTTGCCTGGCGCCTGCACTGGAGTATGACTCTGATCGCTGCAGCTGCGAGTGTGTGTGTGTGTGTGTGTGTGTGTGTGTGTGTGTGTGTGTGTGTGTGTGTGTGCAAGGAAGGAGGGAGGAGACAGAAAAGGGGGAAGGGATGGATTCTGCATGCCTGTGTGTTTATGTAGAAAGACAGAAGACTATATTTGGGGATTGTTATTCGTGTGTGTGTGTGTGTGTGTGTGTGTGTGTGTGTGTACACGTACTCGTGCGCGCGTGCTTGAGAGAGGGGCAAAGCAAAGAGAAATGGAATGAAGGCCCGGTAGACGTGGGCACTTATATCTCCAGCGGAGAAACTTTCTCCTCATGCCTGCTGCGCAGGTGCAGAGGAAGAAAGAAAAGGAAACTGCGTGTGCTGTGTGAGCTGTGCATTTGTAACCTGTTGAGCATGCATGTGGGTGTGGTAGAAAGAGGCTTCGTCCCTCTGTTGGGAAAGAGAAGACAGTGAATCCTCCCGTTCGGTGACCGTGTAGGCGCATGTACACAGTTGAGGAACATGGCAGAGATTTGCCACAACTTTGTAGATGACTCGGTTCGTGAGACAGAGCGGTCAGTGTATCCTGTGTGGTGAACATGTGTGCTTTGTTTTGTTTGTGTGACTTTTCTCTGTGACTTTTTTTTTTAAGGTCTCAGGGCTGGAGAGATGACTAAGTGGTTAAGAGCATATACTGCTCTTGCCCAGATAGAGGGTGGGAGAGGGGTGGAGTGGAGGTTTGGTCCCCAGAACCAGTATCACATGGCTCACAACTGCCTGCAGCTCCAGTGCAAGGGTCCAACACCCTATTCTGGCATCTTCAGACACCTGCATTCACACATGCACAAAACTACACACAGACAAACACATGCACATAATTTAAAAAACAAACTACTGTGCCAGGGTGGTGCCCGTGTTTAATCTCAGCACTCAGGAGGGATGAGTGGATCTCATCAGATGGATCTCTGAGTTCAAGGCCAGCCTGGTCTACAGAGAGAGTTCCAGGACAGCCAGGACTACATAGAGAAACCATGTCTTGAAAAACCAACCAACCAACCAAACAGAGATGGATCTCCCAGTACCTAGCCCAGGCTGGTTTGGAAATTCCAACCCTGCCTCTGCCTCTAGAGTGCATGCCCACCATGCCCCACTTATATGACTTTTGCTATTATATTTGTATGGTATCAAGAAAAGAAGCTAACATGTAAGGGACACGATGTCTATGCTGAGAGACAAAGACATCCTGGAGGAATTGAGATGAGTCTCTGAAGGATGACTGTGATTGGTGAAGCAGGAAGGGGAGACCTGGGGAATCTCCCTTATCATCCACAAGGAGGCAAGGAGGAGGGGAGGGTTGAATTGGCTGGGGATGGCAGAGGGTTGAATTGGCTGGAGACAGCGGTGGATTTGTTTTTTTTTTTCTTTTTTTTTTCTTTTTTCTTTTGGTTTTTCGAGACAGAGTTTCTCTGTGGCTTTGGAGCCTGTCCTGGAACTAGCTCTTGTAGACCAGGCTGGTCTCGAACTCACAAAGATCCGCCTGCCTCTGCCTCCCGAGTGCTGGGATTAAAGGCATGCGCCACCACCGCCCGGCGACAGCGGTGGATTTGTGAAGAGAAAGAACCAAATACTAGGAAGGAAGAATAGAAAAAGCTAGCTGAAACCCCCTTCCAGGGTTTGTCTCTGAGCGCCCCTTGACACATCAGGGAATGAAAAGCCAGACCCAGGCTTTGCATGCAAAACAGGACTGTCAGCTCCTGGATCGTGTGTCTGTGGGAGCTTGGAGGGGTAGACACAGCGCTCCATAGCCCCTTCCACCTGGTGTCACCCTGAATTGTTTGCTGTGGAGGTACAGGTGCAGGGAGGAGGTCACAGGGCATGCATGGTGACAGCAGCAGGTAGGATGTATGGGCTTGAGTGCAGGCTGTGCTGGGCTGCATGTGTGCGGGCTTCAGTGGGGACAGGCCTAAGGTGTCAGAGCCCTTCTGTGGGACAGAGAACATACACATACAAACCGCCAGCCCCTGACCTTTTTTTTCTCATTTCTTATAACCCAGGCTAGCCTCAAACTCCATGTATAGCATGCAGTGGGAGCATCCTGGGACTCCCGATCCTCTTGCCTCCACATCCCAAGTCTAGAGATGTCAGGCGCTCACCACCATGCCCTGTGTATGTGGTGCTGATTTCATGCATGCTAGGCAAGCATTCAACCAATTATGCTATGGCCCCAGCCTGGTTTTTGGCGCCTCCTCAAGTGAACTCCCAGGAGTCTCAGTGTGCCAGCTGGAGAGATATCTTAAATCCAGGAAGACGGGAAATCCTGCCCAGTTACCCCAGCTCTGCACTTGTCAGTACATGGCTTTGGACAATTCTCCCTCCTCTCTGAGCCTCAATTTTCTCCTGTATAAAATGAGCGTTTCCATTCCTGCCTGCTTCATTCTGCTGATGCCAAAACTCTGGGAATTCATGTACAATGTGGGTACTTTGCAGACTGCTACAAACCCTGAAGCCGTCTTGCTCTGCTTACAAAATGTTTAGACGTGGGGCTGGAGAGATGGCTCAGAGGTTAAGAACAATGGCTGTTCTTCCAGTGGTCCTGAGTTCAATTCCCAGCAACCACATGATGGCTCACCACCATCTGTAATGAGATTCTGGTGCCCTCTTCTGGCATAGAGGAGTACATGCAGGAGGAACATTGTATACATGTTAAATAAATCTTAAAAAAAAAAAAAAGTTTAGACATTGTTTGTAGTGGATACAGTCCCTCAGCACCCGGAGGCAGAGGCAGGCCAGGCAGATCTCTGTGAGTTTGAGGTCAGCCTGGTCTACATAGTGAATCCCAGACCAGCCAGGATGACAAAGTGGTACCCTAAAAAAAAAAAAATCAGAAAGAAGCAAAATGAGTCTGTTGTCAGTCAGGCTTATATCTGCCTTAAAGAGGGAATGATTGACAGGTGGCACTGAAGCTTCTGGTCTGCTTTGTGATGTCAGGGCTTGGAGACACAAGTGAGTGTGCTCAGTTAATAACAGCTCCCATGGTATCTATGTGCCCTTTGCTCTCCCTTACAGTTCAACAATAAATCACGAAGAGGGTGTGGTGGCACAGGCCTGCGAGCCCAGCACGCAGGAGGTCGAGGCAGGCGTGCAAGGCAGCTTCAGTTATGTCTACCTAGGCCAGCCTGAGCTACACGAGAACCTTTTGTTCTGTGTTGTGCTTTTGGTTGTTCGAGACAGGATTTCTCAGTGGCGCTCTAGCTGTCCTGGAGCTCACTCTGTTGGCCAGGCTGACCTCAGACTCACAGAGAGCTGCCTGCCCAGGAGACCGTATTTTAAAACAAAACAAAGAGAAAAGGTCAAGTCTCATGAGCACATGTTGCTCACACACACCATAGACTTCCTGGAATGTGCTATCACTGGGTCAGCAACAGTAGGTGTGGTCCCTCCTCTGTGAAGATGGCAAGACAGCCCAGTGGGTAAAGGTGCTTACCACCATGCCTAAGGACCTCAGTTTATCCCTGGGAACTCACGTGGTGGAAGGAAAAAATATCCACAAACCAACCTCTGACCTCCGTGTGCACTGTGACATTCCTACACCCCACCCCGGCCCCGCCAGCAGTAAACACATAAGCACATAAAAAAGCGAAGAAGAGAGCCTATGCCTTCTGTGTTCAGAGGGGCATGTGGATGGACAGGACATGCAGCCTGACAAAGTTCCTGGTTGGCTTGGCACCAAAACTGGGAGCAGAGTGGAGCTGTCCCGATACCATGACCAAGGCCTGTCTGTGCCACCCTGTTGCTCTGGGAAAGACCACTCTGGGTTTTATGGAACTCAACGGGGGGCAGGGGTAGTGGCGTGTCTGGCACGTCTAATCCTTACCCAGGGGTCTAGAGGTCATCTCCCAAAGGCTTTCTGAGAACCCAGGAATGCCTAGCATTTGCCATGTGCTAAATAGACACATACCAGGTGGCTGGTGTTTTGTGGTGTTGGCTTGATAATTCCGACAGTTCTGAAGCAAAGGGGCCATGACTCAGCCTGTTTCCATGTGGCCAGTGAGAGAATTTAGAAGGATTTTGAGAGCAGCCAGTGCTATTAGCTCAGCAGGGGACTCATGTTCTACCCCCAGTACTCTCATGATGGCTCTTCTTTAACTCCAGTCTGTAACTCCCATTCAGGAGGTTCTGGCACCCTCTTCTGGCTAGCACATGGAATGCAGCCATACACCTATAAACATAAAGTAATAAAATTAAATTTAGAAAAAAATAAA
>JAQHUG010000134.1:1667595-1696191 GCA_028555095.1 Dicrostonyx torquatus
ACAGGGTTTCTCTGTGGCTTTGGAGCCTGCGCCGGAACTAGCTCTTGTAGACCAGGCTGGTCTCGAACTCACAGAGATCCGCCTGCCTCTGCCTCCCGAGTGCTGGGATTAAAGGCGTGCGCCACCACCGCCCGGCTCGGTCATTTTCTTTTTAAATAACCTTTTAAAAATTTATTCTCTCCATCTTTGTGTGTGTGTGTCACATGCACATGTGCACTGAGTGCAGGTACTCGTGAAGCCAGAAGAGAGCATCATTTCCCCTGGAGCTGGAGTTACAGGCAGCTGTGGGCCCCCTGATGTGGGTGCTCAGGTCATGTCTAAGAGCGGTACATATACTCTTAACCTCTGAGTTGTCTCTCCAGGCCCTCAGCATCTTTTCTCAGATCTAGTCCCAGATTTTGTTTCAGGTACAGAGATCTGGCAGGACCACTAGTGTATGCAGCCAAATGGAAGCGAAATAAATCAGAAACTGGACCCCTAGAGAACACTGAAAACTCTTGCTGCTAGCGCCAGGGGGGAAGTTTGGTGGTGAAAGCACAAAGAACCAGATGCAGTAGTGTGCAGCTGTAATCCCTGTAATCTTGTGGCAATATGGGAAGTAGGAACAGGGGAATTACCTAGAAGCTTATGAGCTGGCAAGCCCGGAGCACACTGTGCTTTAAATAATAAGAGTAATTCTAACTCAACAAGGTGGAAGAGTAAACAGACTCCCAAAAGTTGCCCTCTGACCCCCATAGGTGTGGCATGATGTGTGTGTACACTACACAGATACACACACACAGACCTTTTAAAAAGGGGCCTGGTTCTGTGCACATGTTTAACACATGAGGCCCTCTCTAATCCCCAGCACCAGCTATGTGTATGAAAAGCTATCCCCAATCTTGCCAATCTAAAATTGCCCGCCTAGCAGGAAGCAGGATGCTAAAGCACTGTCATTCTTAACAGTCTCTGCCTAGTCCATCTCATATTGGTCCATGGGAGAAGGGAGATGACCAACGGACAGACAGGAGGATGGAGGATATACAGGGGGACGACAGGAGGCAAAGAGAACCAGGGGTGGGGCAGAGATCTTTCCTCTGCCTCCTTGCACACAGCCAAGCTCTCGCCCTACTGATAGGGACTGCCTTCCTGATTCCACAATGGTGAAGTCCTGCTGTGCCTGCCTCAGGCTCTGGAATCTGGCTCCTAGAAGGCTGCCTCAACCTTTGCACTTGGCCTCCAGCCACCTTTTCCGGGGCTGAGAGTAGGAAGTAGCATGCTCCCTCTCCCGGTTTGGAGCCTGCTCACAAGTCCCTTGAGAAATAAAGACAAAATGGGCACACTGTTTGGTGGACAATGAGGTTTTTCTTATAGAGCGGGCTCCTGCGGGCCCTGTCAGGAGGGCTTTCCTGAAGGGCAATTGGGGTTGGAGGACACCCTGTGGGCCAGAGACCGGGAGCAGGGCTGACATGCTGGGAAGGTGCTGGGGCTGGAGTGCAGGGTTGCATGTGTGAAGGGGCCATGATTGAAGACCCAGAAAAACAGGAGGTGAGCAAGAGCAGCAGGAGCTGAGAGTAGGAAATGGGCGGGGCAGGATCAGGAGGTTCCCTTTAGGACAGGGTGAGGCTCGGGGTTGGTCCCCGGAGGGTATGCTGCACTCTGCACAAAAGCCTAGAAAACACACAGGACCCATGGGTTTGGATTTTCCTTCTTCCTATCTGAGTGCGGTGGACAGCCTTCTCTCCTCCCTTGTACAGCCGTATTTAATGCTACAGTTGGCCCCTCTTCAGCACACCCGAATCTGCTCTGACTTTATCTGTAACCTTATCATCTTCATTACCACATAATCTACTCATTTATAATGTGTAATGTCTTCTTAAGGACGTCTGTCACTTTTGTGTTGTTCACTTGTGTCTGGGCTTCCTGGAGCAGCGTTGGCCAAAACAACTTTGTGGAATGCCTGTCCTAAGCCTCGCTGGGTGTTTCCTCCTTTGAAAAGAGAACCGAACTAGGGATGTAGCCCAGGAGAGTGCTCACCAAACATGCACAAGGCCCTTGATTCCATCCCCAGCACTTCTTGAACTGGACACATTGGCCCGTGTCTGTAGTCCCAGCACTAGGTGGTGGAGGCTGGAGATGCAGGAGTTTAAGATCATGCTCAGTAGGGCTGGGTAGAGTATTTGCTTAGCATGCATGAAGCCCTGCATTCAATTCCCAGCACTACATACACACGTCTGTAATCCCAGCATGAAGGCTATGACCTTGACTGCATATCCAGTGTGAGGCCATCTTGGGCAACATGAAACCCCCTCTTCTGTTTTGTGAGACAGGGTTTCTCTGTGTAGCCCTTGCTGTCCTGGAACTTATTCTGTAGACCAGACTAACATCAAACTGAGAGATCCTCCTGCCTCTGCCTCTGCCTCCTAAGTGCTGGGATTAAAGGGGTACGCTGCCAATGCCTGGCAAGATCTTCCTCTTAAAATTGGGGGAGAAAGGCAATAGAGAGACTGTCTCCATGGCTACAAAATGAGTTTTTCTGTTAAGAGAGCTTTATGTCTGGTTGACAGGCACAAAGGAAGTGTCCCTCAAATGACAGCTCACAATGGACCTTGCTTTCCCAGTCTGTGCATTCCCCACGATGTAGGGCTGCTCGGAGGAGTCAGTGGGTCACGTTGTGGAGTCAGCAACCCACGAAGCGGGCTCCTCATTCTAAATCTCCAAGTTCATTTTCTATTTATTTATTTATTAATTATGTATACAATAGTCTGTCTGTGTATATGCCTGCAGGCCAGAAGAGGGCACCAGACCCCATTACAGATGGTCGTGAGCCACCATGTGGTTGCTGGGAATTGAACTCAGGACCTTTGGAAGAGCAGGCAATGCTCTTAACCTTTGAGCCATCTCTCCAGCCCCTCCAAGTTCATTTTCATACTGAGTTGAAAACAGGACCACAGGCGACCCAGGGAGTAAAAAAGCTAGAGCTTTGGTTAGACCTAAGCCTGAAACAAAACAATCTCACCTTTTAAATATCTACCAAATTTCACAATCTTTCCTATCCCCGGAGGCCACCCTGCCCTTTCTAGTCCCTTTCCCTTGTCCCTGTCCACTGAAGTCTCTACTCCATGCATTTGGATTCCTGGCCTTCACTTGATTTTTTTTTCTTCTGAGACATGGTCTACCTTTGTAGCTATTTGGTTTTGGACTTGCGATCTTCCTGCCTCTGTCTTCCGAGTACTAGGATTACAGGTGTTGGTATCAACCCCATTGGTGTCCTGTGAAACCTGGGCCTTGTTTCAGGCAGGGAGCTCATGCATGGAGTTAACATGGACTAAGTGAATGAATAGCTCCCAGGCAAGGGAGCTTGGAGGTCAAAGGGTGCGGTTTGCCCATTTCTTTCAGCGAGGAATTGTACCTTGGAGACCAGGTGTGAAAAGACAGGAAGAGGTCTATATAAGGACCTAGCTGCCAAGCAGCCAGCTAGGTGCCAAGCAGGCCTGGCACCTTGGAATCTGGGCTATATTTACACGTTTTCCAGACCAAACGGCTAAAGGGACTCGGGGTCCCAACAGAGATACCTTCTCAACCCACTGGCTAGCCGGGGCAGAGCCGGCCTTGGGCTCCTGATGTGAAGGCCTGCCTTCCTCCTCATTTTCAGGTAGCATCAAAAGTGGTACCCAGAGTCAGAGAAGCAAGGAGTGCTGGGAGACACCATCTCAGCTGACTGCTTTGTTCCATGCTGAAGTTGGGATCCAGAGCTTCAGGCACATAGGCAAGGGCTACACCATGGAGCTACATTTTTCAGCTGAATTCTTGAGGGATGGAGACCAGCAGCAGGGAAAGTGTGCGAGGGCAGAAGGTGGCAGGGCTGGACAAGCAGCCACACCAACCCTTTGGAGAAGGCTTGGGGGCAAGCCATGAAGATACAATGGTCTCAGGCTGGCCACGAGCCGAAGCAGAAGTGTCCATTCCCCCAACTAGGGAGATGAGGAGCCAGGAGGTGGTGCTGGGAGCCCATGGTGTTGAGTCAGAACACTCCCAGTTCAGCTTCTCAGCTCTGCCCATGTTGGGAAGGAAGACCTTCTGTGCCTGGGATGTCCCTTGGCACACAGACACTGATGTTATCTCAAGCCTTTTGTAACCTTGAGCTCTTCCTTGGCGTTAGTGAGCAATTGCCAAGCGTTGTGCTCTGAGCTCCTTGCTGTCCTTTAATTCCCAGCTTCTTACAGACAAGGAGGTGAAATGGCCAAAGTGTCATTTACTCATCGCCCCCACGACTTTTGCCATCACGACCTCGCTGCAAAATACATAAATAAAGAGTATTTATCCAATAGTTGGACTCACTTTTTAAAAACATGAACTTATTTCTAAAAGAAAATTTCATAGCACTACTGTAAATAAGCAGCATTAATTATTAAGATACAAGAAGAAATAAAAACAAATTCAGACATTCTTGGGTTTTGGCATCAGGCTCCAGTTCTGGCCCTGAACTTACCGATGAGTCACCACGTGCTCTCACTGGGCCTTGATTTCTTTCCTGTACAATGGGCTCATGGGGAAATCTCATATAGAAGGTACCTACAATGGAACTTCAGGCTCCACTTTGTCAGTGCTGGAGCTTAGGTGCTAAGGAAGATAGGATGCAGGGAACTTGTGATCCCTGTCTTCAAATCTCTAGCTGTTGGGGGTTTGAGGCACAAATTATAGAGGCAGCCTCAGTAATCCATAAGATCTTCCTCTTAGGAGGAAAGGAGCTCCCAATTAATGGAGGTGTGTAAAGGAACCTCCAGGAGCTCTCAGCAGGAACGGATCAAAGACTTCAAACTCAGACTGGCTCTCACGGAAGAGACCTTGGGGAAGGGAGGCGGTGGTCTCAGGGGACCAGGCGAGGCCAGCAAACACCCAACCGCTGCCTTTCCTCTCCCATTGATCTAGAATTTGTTTCCTGTGCATTTTCCAAACATGGTCTCTTAACTCCCCCAACAACGGGAGGTAAGGGAAACCAGTGTCTCTGCCTGTTAAAGAGCACTGGCCAGTCCCTGGAGGCCACCAGAGCAGGCTTGTGGCCCTGGACAGTCTGGCTCCACTGCCGCAGGCAGGTCCTGGGGCCTCTAGCTGGGTCAGAAAGAGCGTCCTGTCTCCCTGAAGACAATAGAGAGGGAGGACCCTGCTCGAGGGGGTCTCCCTGGGCTTCCTCCTGCTTTAGCTAAGGGCGAGAAAGAAAGTGGATGGGAAGGGGATGGGTGTGGGGATCGGAGGCACACGTGGTTATAGATAAGAATGTATAGGCAGAGAGAGACACACGGACTTAAGGAAAGTCAAGTGGGTCTATAGACTCCTAGACGGACGCGCAGAGGGACAGGCACAGGAATCGAGGCACAGACAGCCATCGAAGAACAAAGACTTCTACAAAGAAATCAAAGATAAGGACGGTAGCCCGCTGCACCCCAGAGGCCAGAATCAGCTGCAGGCAGAGAGAGGGAGGCAAGGCGCTGTAGCCCTCGGACCGGGTCGATCTCAACGTTCCCGGCAGGGGGCGCCCTGGCAACGCGGAGGCACCGGTCTGGGGCTCGGGGCGCGGGCCGGGGGCGGGGCGGGCGGGGGCGGGGAGGCCGGCGGGCGCTCTGGCCTGGCCGCCTTCATAAACCCGCGGGGGAGGTGACCGCTAGCGTACGCTCCCGCCACTGCACTCCCAAGGACCGCCGTTCGCGCCTCGGGACGGACCCTCCCCACGAGTGCCTGCAGGTAAGGAAGGCATGCTGCGCCCGCGGCTGGCTCGACTCCCACACGCGCGCTCCGTTGGCCCCGCAGGGACTGTCCCAATCACGGTGGGGACACGTGGAAGGATAGGCGTCCACTCGTTCTTCTCCAGCCCCCGCGCGCATCTCTCGGGGCCTGGCTGGATGATGGACGGGGCGCCCGCGGAGCCGCTGCCCAGGACCCATCCTCATGCTAAGCACCTGCTCCCGGTGTCCACGCGGCTACGTAGCCCACAGCTGCGCCCTTCGTGGTTCCAAGCCACTCTGTCCCCCTTGGTGTCTAGAATAGTTGGGGAGCATCTGGGATCCTTGGCGGGAGAGATTGGAGACCGCGTGCTAGTGTCTGTTTGAGAGTGGGGGAGCCCAGGAAACGGAAGGAGCTTGCAACCGGCTTTGGATTGGTGAGAGTGGGGCAGCTGCCTTGTCCAGCCTGGGTAAGAAAGGGTTAAAGCCACGGTCACAGCGAGGACCCGAGGCAGAGGAAAACCTCATCCTCACCCTGCATTGTCCCTGGTGAACCTTTTCAACAGTAATGGGCCTGGGGGAGGGGGCCTTGCAAAGGACTCTGGGGTGTGCCTGTGAATCCCTGATTAAAGAAGAGTTGGAGTGCTGATGCTGGCAATCTGGAGGCTGAGGAGCGCTGTAAGTTCGTGGCCAGCCTGAGCTACCTAGGGAGATTGCATCCCCAAATCATATGTGCATACACATACATCCATGCATACATACATACATACATACATACATACATAAATGTAAAAAGAGGGATGAGTCTCAGGCCTGAAAGAACTTTTGGGCCCCTAGAAGAACTCAGGCAGGCCCGGGTTCTCAGGCCGGGTGAGAATTAGAGAAGATGACACTGTTTATTGAATGCCTACTATGCGCTAAAGCCTGCCCTGACACCTGGCAGACATCTCATTTACAAATGGGGACAGCGAGCTGTAGATAATGGAGGCAAGTGCTGTCAGGGTTTAAATCCGTCGCTGACCCTGTCCCTATGCTCTCCAGCAGAGTTGGAGAGCCCCCTTCCGCCCTTCCTGGACTGGACCTGCCTCCCTGTATCCTCCACCCACCAACTCCTGCCCCAACCCGTCCATCTCTCCCTGCCTCCCTGTCCAGTTTTGAAACCGTTCTTGAATTCCCTGGGGGAGAATACAGTTTCTCAAAGGCCCACTGGTGGAGAGAGTCAGGGCTGGTCTGGTCCCCATTCTTGTCCGTGATGGTCCCATCCAAATCTTAAGACTACAATGAATCAAAAGACCAAACAGGCCAGAAGAGTGGGTGCCTTCAATCCACACAAACTTACTAGACGCCAACCTCTTGCTAAGTGCTGTTCCAGGTGCTGAGAATGTCACCATAAATGACAAAATTCCTTCTCTCCGAGTGGACATTGGCATAAAATTTTTTCAGGCTTTGAAAATTTGAGTGTCACCGGGTGGTGGTGGCACACGCCTTTAATCCCAGCACTCAGGAGGCAGAGACAGGCAGGTTTCTGTGAGTTCTAGGCCAGCCTGGTCAAAAAAGACAGGCTCCAAAGCTACACAGTGTCAAAACTGCTATGGTAGAATCAAAATGAGGTAATTCTCAAAGAAAGGGATAAAGATGTAACTAATGAAGTTTGTCACCACCGTGAACAGTCAGCACATGGTACTAATGAAGATAGGCCATCTAGCTGTGTGATCAGGGCACAGCTCTGGTCTCATTGTAGATGGAAGTCTCCTTGAGGCTGTTCAGGTCCATAGAACCTACTGGTGGGGCGAATTCTGTGTGACTATAGCCTGCAAGGTGTTTAGCAGGTTCATGTGCATTAGAAAACAGTGGCTGTTCTCAGCTCTGGTCTCAGCAGAAATTGCATCAGAATCCATGTACATAGTTATGTCATCACCTCTGAACCCTGTGTTCCTGTCAACCACCTTTGCCCGGGCTCTGTCCCTTCCCCAGTGGATTGTGCCGTGAGGGAGCATGCTGCCATTATTGTACTCAGATGCCACCTCCTCCCTCCTGGACACAACCTGGAAAGGGAGCCTGGAGCTTCAGGCTGGGCACAGTTCTGGAATCTCCTGCCATCCACCTCCACCTCATTGCACAGCCTAGTACCAGGCCCCGTCCTGTTCTATCCTGCAAAGATAGAGATATTAGTGATCCTTTCCTGCATGTGAAGGAACCTCTTGAAGGGACAGTGGCTTGCCCTGGGACATACAGAAGCCATCTAGACATCCGGGGCTGGGACCTACAATGTCAAGTCCAGTGAGTTCCCTGCCATACCATTTGTGGGCTTCAGGCTTCTGGGGAAGGGGAGAAGGGGGTCGACCATGACCCAGAATTTAGGGGTGGAGCTTGAAGCTCTCAGCATGAAGTCTATCTGACTGGACTTATTAACACAAAACCCTGGAGCTGGAGGAGAGTATTGTGGGGCGTGTGAGCCAGCTGGGCTGAGAACTGGTGCTCAGAATTCTCCAACGTGGCCACAGGAATGCTGACTGAGCTCCTTCGCACAACAGCCCCATCGTCATTGGCACACCAGGGCTGGGCTGTGTGGTATGTTTGTTATTTTGGCTTTTTTTCCTCCCCTTCTTTTTCTGGAGCTGTTCTAACCTTCAGAATACAGTGGGAGGCAGTAGATTGAGAATTCATTATCTTTACTGTTGTGACCCTCTTGGACCCTTTGTGGCCTCATGGGTGATATGAGGAGGTCATCATAGGCACTTTGTGGAGTTGCTGAGTGTCCACAAAGATGTAAGCAGTCTCTCAACTTTAGACTTCACCTATGTGGATTATTCTGGAGAATTTTATGTTCTCTGGGAGGCAGTTTCATAGCCCAAGGGGACAGAGCAAGGTCTTTCTAAGCACCATGACCTAGATGTCAGGGAAGGCACTGGCTTGAGTCAGTACCTTGGTTCCAGTCCTCAGCAAATGTGACATGAAGCCAGTCTCGTTCCCTCTCTGAGTGCCAGATTGTCAGCTCATAGTGAGCCCAGCATCATTATTTGATGCTCCATGTCCTAAGAACTCCATGTCCAAAGTGCTCTCTATATTTATCTGCCTTCTCATACCCTCCCCTCACATTTTATAATTGCTCCCAGAAAAAGTCCATGCTTAAAGTTTTCCATGCTTCAAACCCCAGCCTCGCTGCGGCATGAAATCAATTGTTTGCATTTAATTTAACTTCTCAAATGAAGGGGTAAAATTTGGGTTGAGGGTAGGGGCTGGGGGCGGAGATCAAGTTAAAGCAGATGTGTTTTTGTTTAACTGCAGGATGGTGGTTAAACTGCCCCTCATGTTATTACCATCGTCCCTTTTGAATTCCAGTAACCAAGAGTCGGGTTTCTCTAAAAACTGGTGTTCTTTCCTGGCTAGCGTGGACTTGCCCTCCCAGTATTATTATTATTATTGCTTTATAGTCATTGGAGGCCGCAAAGTGCTGGCTGGAGAGGAGACCTCAGAGATGCCTAGAATTGTAGAGTGGCCAGGCCTTCAGACGCTGGCTGTGTACATCCCTGTCTTTGAGGCCCAGAGTGGGAAAGAGGCTTGCCCAGAGGTATCTGGTGGCTTAGACTCAGCCTCCTGGCTCTTTGGATTTTCCGAAGGTGACCCCTACACACACCACGCCCCTCTTGGACTTGGGCTGTCACTTTCACTATACGTCCTTAATTTTCTTTCGTTTATTTATTTGAAGCAGGGTCTCATGTAACCCAGGCTGGCCTTGAAATTTGCTGTGTAGCAAGGACGCAGAACCTCACCACCACCACCATGATCACTTCCATCAAGAACACTTGAACTTTTCTGGCCAGGCAGTGGTGGCACATGCCTTTAATCCCAGCACTCGGGAGGTAGAGGCAGGCAGATCTCTGTGAGTTCGAGGTCAGCCTGGTCTACAAGAGCTAGTTCCAGGACAGGCTCCGAAGAAGCACAGAGAAACCCTGTCTTGAAAAACCAAATCAAACCAAACCAAACAAACCTCCACCTCCCATGTTCTGGGAATACAGTTGAGTTCCTCCAGGCCTGGTTTATGCACTGGGACTAGAACCCCAGATTTCGTGCATGCTAGACACATCCTCAGCTCCAGTTTCCCTTTCTTTGAAAAGCTGCAGTCACTCATGGGATTGTGAAGATAGTGCGGATGATGGGAGAGATCTTGAGCTCCGGAGATGGGTGTGACATTGGGCAAGTCACCACTCGTCTCTAGCCTCAGTTTCCCCCTCTGTAAACCAAGATGTCCCAAGAGGAAGGAGGATGGGATTTCCTTAAACTTGGAATGGGTCTCACTAAGGTCCCTCACATCTGGCCTACTGTATGTGGAGGGAGGGCCCAATGCCTGGAAGGTTGAGGGGGCTGGGGGCGGGACACTTGGATCCTGTAAAGTGAGTTCAAAGCTTCAATTTAGTTGCTGGTGTTGTTAAACTCAGGATGGTTTCATTTTACATAAAAAACACTGGTTTCTGACTTCTCTTGAAAGATCAGAAGATGTGGCTCTACGGGGCCACGCCCCTGCCTGGCCACAATGCCTGGAGCTGAGTGGCAGCTGCTCCATCCATTTAACTGCAGTTCCTGAGGTGCCCCAGTCCCTCACACAGCCCACTCCCCTCTCCAACATTGCCAGTAGCCTCTGAGTTTGTAGTTTAGGGGCAGAGTTAGACAGGCCTTAAAACAGAGAGATTCAGGTCATATGGATGACTATGGGTGGCTGGGGCCAGCCTGCAGGGGACTGGGTGGGACCAAGGATACAGAGGCGTTGATCTGCTTCTGTGGTCTAGATGCAACTCTGAAAGATACTGGCTATGTAGGGAACCTCTTCCTGCTTCAGTGGAATCTAGGGGCTCCAGAAGTTTGGGGGGATGGGACATCATTGCCCACCTGCCAACATGTAGCTAGCGGGAGACTGCCCAAGACATAGCTACTCTCTTGAACATGAACAGCCCAGGGAGAAGGGATGCCTGTGATATATGTCACCTCACCTCATCTTATACCCATGTCACACACAGGACCTGTAATCTTAACCATAGCTCTCTTCTTCATCCCTTTGCTGTCACCAAAAAGTCTTTGACGACAGGTGCGTCCCAAAGTGGCCTTGGTCGGTCGCAGTTTCAGAATCACTAAGAGAGCAGGAGGGCACCATGAGAGGCGGTGGGGCCCAGAGGATAAACATGGAGTGTAGTCAGGCATGAGAGTCTAGGTCCACAGGGATAAGCTGTTTGAAGGCCACAAAGTGAACTGTGGCAGGGGGACCTCAATTGCTGAGAGTGATTCAGGTCCCCTGCCCCTTGCACTTGACACCTCTGTAATCATGGCTTCGATCCATCCCGGGCTCTCAGCACCCGCGTACACATGCCCCATTCTGCCCTCTTGCTGCTTAAGAGACTCAGAGTTTGTAGACCCATGGAAGGGTCTGGAAGGTGGTGTCTGTGTAGTTAGACCAGAGAGACCCTGCTATGAGCCCCCAGCCCCTCCTGCAGCCATAACCCCAGTCTTTTGATTATTCTTCTGGTATTTTTTTTTTTGACACAGTTTCACCCATATAGCTTAGGCTGGCCTCAAATTTTTGGCAGTCCTCCTGCCTCAGCCTGCCAAGTACTGTAATTACATCAAGCTCACCTGAGCTTATGTCTGAGCCTTGTCCTCATCCTCTGGGATGTCTGGGTTGAAGTTCTGTCCTTCATCTGGTGGTCAGTAGGTGCTGGGCCAGCATTTCCATGGACCTTCAGAAGTTTCCAAGAGCCAGAGTGAATTGTTTTTATTTGGAAAATCCTAAGTGTGACCTTTACAAAGATCTACCCAATGGGTTGATTGTTTATTTATTTATTTATTTATTTTTGCAGGAGAGAATATAGGACCCCAGAACTTCACTCTTGCTAGGCCAGCCCCCAGCCTCTGAGTTCCACTCTGGCAGCTGAGTCCTGTCCTAGTCCTTTTCTTTGTCAAGGACACAGCAGGCGTCCTTAGGTGAGATTCCTTTCCCTGGAAACTCCCATTCCAGCCAGCTGCACAGGACAAGCCCATCTCCACCCACCTACCCACCCCAGAGTGACTTACCTGACCTCTGCATAGGACTGACTCCAGGATTGTCCTGGTCCTATACCCATTGCTGCATTGTTGTGATTCGCCTCCACCGGGCTGGGGGTGTGTGTCTCAGTTGGTAGAATGCTTGTCTGTGATTCACAAAGGCCATCACCAGTGCTAAGTAAACTGGGCACGGTGGCATGGCAAAGCCCAGCACACAGAAGTTCAGGGCCATCCTTAGCTGTATATTAAGTTTGAGGCTAACCTGGATTACATGAGTCTGTAAAAAAGAAAAAAGGCCTGGCACAGGTTTATAATCCCAGTTACCTAGGAGCTGAGACAGGAGGATAATAAGTTCAAAGCCTGCCTGGGTAATAGTTGAGTATGTGTCTCAAAGTATTGAAACTTAGTACCACGACAGAGAATAGAGGGTTTACTCAGCATACGTGAGTCCCCGGGGTTCAGTTCCCAGTAACACACGAACCCTTTCCTTCCCTTAGTCTGTTATCTGTAACATTTAGGATGACATTCATTTGGTCCCTTAACAGCTCTTGCTGAGAAGTGGGAAGTAGAGATCTCGCCTTGTTACAGTCCGAGATGTTTCTTCGCTGAGCCACAAGTGGCATAAGCCAACTTCCTGGAAGGGCCAGTTCCTTATTTATGTTGAAATAATAAAGTTTAGTAATTCAGTTTCTGGCAATCGTGGCTATCAAGCGTTCCTGTTTGCATCTTGTTCAAACCCTTATCCTTCAGCACTCATCTTTGATAGATTATTCCATTTGACCCATCCTTTTACCTAATAGTAAGGGCTTATTCTGGGCCGGAAGCTGGGCTAATTATGTTGAATGTCTTTATTGTCTTTAACTTGCTATTTTGTCCTTCTTACAAAGTACAAAGCTCAGAGATGGTAAGTAACTTTTTGAAAGCCACACAGTTACAAAGTATCCCCGCCACCTAGGGTTAGGCGGGTTATGTCTCAGGCTTGGTCAGAAGAGCTTTTATGTTTGGGTGCAGATCCCCAGGAGACTTCCCCCGTACACACAATTTTCAGGTACAATTTTCAGTTGAACCGTCAGTCTCTGGAATTTGCAGCACAGGGTTGGGGCCCCAAAGGGAGGGGACTTAGCACCACAGGGACTTAGAGTTCTGCCGCAGCATCTGCTCTCCCAGACAACTGAATCTCCGCCTGGCCACGCCCCTTCCTGGTTCAGCACGCCAGTGCAGTCTTAGCAGGTGTCCTCCTGGGCACGAATTTGAATTCCAGCTGAGTAGCCTTGTTTTTGTCCTCGTGTCTGCACCACCTAGTGTCTTTCCTGAAGTCCCTTCTTCATGCAAATGAAACAGGACCGTAGTGACACAAAACTGCCACTTCCCTGCCCTGCCCCTGTGTCAGGCATCATTAATCCACTGTTGCTCTCTTTCCTTCCACTACAGTATGGTACTCCAGACTACCATGAGTCACTAATGAGAACTGGCACACAGGAAGAAGGGACAACCCAGAAGCAGATTAAACTTAACAATGCTGTGGACCAGGGGTGGGAAACAGATTGATCCAGGTGGCACTCGGTTCAGTGGCATGGTTCTCCTTAGTCCAAGTGCAGACCGCCTGTGCCAGAACTGGCTTCTGACGTAGTGTAAGAACTTTTATGGGGACACAGCGAGACCCCACATTTAGCCTCAAGAGGAATTCTGGTTTGTGGATCTGGCTGTTGCCCTGACTTAAGTAAGAGGGGTAAGGAAGGGGCTGTTTCAGGTTTTCTTGGAAAGAGCTGAAGGCTTCCACCACTGCCTTGCCTAGTAATCGCAACAGTGGTAACAATAATAGTAACAGAAGGAACACCCTCTGAGTGCTTATCCACACCCCTCTGCTAGCCTTATTTATATGCACCCGTGCCTTTAATAATAGAACAGCCCAGTGTTCTAGCCAAAACTTGACTCAAGGGAAGTATGTTGTTTGAGTCTCCTGCTTGCTTCCCAGTCAATCCTGGGTCAGCCAGGTTTCACGTTAGTATTTCCTGGGCCACCAGGGTCTCACTTAGGAGGTGACATTTCTTTTCAAGCCAGATTGGAGAGTGTTCTACCTTGAAACCCAAGGCCTAAGCATGTGCTCCCTCACGAAGCCTCAGCTCAGTCCTGGCCCTTCCCTGAACTCTAAAGGGGACCGACCTCTGAAAATGGGAAACTGAGGCTCAGAGAGGGAGAAGGATCACACAGGGCGCGTCCTGCCCTGTCGCCTGTGTGGACCTATCCCAGGGTTATTTCGATCCACCCCATGCTATGGGTTTGTCACTTTAACTCCCTCAGCCTCAGTTTCCAGGCTCTTGCTGTAATTCATGTTTTAAAGCCATTTCTTCCCTTTTTGTTTTCGAAACAGGGTCTCACTATGTAGCTCTGGCTGACCTGGAACTCTGTGTAGACCAGACTGGCCTTGAACTCACAGAGATCCACCTGCCTCTGCCTCCTGAGTGCTGGCATTAAATGTGTACCACCATACTGGGCATTAAAGCCATTTCTTCTTCATGGACTCCGAGGATCCTTAGAGGCATGTCCATTCTGCTTTCTGCTTGTGGCACATGGCTGAAGATGGTTAAAAATGTGGCTCAAAGTTAGGGATTTTTTTTTGTGTGTGTGTGATTAAAAAAAAAAAACAAAACGTTGTGTGGTGGTGGTGCACACCTTTAATCCCAGTGCTCAGGAGGCAGAGGCAGGTGGATCTCTGTGAGTTCTAAGTGAGCCTGGTATACAAAGTGAGTTCCAGGACAGCCAGAGCTGTAACAGAGAAAGCCTGTCTTGGGGAGTGGGAGGGAGTAACTGTTATGTGGCTCTTGAGTGTGAATTTTATAGATGACATCTTGTCACAGTGTCAAAAGGTTAGTCATAGCTGAAAGTAACTAGCAAGAGGGGGAACTGAGGCTCAGAGGGGCATGGCAACTTGTTCAAGGTCAGTTTGAGGGCAAAAGTCACTCTCAAATTTAAATCAGGAGCTCCAGCAAAAGCCTTCCCTGAGTGTGTTCCCAGCTTTTTTTTTTTTTTTTTTTTTTTTTTTAGCTCTGCTCTTCCCTGCCCAGCTGCCCTGCAGGGCACTCTCCTGGCCTGTGGTCCCTCTAATCTCAGGCAGGCTGCCTTCTAGACTTTGGTCAGAGATCTTGAGCCTGGTCCATGAGGTCTGATCTCACACAGGTGCCTGGCCTAGAGTGTGATCTCCAGGAGGATGGTGCCACAGAAACCCCCGGATATGGTTCAGGGCCCAGCAGGGGACTCAGGGCCCAGCACTTTCAAGTAGCACACCTGCTCTGTGGCTTAACATGTGAATGCTTATGTTTACCACCTGAGCCTCTCCTGCCCTCACCCTGATGGTCTTCCTTACTCCGTCCATGACACTGGCTCTCCAGCCCTGGTCTGTGCACTGGGGTGTGAAGGCAGGAGGTTAGAGAGTTCAGGCAAGCCTAGGAGACAAAGCAATATCCTGGTTTGACAAACTGAAAATAAACACAAAGTCGTCCCATGGATCATTTTCCAAATTCACCTGTCCCCGCTCCCTAGTGCTTTGCAGGCACTTCTTACAAGCTTGTTAGGTGAATAAATATTTGAAGAATAAAATCCTACAGAGATTGTTTTTTTAAAAAAGAAAAAAGCAAAACTGAGACTCCTGGGTCTCAGTTTCCATATATTGAGTAACTAACTCCACCACAGGGCTGCATACTGGTTTATACATCAGTGCGTGTTTGCTTAAAATACGGCATTTATTTATTCATTTACTTCTTGTAACAGAGACTCAGAGAAATCTCCAGGTCAGACAGTTGCTGTCCAGTTCAAAGGTTTGACTGTCCCCCAAGGCTGCATGCAGGTGCTCCAAGGAGCGTAAAATAGGAGCGCCCCACCCCCTTCATCTCCCCCAACGTAGAACCCTGCCCCAGATTCAAGAGTTCAAATATAAGACCTTGGAGGGGTGAGGAAAGTACTTCTGCTGCCCAGACCATGAAACCGCTCCAAGAAAACACCCGCCCAGCCCAGTGCAGAGCACATGGTGGGTCTCGTGATCGCCATCGTCAGAGTAGGCAGCAGTGGTGCCCTAGGTAGAAGCTGCTAGAAGGAGACCCATCTGCAAACCAGGAGTGCTTTCAGCAGAGAAAGGACAGAGGTCCTGACCCGCTCCAACCTGTGGTAGGTGCGATAACTTAGGGCCCTTTCATCCCTCTCCTGCGGGAGGGGGAGTGCCTGCTGCTCTCACTGTTTCTGCTCACACGTGGGGACTTGGCCAATACATGGTGAGTGACTGGTTGGTCTGAGTGTGCACTCCAGCTGTTAGGCTGTGGCATCTGTCTGGACGATTCGGGATGTTTCCTGCTGGCTTCCTGGCACCTCATTGGACTGGCCCCAGGCAGGCAGGTCCGAGTAAGAGCTCAGTCAGGGCTCTGTGTAACACATGGGGAAGAAACAGTAGCCTCACTTCCTTGAGGTCTTCACTTATTTTCCTGGAGGTTGGGTCCAGAGAGATTGTTAGGGATGTTGGCTGACCTGTCACCACCCTAGCTGGGGCGACCCGATATGTCAGCTCCTGGATTCCCTGACACCACCCAGAGCGGAGAGTGTGCAGACTGCCATGTATGTCTCTAAGCTGGGGAAGGATGGTCTCACAGTTTCAAGGTGGGTGGGGAGCCATGCAATGTGTGTCACACAGAAACAGGAGCCCTGAAATGCCCAGAGCTACAGAACTGGCAAGTAGTGGTGCTGAGATTCAAACCCAGGTCCTGGACTCTTTGTTCTCTGGTTTCTGGGTTGGTTTGTACCAGTCTGGGCTTGACTTTGGGGAGTGAAGCTCTGTCTCCCTCGGGAATAGTTGGTACCGAGTTCCCATCCTGGCTCTCCTTAATCTGCTTATTAATGTGACTATGGAGAGCTGTCATTTACTAGAGCTCCACACAGCACAGGCTGCAAAGAGGACTTGTCACTCCTCCAGTCTCCATGAAGTAGGTCCTGGAGCCCTTTTCCTCCAAGGTGAAGGTGCATAGAGGAAGGGAAGGGAAACGTCCCAGGTCACATAGTTCATCAAAGATTAATCCAACATTGAACGCCAGCAGCCTGGCTCCGGGTTGAACTGGGCCCACTCAGTTGCTGGAGAAATCTCTGTGGGCTGGATATGCCTAACAGCTTGAACCTATTGCTTCTGGAGCCAGACTTAGGGGGGACAGGAGTTGAGCAAGCAGCAGGATTAGATGACAGAACACCCCAGGGAGTCACTGAGCCGCCCTTTGCCCCAGAGATGATGGGTTTATCTGTGATTCCTGGTGTCTCCAGGTCAGGGGAGGCCACTGCTAGCTCAGAAGTCCTGGTGGTGGAACTGGCCCAGCCGCCAGCCAGGGCTCTGGCCTTGGGCCTGATTCTGCAAGATTTCAATCCCTTGCTTCCAGAGTCTTCCTGGGCCATGGGAATCTCCCTGCAGTGACTTATGCAAGAGTTTTGCTCTCCAATTTCCTCCTCCGCCATGGGCTCCCAGGCTGTGCCAGGCCTGGTTGTCCTGCTTCCCTGTGGTGGGGGAAGTGCACCCTTTCCCCATGGGCAGCTACCCCTGCTGAATAACCAAGTGCTTCCCTATGGCCCTTGGCCAGGTAGGGCTCACAGTGCAGACCTCTGCCAGCCTCCGTGTTCTGTGGCACATTCCAGCTGCCCAGGGTAGACTCCAGGGAGAATGCCCATCCCAACGGCTGTAGCAGCCTAGGACCAGATGCCACCAGGGATAAAGGCAGCCCTGGTAGGTAGGGCTTTGCCCCTCTCTGCCTGGAATGGTTCCAGGTAGAGGAAGCAAGGCACCCTTGTCCCAAGAAATCCCTGCTCGGGTGGCATTTCAATGGCTCCTCAGTGGGTGCCAGTATTCTGGTACCTGTGAATGCAGAGAAGAGAGAAAAGAGCCAGGAAAAGGAGGAGATAGAAGGATGCAAGAAGACCTCCATTTAGCTATTCAACAAACATTTATTTCTACATATTATTTTACTTATTTATTTTTAAAAATTTATTTGTATTGCCGGGCGGTGGTGGCGCACGCCTTTAGTCCCAGCACTCGGGAGGCAGAGGCAGGCGGATCTTTGTGAGTTTGAGACCAGCCTGGTCTACAAGAGCTAGTTCCAGCACAGCCTCCAAAGCCACAGAGAAACCCTGTCTCGAAAAAACAAAAAACAAACAAACAAACAAAAAGATAAAAAAAAAGGTATTGCATGTCAGGTGCAGTAGTACAAACCCGCAATCTCAGTCCTTAGGAGATGGAAGCAATGGAATGAGAAACTCAAGACAAGCCTGGGTTATATAGCAATTTGAGACCAGCCAACACTGCATAAAAAACAAACAAAACAAAACCTGAGTTCCTGTTAATTGACTTAAGATTTTGTACAGCACCACATAATGTTTTGCAAAAAAGAAGTTTACAGAAGAAAGTCTGAATTGCAAAATGAGCTGAATGAGAAGTCTAGGAAGTACACAGCCACTGCAAGGACATTGCTGTGACTCTGGTTACGTGCAGTTGCATGATTCAATAGATGGGTAACCGATGCTACTGTTTGGGGGCAAACCACTGGTACAACAGGCCTCAGGCCTTCCCTTTTAGTTCCAACATGCTTTCTTACTGATTTCTAGAGTTGTGAAAGCCCAGCCTAATATGGGGNCAGGCGGATCTTTGTGAGTTTGAGACCAGCCTGGTCTACAAGAGCTAGTTCCAGCACAGCCTCCAAAGCCACAGAGAAACCCTGTCTCGAAAAAAAAAATTATTTGTACTTTATGTGCCTTGGTGTTTTGCCTGCATGCATGTCTGTGTGAGGCATACTAGAACTATGCCCAGTTCTAGTTCCCTGGAACTGGAGTTACAGACAGTTGTGAGCTGCCATGTGGGTGCTGGGAATTGAACCAAGGTCCTCTGGAAGAGCAGTCAATGCTCTTAACCACTGAGCCATCTCTCCAGCCCCTACTTATTTATTTTTAAATTTTATTGTATTGTTTTATATGTGTGGTGTCTTACCTGCATGTGTGTCTGTGTACCACTTGTATGACTGGCGCCCACAGAGGCCAGAAGAGGGTGCTGGATTCCCCTGGAACTGGAGATGGGTTGTGGGCTACTATGTGGGTGCTGGGAATTGAACCTGGATCCTGTGGAAGAACAGCCAGTACTCTTAACCAATGAGCCATCTCTCCAGTCCCTGGTTTTATTTTTTGAAGCAGGATCTGTAACATAGACTGGCCTCAAACTCCTGATGTTGCTGACTGTGACCTTAAACTCTCGATTCTCCTGAAGTGTGCACCACCACACCTGGTTTATGCGGGGCTGTAGGTGGCATGTAGGGCCTCGTGCACTCTAGGTGAGTACTGTCCGCTGAGCCACATCCTCAGCCTTTCAGCAGATCTGTCTTTACTCCGCTGCCTGCAAGGCCTTGGTACATCAGTTACCAGCAAACATAGCCGTCCCCATAGGTGAGGGGAGTTGATCAGTTTCAGCAGCCTACACGAAGCTAGTGCCTTGGGTTGGCTACCTAACTAATCGGTGGCAGAATGAACAGGAAGAGCTACCAGGGAAGGTGGCTTTCATCCTATAGACCTGACCCTGCCCGAGCTCCATCACCTGGGAGAAGTCATCAGAAGTTAACAAAGTTTATCTCCAATATAAACGACGATGACAAGAAATGGCCTTACGAAGGGTCAAGGGACTCCAGAGCTGGGCTCTCTGGAGGTGTTGGCTTTTAAGTTGGAGGGTAAGAGAAAGGGGGGAATCACACCTGTACAAAGAGTGTTCTAGGAGGTCAAGGGCAGACCTGAAACAGTAAAAAGAGAATAAGCCGGGCATAGTGGTGATACATGCCTATAATCCCGGCTTTGGGAGGTGAGGTGAAAGTCAGAATGTCAGAAGTTCAAGGTCATCCTCAGCTACCCAGTGAGTTCCAGGCTAATCTGGGTTATTTGAGACCCTGTCTCAAAAACATCTCAGAAATAAAACAAACCAAAAGAAAGGCAAAAAAGAAAAAAAAAAAAACTTAGGGGAAAAGAAATGGCATAGGTCAGGGGGTGGAGTTTGGGGTGATGTTAGAAAGATGGGTGGGACCAGGGGCATGGGGCCCCATGGATGGCAGGAGAATGTAGAGCTGAGTGGCCTGTTTGTTGGTGGCCCCTTCACAACGGGATGGCTTTGGTGCCTCGCAGCTGCTGCCCCCTTCAGGTACGGACGGAACTGCAAAGCCCAGGACAGAAAGGGTCCTCCCAAGGTCATAGGTGGAGGGGTGGGACTAAACTAGGCTTCCTCCTACTTGTCTTCCCAAGCTGCTTCTCTAGGTCTAATGGCTGCTTACTAATCATTTACAGGAAGTCCTGTCCTTGCCTTGTTTGACAGGTGGAGGGCGAAGCTCTTCTCGGCCTAGGGGATTTAGTGACCCGAACTGGGTTCTGAATGGTGGGTCTACAGAGCCTCAGAAACTGAGAATAACATGGTTTTTAATTCCCAAGATTGCTTGGGCCTCTCTGAGCCAGGGTGAGTAGTGGGTCCTTCTTATGTCTGCCTGCCTGGCATGGCATGGATGTTTGCTGAGAGTTGTTTGTTTTGGTGTGTTTTGTTTTGTTTTTTGTTTGTTTGTTTTGTTTTTTTTAAGACAGGGTTTCTCTGTAACTTTGGGAGCCTGTCCTGGAACTAGCTCTTGTAGACCAGGCTGGCCTCGAACTCACAGCGATCCGCCTGCCTCTACCTCCCGAGTGCTGGGATTAAAGGTGTGCACCACCACTGCCTGGCTTTGTTTTGTTTTTATGGAGCGGGGGAATCTATCTGAGGTTTAATGGCCAACCTGTCTCCAAGCAGCCTTCCCATTGCTCCGAAACTGGGGCTTGTTTAGTTGTTTATGTTGATAAATTCAGAGACCCCATGTCTTAGTCAGGGTTTCTATTGCTATGATGAAACACCGTGACCAAAGCAGCCCCGGGAGGAAAGGGTTTATTTGGTTTACACCCCCATATCACTGTTCATCATCAAAGGAAGTCACGACAGAAAGTCAAACAAAGCAGGAACCTGGAGGCAGGATCTGATACAGAGTCCACGTGAGCACTGAGTATTGGCTTGCTCCTTGTGGCTTGCTCCACCTGCTTTCTTACAGAGCCCAACACCACCAGCTCAGAGATGGTACCACCCATAAGGGGCTGGACCTGCCCCAATCAATCACTAATTAAGAAAATGCTTTACAGACTGGCCTTATGGAGGCTTTTTGTTTGTTTGTTTGTTTTTTCAGTTGGGGCTATCTCCTCTCTGATGACTCTAGCTTGTGTCAAGTTGACATAAAACTAGCCAGGGCAGCTGACCTCTTGTCTACTTGACACGCAAAAACACACCATTGTTAAGCCACACCCCTTTCTTTCTTGTTCATACCAAAAGCCACACATTAGTAAAAACATCACAACATAAAACATTTTACAGATTTTAAAAAAAGTCCCACAGCCTTCCAAATTCATAGCCTTAACAGTTGTGTCTTTAAAAACATCCAATCTCTTTAATAAAAGCCCAAATTCTCTGTAAAACTTCAATCTCTCTCTCTCTTTCTCAAGTTTGAATCAGTCTAATTGTGAACTGCTGAGCTAACTTCAGTTCTTGAGACAGTTTCATCAAGCCCAGGCTGGCCTCCAACCAACTGTGCAGCCAAGAATGACCTTGAACTCCTGACCCTTCACCTCTCCAGCACTGGGATTGCAAGTGTGCACCAAGGCATCCAGCTCTCTTGCTCTTTCACCATTTGTACTTATTTATTTATTTACACACTTTCTTACTGCCTTCACGTGCTAGGATTAAAAGCTTGTACCACCATGCCCAGCCTATTGTTATTTATTGGTATTAATATTGTATGTATGTAGAGTGCATGGATTTGGATTTATGGCAGGCTTGTCACCCTGGGCCTCTCATAGTGTCCCATGCTAGAGCAAACGGGCTCCTAACCATTGCCCAGCCTCTGTGCCTGTAGGCTGTTGGCACTGAAATGGGTCGTACAGTGGAAAAAAAAAATATTGTACGTATGTAGATAGACAACATGTGTATGGCTTGTCGCCCCTCACCCATTTTTATACTTTTGTGTGGTGTGTGTGTGTACTAGTTAGTGTGAGTGTATGCATGCATGTGGGTATGTGCACGTGTGTACACTCATGTCGTGGTCAGGTTAGCCTCGGGTGTCTTCATCAATTGCTCTCCACCGGTACTCTTTGCAGGAGGTCTCTCACTGGACCTACAGCTCGTAGACTGGCTGACCAGTGAGCTGCGGGAGTGTTCCTGTCTCTGTACCCTCTCCGTTGGGGTTACAGGCATTCACCACAACTCCCTGTCTTGTTAGTTGGTTCATTCTCGAGAAGATTCTGGGGATCTGAGCTCATGTCCTCATACTGTGCAGTGGGCACCTTACTGGCTGAGCTTTCTCCCATGTTCCCCTTTGCCTTTGAGATTAGTATTTACAACCATATGTCTATATAGTGTGCATATGCAAAATACGTATTTAACTTCATGAAAGGCCTTCACACTGTATAGAAGTTCTCACTGTCAGTCTTCTATCACTGAGGTCAGCCATATTTTTGCGTGTATTCTGTGACTCACTTCTTCCCCACTGTATAATACCTCCTGTGGATAACAATTCCACGATATAAATAGATGTATTTATATATAATATATAAAACATTTTTTTTATCTTGTGCTAAGAATGGAATCCAAAATCTCAAGCTTGCAAACACTCTTCCCCTAAGCTATACTCCCGGCCTCTGTGTGTGTTTGTTGGCTTTGGTTCTCAGCCTTTTGCTGATGTGGAAAAAGAGCACTCAGAAATATTGATGAACATAGGATTGGGCAGATGGCCCAGGCAGTAAAGTGCTTGCCATGCAAGTATAAGGACCTGAGTTCAATTCCCGAAGCCTGTGTAGAAAGTGGGGCTTGGTGATATAGACTTGGGGTCTTGTGGTCCCAGTGTTGAGAAGATAGAGACAGGTTGATCCTGGGGCTTGCTGGCCAGCCTAATCAGTCTAGTGATAGACCTTGTCTCAAAAGAGAAAGGTTGAGGAGGCGTGAGAAGACTCAGTAGGTAAAGGCATTTGCCACCAGCCTGAAGACATATGTTCAATTCTTGGGACCCACATGGTGAAAGGAGAGGACCAACTCCTAAGACTTGTCCTCTGACCTGCCTATACACACACACACACACACACACACACACGTACATACAGTGGTTGTACTAAGTGTCTTGAACTCCTTATGCAAGACCTTAAAATTTTAAGATTCTGATCTTCTGAGGCAGGTGGTGGTGGTGCATGCCTTCAATCCCAGCAGTCTGGAGGCAGAGGCAGGTGGATATGTGTGAGTTTGATACCTGCCTGGTTTACAGAGTGAGTTCCAGGACAACCAAAAGATTCTGATCTTCCTGCGCTCTGCTCCCAAGTCCCTCCGCTGGGACTACAGGTGACACTCCGACCCTGGCTGATGTGCTGGGATGGATCCTAGAGCTCCCTCACGCTGCATAAGCACTCTAGCAACTGAGCAACACCCCCAGCCCTACTGGGAGCTTTTAAAAGAATCTTAATTTGTGTTTAGAGTGCATTACATGCTTTTACAATTATTTTGAGATGATTATATGGCTTTTCTTGTTTAATCTGTTAATGCCATTCACCATATAAAAGACTTTCCCATGAAGCCTCTCAACTTGAGCCTCTCAGGCATGACCTGGCTGAGGACCTGGCTGGTTTGCTGAGTGTGTATTCGGCTTGAGCCGGTGACATATTGTCTAGAATCATCCATGGGTTTGAGGGTTGTGGTGACCATGGGCATCATACTAGATGGTGGTTTTTACTCTCCTTCTGGAAAAGTTCAAGTAAAATCAAGAACATTTGTTTCTTGAAATTTGGTAGCATTTACTGGTGAGGTCATCTTTGCCCAGCGTTTTCCTTGGGAAAGAGTTCACTGTGGTCTCAGTTTCTTTATTTAGGTTCTCCACGGCTGCTTACCTCAGCTTTGGTAAGTTCTAGTTTTAGGAATTTATGCATTTAATTACATTTTAACATTTATTTGCATACAGGTCTAGCATTTTCTCATAGTTTTCTTGACTATGATAGGTCTCTCTCTCTCTCTCTCTCTCTCTCTCTCTCTCTGCCTTGCACATGCTAAGTGGGAACTCTGCCACTCTTATGTTTCTAAGATGCATTCTCACCTGTTGGGTCAGAAACCCCCTCCTCTGTCGTGAGCTTGGTCCATATGCCAATAATCCGTCATTGTTGAATCATTCCTCTGCTATAGGATGCTTCAGCCTTCCAATTTGGGCTGTTAAAAACCAGCCTCCGTTCAATGCTCTTGTAGGAATCTTCATGCAGATAAACTTTTATTTCTTTGAGCTAGTCCTTAGGGTGGATTTGCTGGCCATAGGATAAACGTATGCAGTAGTGTTTACCTGTAACTCCAGCACTCTTACAGGGAGATAAGAGGACGGAGCATGAGAATCCTTGAAAGCTCACACCCCCAGCTAGCATGGTGTACACAGTGGCAATGCACACTGTCCCGAACAAGGTGGAGGGTGAGGCTATCACACGTGTTCTGTTCATGCATGCACTCATACACATGAGCATGCAGAGAGCTCATGGTGTGTGCATGTGCACACGCACACACATACATGATGGTGCTAGCTGTGGTGGTACACACGTGTAATCCCAGCAGTCAGGAGGCAAGCAGGAATATCTCTACAAGTTTAAGGTCTGCCTAGTCTACATAGAGACTTCCAGACCAGCCAGGGCTACACAGGGAAACCAAGTCTAAAAAAGGTTACAGGGCTATTGTATGCTCTTGTGACTAAGATGTAATAATTCTAAGTTTTTCTATGTTCTTGTTATGATTGGTTTTTCTAGTCTATTTATTCTGTTAAGGCAAGAGTCTTACTATGTAGCCCTGCTTGGCCTAGAACTCAGTATGAAGACCAGGAAGACCAGGCTGGCTTCAAACTCACAAGAGATCATCCTGCCTCGGTCTCCTCGGTGCTGGGATCACACCCAGCCTTATTAACTTACTGACTGACGGAGACAGAGTCTCCTGTAGAGAAGGCTAGCCTCAAACTCCATGTAGTTGAGACTGGTCTTGAACTCCTGATTCTCTGACCTTCACTTCTGAGTGCTGAGATCGCAGGCTTGTGCTCTCTGCTCTCCTGGTCTTTCTGATTTGGTTTTAGGCCTTCCCATTGGTGTGAGTGGATCTCCTTCCCTTGGCCTGGTGCTGATGCTGTCCTCCCGATCTTCCTGGCTCCTGTCCTTTCTTCTTGGAGTGCCCGTCTTCCTGAGGGGTTGTGTATTTTATTATCAGCCTTGGGGAGTGCTTTTTTTGACTAGTTAGCAGTCCCCTTCAGTCATAGCTGATGTCAACATTTAATCCAATTTTGCATTTTATCTATTGCTTTCTTAAGTATCTTTAAATAGTTTTTTTTGTTTGTTTTTTGTTTTTTGAGACAGGGTTTCTCTGTGGCTTTGGAGCCTGTCCTGGAACTAGCTCTTGTAAACCAGGCTGGCCTCGAACTCACAAAGATCTGCCTACCTCTGCCTCCCGAGTGCTGAGATTAAAGTGTGCACCACCACCACCCAGCCTCTTTAAATAGTTTTAAACTACTTTTTATTTAGTATGCGTGCATGCACACATGAGAGAACAACTTTGGGGGAGTTGGGCCTGTGCTTCCATCATGTGGGGTCCCCATGGTCAAACACCAGGCTTGGTGGGGAGTGTAGTATTACCTGCCGCTGCATCATCTTACCTGCCCTCTAAAATATCTTTCTTTCTTTTCTTTTTTTTTTTTTGAGACAAGGTTTCTCTGTAAAACAGTCCTGGCTGTCCTGTAACTCACCCTGTAGACCAGGTTGGTCTCAAACTCCCAGAGATCCACCAGCCTCTTCCTTCTGAGTGCTGGGATTAAAGGTGTGTACCACCACCTCCCCACTAAAATATCTTTTAAAGAAAGGACATTTAAAATTTTTCCTTAAGTCCAATTGACCATTTGTTTTTCCCTTATGAAATCACAATAATATGCTTTTATAATTTTCCCTGGAGGTTTAATGGTCCTCTTACAGTTGCGTTGCTGAGCCACTCACAGGAATCAATCTGGCTTTCACCTGAGCCATCTCGCTGGTCCCCATTTTGCTCCACTCCCTCCCAGAAGTCAGTCATGTCCCCCGGAGATACCCTGGCTCCTGCCTGGACCTCTTTGGATTTGTCATCTCTTACGTGTTTTATTTCAATGAGTCGCCTGTGCAGATTGTTCCTTCCAGGGTTTGGTTGGTTTAGTTGTTTGTTTTTTAGCATTTTCAGTCTTGTTTTGTGTTGCTAAGATTCCCACTGCCCCCGTGACTTCCCTTCCCAATTTTCTAGTGCTTATTTGGAGACCTCTGTTCCCACACAGCTGATTCCTATGCTGTCTCTGATGACTGTGTCTGTCTTTCAAAGTCACTGTGTTCTGTGAGTGCTGCCCTTTAGCTGGGGGTGCATTATGGGGTTCACCTGGTTTGTGGATACTGTGTTTTGTGGGGAGGGAGTAGGCTTAACTCTTGTCTTCATCCCCAAGAAAAGGACAGACCATGCTAGAGACTTGGATCACAGGCTAGCTTGCTGTTTGGGTTTGGTCTGTTCTGTTCCCTCTGCAGGCAGCTGCTACCTCAGGCCTGAACCTCGCCTTCTCTCCCCAGGAAGGAGTCTGGAGGAAGAGGTCCATCCACTCAGGTCAAAGTACGCCGTGGTGCAGTAGGGCATGTGTAGAGTGACTATGTGTGTGGGTTCCCTTCTCTTTCCTGTGACCCCGCACGTCTTTAATATTGTCCAGGCTGTCCGTTTCTACCCCAGGCTGCTGGCTGGGGTGGTCCAGGGACGGTAGGTGCATGTCCGGGTGTACGGACATCTTGGTGCAAAAGAAAAGCAGAGCACTCAATCTGGCTTTCAAACGGCCATTCCCCCACTCTGGGCACGAGCAAGCCCAGCTCTGGCTGCTGGGGGCTTCCATTTCCTCAGTCACCTGGGCACAGCCGCTTATCTGGAGTCGACTTCAGAGTGGAGTGCAGGAGCTCCTTCTGATACTTGTTTGTTTAATTGCTTTCTCTCCTCCTTCCTTCCTTCTTTCCTCCCTCCCTCCCCCCTCCCTGCCTCCCTTCCTCTCTCTCTCTTTCTCAAACACAGGGTCTGATGTAGCCCAAACTGATCTCACTACTCAGCTCACTCTATAGCCAAGGATGAACTCATGATTCTTCTGAGTGCTGGGGTTACAGCCAAGCACCACTGTGCCCTGTTTGTGTGGTGCTGAGATCCAGCTCAGAGCCTCCTACGTGCCAGGCAAGCGCTCTGCCTTGGCCTTCCCCACCACACCTGAAGCACAATGACCCGAGCTCCAAAGCAGCATCACAAAGACACTGGAGCCACCAGCCCTGGACTCTAGCTCGGTCTACAAGAGACGGACCTGCGCCTTTCTTTTTTAATTAATGTTTGCAGTGCCAGATGGAAGCCGGTGCTCCACCACTGAGCTGCGTGTGTCTCTGGTCTGTACTTTTTAAACATTAGAAACATTATAAACAAAGCAACAGCAGAAAAGAAAAACACGAGCAAATTAAACCAGAACGAGAGGCGAGTACAGTGGTTCACATCTGTAATCCCAGCACTTGGGAGCGCCAAGCCGGGAGAATTAAGAGTTCAAGACCGTACAGGCGATCACTGTGAGTTTGAGGCCAACCTGATCTATGTAGTGAGTTCTAGCACAGCCAGGGATGTAGAGAGACCCTGTCATCATCATCATCATCATAAATAATAATAGAATCTGGGCGGCGGTGGCGCACGCCTTTAATCCCAGCACTCAGGAGACAGAGGCAGGTGAATCCCTATGAGTTCGAGGCCAACCTGGTCTACAAGAGCTAGTTCCAGGACAGGCTCCAAAGCCACAGAAAAACCCTGTCTTGAAAAAAAAAAAAACAAATAAATAAATAATAATAGAAAAGAAAAAAAAAACCTCAATGCTAGCCCAACTCTAAAAACAAAAAACAAACATACAGCCCCAAACCCAAGTGAAGCCAAGCATACACACAGCCCGTCTTCCTACTTGCCCTCCCCAGCTGTGACACACACTGGGTCACTCACAGTTTCTCCAGTCCTTCATGGCCTCTGGGCCTTTGCACCCGCTGCCCCCTGTTCACTCCGGGGTCTCTCCTTAGGGCTTCTTCATCACTCTTGTGACAGGGACTGTCTGGGGACTTGTCCCCTCCTTCAAGGCTCTGGCTGCGTGACTTTGCAAAGGTCATGTAACCTCTTTGGACTTCAGCCTCCTGAGGAAAAAAGCCCCCGAAAGCCTGCGGCTGTCCCCTTGTAGGCCTGTGCTTTTGTGTCGAGTGACTCCTGAAGCCTCGGCTGAGTCACCCCAGCATGACAGCAAACTGCTTGAGCTTTGGAGTTTAGACTCAGTCCTAGCTCCGCAGCTCCGCTGCTGTGTGCCTTAGAGAGGTCCCTTCACCTCTCTGTGTACCCTAAAATGAGGAAGACCCTATGAGTACCTACCTCAAAGTACAGGTGAGATATCTCAGTGATAGTGTTTGCCTATCATGGACTAGGCCCTGCGTTTCATCCCAACACTGCAAAAATAAGTAAATAATAGCTCCTCTGGGAAGCACTTTCCACATGCATCCTACTGACTAAGCCTTTGAGCAGAAATGGTCTGCTGCATTGCGTGTGTGTGATGGAACGGGTACAGCATGGGGCTTGATCATCAGCAGGATGGGGTGGGTACAGCATTGGGCTTGACCATCAGCGGGATGGGGTGGGTACAGCATGGGGCTTGACCATCAGCGGGATGGGGTGGGTACAGCATGGGGCTTGACCATCAGCGGG
>JAQHUG010000134.1:1696636-1716452 GCA_028555095.1 Dicrostonyx torquatus
TTGACCATCAGCGGGATGGGGTGGGTACAGCATGGGGCTTGACCATCAGCGGGATGGGGGGGGTACAGCATGGGGCTTGACCATCTGCAGGATGAGGTAGGTACAGCATGGGGCTTGACCATCAGCGGGATGGGGGGTACAGTATGGGGCTTGACCATCAGCGGGATGGGGGGTACAGCATGGGGCTTGACCATCAGCGGGATGAGTGCTGGGAATACGAAAGAAGTCGGTGTGCAGATGGCTTTGATAGTCTTGACGTGCATCCTGGAGCCTTATCTTCCACTTGATGTATGCAGTCTCTCAGCTATGTGATACTGCTGTAGAGCCCTGGAGATGGGTTCTGGTGAGCCTCCCTCCCTCCCTCCTTCCTTCCCTCTCTCCCTCCCTCCCTGTGTCTTCCTGCACTGCACACTGACCTAGCTTACCATTGACAGGAGTTTGACCTATTCTGTTGGCCCCTGGTGGGCAGCAGCTGCTAAGTAAACAGCAGCCTGGGGGCCATTGTTTGAGCACAGGAGGTATGAAATCCACATCAGCTGGGCCTCAGGAGTGGAGGAGTAAGTAGACTCTTGGGAGGCTGTCATCTGTGATGACAGAGGCTCCCCAGGAAATAGTGTGAGGCCCAGGTGCCAGGCTGCTGGGCAGCAGTGCGCTCTCTATGGGAGAGCATTGCTGAAGTCCCGGGCCCTGGGGCAAGCAAGGATCCCAGGACACTGTGCCGTTCTGTTTCTTTTAACTTTTTAAACTGCTTTGAAGGCTGTCAGGCAGAACAAACAGCCTCAGAGGCGCTACGGCCCAGCCCCACCCCTGCTACCCAGTAACCAGGGGCAAAGGCCCCAGGCTTGGGGCCAGGCACATCTGGTAAGCGGCTGGTTCTACCCCCTCTTCTGCTCAGGGACCGTGGGTGAGTCACGTCACCCCTCTGTATCTCTCTCCCCTGAGAAGAGTGTTACACAGATCTGTACTAGCAACTTCCTGGGGACTGACTGATCTTGGCCTGAAGGGCCCAGTGGGCAGAGTGGACACCTTCGGTCCTAGCACAGGGCTGGGCACACAATGTTAAATGGAACCCATGACAACCTGTGGGATGGTGTATGACTGTAGCCTTGTTGGACAGTCCTGCCCAGAAATTCCCTCTGATTCTCCCCTCTCCTTTTTCCTCCTTCCTTCTCTCCCTTCTTTCCTCCCTCCCTCCCTCCCTCCCCTCTCTCCCTTTCTTCTGTGACAGGGTCTCACTATATAGCCCTGACTGGTCTAAACTTGCTTTGTAGCTCAAGCTAGCCTTGAACTTCAGCAATCCTCCTGCCTTTGCCTCTGAAGTACTGGGATTACAGACATGCATCACCACATGTGTGTGGCTCATGCTCCTATGCTGTTCACTAGCAGAGTGCCCCACCACCTTTAGCTTGTTTGTCCCAGTCTCTCTTCCCTTTGGTGGAAATAACCAGCTGAGCGTGAACGACCAGATGTGGTTGTTTATAGTGTGGGGAGCTGAGGAAAACCCTCTGGTCTGGAGTTCTGAGGGCAGAGTCTGGACTCCAGGCAACAGAAAAGCCAAAGCAAACAGTGGGAGAATGAACTGGCTCCCATTCAGAGGTGAGCTTCAGGCATGCCTGCATCCAGGGCCTGAACGGCATCGTCCAATTTGTGAGTTTCTCTGTAGGTTTCTAGTCCGCCCTCCCGGCCATTGTTCCCCTTTTGGGGTTCCCCACTCCCCACTCACAGCACCGTTCCATCCAGATGGAGAAGATCTGCCAGTCACAACAGCTGAAGAGGGTGAGCTTTGCTGTCCCCGTTAGGAAGGGGAATGGATTCAGAGTAGCCAGATAGGACAGCAGGTGTCACCACGTCACTGCGGTGGTAGCAGAGAATACCAAAGTGGTCCTGTCTCATAAGCTGATTTTGGAAGCTTCATGGGGTGATCACCCCTGTGCTGGGGAGGCCAGCCTGGAGTTGTCCCTGTGGGCTCACTTTCTCTCAGAATGATGGCCAGGGAGAGAGGGAAGGCCGGGGACACTAGCCCACCCGTATGTGCAATAGTGCCACCAGGAGACAGGTCACATTCAAGATAGGAGGGGCTGGATGAGAGCCTGAGTAGCCTGAGATGACATGGCTTTCTGCCAGTCCCCCAGCCCAGGCTAAGCCAGGAGACTCTACAGATGCAGGGTCCCATGTCACAGCCCCAGTCCATATGGAGATAGTTCTGTTAGACGCTGGGGTGCCAAAAGCATTGCGTCAGGGGTCCACCAGGCCCGGCTCCCTCCCAACACTCCCACACCTTGCTGAGTGAGCCATGAGTTTTCTCTACTGGTGAGCCTGAGGGTTCTGCCCACACTGGGTCCTAGAGAGATTACATAGAAAGCTTCTAGCGCACAGTAGGTGCCCAGTGAAGACTTTCTCCTCTAATTATTGATTGCTGTGTGACCTTGACCAACTTGCTTCACTCCTCTGTGCCCAGGGAGCAAAGACAGCATCCAGCAGTAAGAACTGTGCTGGCTTCCTTGCTGTCACTATCACAATAGGTGACAGTGTTTTTCTCATTGTCCCTTATCCTGTTGAATCCCCATTCTTAGAATACAGGGGCAAGAGCAGTCAGTGTGATCACAGCCTCTCCCCCGCCCCCCACCATGGGTTTAATCCTTTGAGTTAGGCGCTGATGTAGCCCAGGCTGACTTTTCCTGCTCCTACCATCCAAATGTGGAGATGGCAGACCTGAGGCACCACACCTGCCTTGATTAGCTCACCACCCCCTTGCCCCCACTGCTGAGAGCCTCTGACACCCCAGTTGCTGGGAGCCTAACAAAAGTCACAGGCTCTATTGGAATGTGAGGAGGATGCTGCGGGGGCCCAACTGCCAACTTCCAGCATCTGTGTGTTCCCGTGTCAGGCCCACCCAGCATGTCACAAGTTCAAGGCTAGTCTCCACACAGTCCGAAGCCTTGTGTCTAGGGTGCTAAACAGGTCCTCCCAGGGGGAACGCAGCCAGGACAGAGCTGGAGGTGGAAAGGGTATCTGAGTGTGGGAGCCGTTGACTCCCATCGTTCTAGGAGGATGATCTGAAGCTGGGGATTGTGGGAGAGGTAGGGTGTACCCAGGATCACATCCTGCCCAAGTCCCATGGGATTTCCACAGTCCAGCTGGCCACGGTTGCTGGGGCAGGGACCTGGACCCAGCCTGTCCTGGGAGTGACTCTAGGCCTTTCTCAACATGTGACCTCAGGCAGGTAACCTCATCTCTCTCTGGGGCCAGGGGAACCCCTCCCCCCAAGAGTCCAAGGCAAGCATGCCAAAATGAGATTTGGGAAGAGTGCGTTCTGAGTCATGAGTCACCAGGTGTTGCCCGGTCCCTGTGGCGTATGTATTGCGCAGAGCAAGAAGCGTGGCTCATTTCCAGTCAGGCAGGGTGCTGTTGCAGGAATTATACACTTGGACCCCAAGAAGCCTCCCTAAAGCAAAAAAACACCCACACAGAGGCTGAATTCTGACGTGGTCACTTGCTGTTTGACAATGGAAAAGCTGCTTAACCTCTCTGGGCTCTTGATTTCCCATCTGTAGTGTTTAACTTGCAGGTTATTGTAGATTAAATGAGTCAATAGAGGTAAAACTAGCCCCAGCTAGCCTGGAACTTGGTATGTAGACCAGGATCGCTTTGAACTCAGCGAGATCCACTTGCCTCAGGCTCCAAGTTCTGGGATGAAAGACCTTCACCATCACACTGCCTACGAATCTCTCTCTGGGCTAGCCAGGGCGTCACAGCCAGACCCTGTAAGTTCAGGGCAGGATGAGGGAGGAGAGTTCTCCAGTGCTGTTTGGTGTATTATTCTCTGGCGGTGTGTATAACGTAGAGTTTCAAACACCAGCATCTGCATCGTGCCTTGCAGACAGGCTTACCCCCCTAATAATCTCCAACGGGAAGAAGACCCATCAATGTGCTGTGTGACTCTGGAAGGTCGTGGACTCTCTCTATGCCTGTCAGTGTTTGATGGTAGCGAAAGGACTGGACTGCCACGTCTCCTGGTGATGGAGGGATTCCTGCTGCCAGGGCTGGGTACAGCATGAGAGGAGCCATGGGGGCCTGAAACACACCTCAGGGATGCACGGCTTGTGTGTGCCTTCAGCTTCTTCCCTGCTCAGCTTCCGGGCTCACGGGACTGAGGGAGGGAGGAAGTCTGTGTACCTATAAAGTGGTGTCCTGGACCTTTCACCTCCCTCCCAGCCTGCCTGTGTCTCCTCCCACACTGCCTGCCACAGGCTGCGGCCCACAGGGTTGTCTGGTGTCCCTGTGAAGTGAGCCATATGCCCTGGGCCTTCTGATTCCACCTCTGATAGCCATGCCCTCACTTATGAAATAGGGCTGGTGATGTGGATGAATGAAGGCACAAGCCAGGTCCTGCTTTGACTTCTTTGGTGCCACTCCAGGCTGCTCTATCGTCAGACACTTGCTGTCTGCTTGGCCACTGTCCCTGACTGAAATACTGCACGTCCTGCCTCTTAGCTGCCGATCCTCCTGGCGACCTTCCCTCCGAGACTACCCTTAAATAGTCTGTCCCCTCTAAGGGAACAGAGCCTCATGCTGCCTGGAGGTTGTTTCTTCTCAGTGTGCATGACACAGGCCAGGGACAGGGACCTGTGACCTCCTCCTTCCGGATGCTGAACTTCCTTCGAACGCTTAGGGCAGGAAAGACCATTCAGGCCTCAGGTGAGCAGATATGTGGGCAAGCTCTGTGTGTGTGTGTGTGTGTGTGTGTGTGTGTGTGTGCGCGTGCACGCGCGCGTGCGTGCTCACCCATGCAGTTCCCCCATCCTCTCTGCCCACTTCCCTGCATTCCTAGCTGCTTCTACCCCACAAACCCTCACACCTGCCCATCCCCAGTTCAGGTTGAGCCTTCTGCCACAGGTAAAATAACCAGAATCTTCAGGGCAGCCCTGAATCTCCCTCAGACCTCACTCCACAAGGAAGTTACCCGATAAAGGGGCAAGACTTCTTACCTCAGTTATCCAGCTTAAGGGGCAGAGACAAGGCTTACCCTTGCAGCCTGGCCCAGTGTTGCCCTCCCTGCTGCCAGCCTGCCTCTTCCAACACCCACTATTGGCTGGCCTGGCAGGCCTTCACTGCCTCCTGGCTGCTGCACAGGCTTATCCAGCCATAGACTCCCCAAGGGCAGAGACGCTCATGCTGCATTAGGAGGTGATGACCGGCTGGGCCTGGGGTGAGGGTGGCCGGCAGGCAGAGCTGAGGGGGAAAATAGAAAGGCGACAAGACTTCAGAGAACTTTCCAAAACAGCTGTACCAAGGCCGGGGGTGTGCCTGGATGGCTGGCGTTCCCTCCTTCAATCTTGTCCTGCTGTGTGTCAGTTTCTTGCCAAGAAGGGGCATTGGCTACTGGAGACCCTGAGACCTGAAGCTTGCTCTGTCGCCCTCCCCCCCCACCCCCCATGGTCTGGCTTAATGCCATCTAGAGAAGTTCCTCTCGGATCTAACCGCAGCCCACTTCCACCAGCGCGTGTCTCTTCCTGAGCCCTTAATATGAATGAGTGAATTAATTCCATCTGTGAATGAATAATGTCCTGGGCAGCGAGGATCATCACAGACACCTGCCTTGGTGGAGAGGCAGGTCCCAGGTCCCCTTTGAGCCCCTGCAGCTAAGGCCAGCCTGCAGCAGGGCCTCCTGCTGGAAGCCCCTGTACCCGCTACATCTTCCCCAGCCTGTCTGCATCAGGGAGTACTCTGAATTCCAGTTGGCAGGGATGTGACCTGAGCTGCACCTCTGCTCTCCCAGAAGGTAACTAGCTGGAGGACATGGAGTCTCTAGCCTCCTGAGACTACAGGTGTATGTTCACATGTCTACCTCTTCTTTTTCAACTTGAGTACATCCACCCCTCCAGAAAACCCATCTTCCCCAGTGCCTCTTTAATCCCATCCATGGAACACTCACAACCCCCAACAGTGCAGAGAGGCAGATGCAAAATTTTCATTATGTTTTCATGTATGTATTTCGTGTGTGCATGTGCACGTGTGGTGGTGGGGGGAACTAAGAGACTCAAAGCCTCCATTTTTTCTCAATCTGTGAGGGGGACCATCATTGCCATGCTGATAGTACAGGATGCCATAAGAGGCAAGCTGGGGGGCAGGCAGTCCCTCGGGTGGACATTAGCTCCCCCTCCAGCCCATGTGGGTTGTCAGGTAACTGCCAGTTTGGGGCCTGGAAGGCCTGGTGCTGTTCTGGTTCTGAGACTGGCAGATTTGGAAGGGAACTACAGATTCCATTCGTCCCATGGTATGTGTCTCCTCATCTGTAGATGGCTCAGATGGTGTTGGACACACAGTAGGTACTCAATTCTGGGCTTAGAAACATCTCTCCGGCTTGCGAATGGTGGGTAACAGCTTCTGCAAGGTCCTCATCAGGGTTTCCTTTCTTTCTGAGCTTTATTGATTATGAATTTTCTAAATTTTGGTTTTCAGAGACAGGGTCTTTGTGTGTGTGCATGTTAAAAGTTTTACCATGGGTTTCAGATCACCTGGAACTGGAGTTGCAGAGAGATGTGAGCTGCCATGTGGGTGCTGGGAGTTGAACCTGGATCCTTTGAAGAGCAGTCGGTGCTCTTAACCACTGAACCATCTCTCCAGTCCCCAGAGACAAGGTCTTATGTAGCCCAGGCTGCTTAACTATGGAGCTGTCTTAGCTTCGCTATGTAGAAGTCTTAGCCTCTTTTGCTGTTGCTGTGATAAGGTGTTCTAACAGAAACAACTTAAGAAAGGACGGGTTTAGCCGGGCGGTGGTGGTGCACGCCTTTAATCCCAGCACTCGGGAGGCAGAGGCAGGCGGATCTCTGTGAGTTCGAGACCAGCCTGGTCTACAAGAGCTAGTTCCAGGATAGGCTCCAAAGCCACAGAGAAACCCTGTCTTGAAAAAACCAAAAAAAAAACAAAAAAACAAAATTCAATTTAATCATAATAGCCCCCCATGGGCACACTCACAGGCCATGCAAGAGGATTCTAAAGTCTGTTGACAATTAACACTAGCCAGCACAATAGTGGAGGGTGGCCTTGAACTCCTGGCCCTTCTGCTGCCACTTCCCAAGTACTGAAATGACAGGCAAGCGCCATCATGCCTGGTTAACTCTGTGATGTAGATGGAGCCCAGGGCTTTCTACATGCTAGGCAAGCACTCGACCATGTGGGCCACACCCCTGGCCCTTGTTTACTTTTATCTTAGAAAGTGCCTGGCACATAGTAGGTGCTTTGTTTACTGGCTGCTCAATAATCTCTCTAGAACTGAGTTGGGTATACAGCAAGTGCTCAGCAAATGTTCTGGGGTGAGGCATGGAGGAGCGAAGCTGAATGAGCAGCATCAGGTAGCCCTTCCCACAACCTCACCCAGGCCTGGAGTGGGGGAGGGGACCTTTGTGGGTTCCATCTCATCCTTCCTGCCTAATCCCCTGAGATTAGCTCAGGGGTAACCCCAGGCTTCAGAGTCAGCAGGTTTGTGTGACAACCACATCTAAAGGCTCACTTCACTCCAACATGGTCCTCCTGTCACTCACCCTGGACATGGTGGTCACTGCGATTGGCAGCCTCTTCCTGTTCATGCTGGCCCTGGGCCTGCTATGCTTCTTCACCTGTCGCCTGGCCAGGCCACTCAGGTAGGAGATTCTAACTCCTGTCCTTGCCAAGTGCTCTGTCCCAAATGACTGTTCATGTAGGACAGAAGAAAGGTGGACACTAGTTTCTCCTCTCCCTGTTGGGAAAACTGAGGCGAGAAGAGGACAATCAACTGGAGAAGTGATGGCAGAGTCAGCCTGGGTGTGTATGTGATTGCCAGCTAGCCGGCTGGATCTTAGTTCAGTTTTCTGAACTGTGATGTGAGGAGGCTGGGAGGCAGTGTGAGCTCACAGGTAGACATGACAACAGAGTACCTGGGAATGAGCATCTTCAGTCCTGTCTCTCAGATTGCCCTGGCTCTATTGGCACCAGCTGGAGGCTGGCGTTCTGCCAAACTCTGGAGCCACTGCTTCAGAATGCCATTGTCAGGGCCCCGGCCCAGCCACTCAGCCTCCCTCTGGCCTGCCAAGTAACTGCTTCCTCACCCGAAGCCAGAGCCCAGCCAGAGCCATTGCGCTTCTGTCCTAACGAGTCAGATCACGTAGCTGGAAGCTGGCAGAGGGACCAGGCTGGGCAATGGAAAGGGACTATGGGACAATGGGTGGTAGGCAACCCGGCCCAGCAGAGTCCCCCACCCTGAGCTGACTGAGGCCTCTGGGGTGAGGGAGGGGAGGAGTCTGAGCTGAGGCAGGAGGCTGAAGGATTTTCTGGGTCTCCAGTTCTCCGTGCCACACAGCCTTCTTAATGTGGGGCCCTGGGACCAGAGCTCAGCATCCCGGGCAGATGGTTAGCTTCACTGTCTGGATCTGCAGTTCCCAGAGCTTCACCCTGGAGGGAAAAGACTCTGGTCCCTCAGACTAACCATGCGGGTTGTCCGAGCCCTTTCAGTGGCCCCCTCAGTCCTTTGTCTTGGACACTAGGTGCAGAGAGAGTGGAATGAACTCCCTTTCTCAGGCCACAAGTGCCGTAGCTCCACATCCACTCACTCCCTTTTCTCCTTCATCCCCGTTCCCTGTGCCACCCACAGTGTTTGGTTCTCTGTGATTCTTCCTCAGGTTCTGTCCGTGCTGCAGGTTTGACAGCTAATTTTGCTACTATTGATATAGCACAGCCGTAGATGTGGCGTTGTTACCGGCATGTTTTCCTTATTATGGACAAGAGCTTGCTGGGCACTAGGCCATTGTTAACAGGGAATTCGCCATGGTTCTTTCCATAATGGTTTCCGTAAAGTTTTGCTGTAAGGCTTTGATCATTTGACGAAGTTACAGAAAACATTGGGGAGCCCAATTAGAGGGGAGTTCAGGGGCTGAAGCAGTTGCCTAGAGTGTGTGAGGCCTGGGTTCTGTCTAGAACCGAGGGTGGAAGGGGAGGAGGAGGGAGGGAAGAAAAGAAGACAAAGAGAAAGAAAACCCTCACAGTTCTTTTTAACCTGGCTCTCTGAGTGATTCCCTCACGGACATTCTTACTGAGCCTCCTCACAGTGGTGACAGCATGCCCTTGATCCCCAAATTTACGCCTCTAGCCAAGACCTGCCAGACCCATCTCCAGCTGCCTGTTTTCCCCATGTGATGGTTGACACCTCAACCCATCACATCCAATCCAAGGCCCTGAACTGTCCCCACAAAATCCACTCACTCCACCTCATACCTCCAAATGCCACGCCCATGCTGAAAGATGGATTCTTCCACCCTAAGACCAGAAACAAGGAAAAACATGGTTCTCTTTGCCCTTTCTGTTCCTCCTGACACTAGACGTAGTGACCAGTACAAAAAAAGCAAGAGGACAGAGTGGAAAAAGCCCCATGACTAGAAAGTAAAAGGTAAAACTTTTTACTTAAAAAAAATATTATAGCCGGGTGGTGGTGGCGCATGCTTTTAATCCTAGCACTTGGGAGGCAGAGGCAGGCGGATCTTTGTGAGTTCGAGGCCAGCCTGGTCTACAAGAGCTAGTTCCAGCGCAGGCTCCAAAGCCACAGAGAAACCCTGTCTCGAAAAACCAAAAAAAAAAATTATTATATTTTATTTAGTTTGCATGTGTGTGAGTGCATATGTGAGCAAGAGTGTGTGCATGTGGTGTGTGTGTGGAGGTCAGAGGAACCTTTCAGGAATCTGTTCTCTCCTTTCATGCTATGAGTCCCCAGGATCGAACTCAGGTTGTCAGGCTTGGCAGCAAGCACCCTTACCCATACAGCCATCCCGCTGGCCCTTAATCTCTTGGAAAATTACCTGCTTGTCTACATAGGAAATGCCAAGGAATCCCCACACATACACACAAAATGCTTAGAATTTAAGTGAGTTCAGCATAGAAGGTCAAAATGTAAAACAACAAGGGATTTCTTTTTAGTAGCATTAAAGAAACAAAGGCGGACATATACAACGACTCCCCCACAAGAGAAGGGCATAGGTGTAAATGTAACAAAACCTGTCCGAATTCTCTGTGCTGATGAAAGTGCCGGAGGGATGAAGAGAGACACTGTGTTCATGACAGAAGAATCTACACCGCACACACAGCAATGGCTTTCTTCATAGATATTAAAATTTGTGTATGAGTGCTTTGTCTGTTTGTATGTCTGTGCATCGTGTGTGTGTGTGTGTGTGTGTGTGGTGTGCCCTCAGGGTTCAGAAGAGGGCATCGAAGCCCCTGAAACTGGAGTTACAGATGGTTGTGAGCTACCCTGTGGGTGCTGGGAATCAAATTCAGGTCCTTTGTGAGAGCAGTCAGCGCCTTTAAACAGAGAGCTGTATCTCTAGCCCCTATATGAATTTAAATTGATTAAGTTGATTGTGTGTGAGAGGCAGCATGTGTGCTCACGTGCCGCCGTGCATGTGTGAAGCCAGAGAACAACTTGCAGGAGTCAGCTTGCTCCTTCCACCATGTGGACTCCAGGGAGGAACTCAAGCCATTAGGCTTGGCGGCAAGCCGCCTTTATATGCTGAGCCACCTCACTGGTTCAATCAATTGGTCACGTGGTGATAGAGGATCAATCAGGGACCACCGTGTGTAGCAATGGGGGGTTGCTTGATCTCAGTGGGACACACAGGCTTGGGTGGCACGCTGGTCTCCACCCTAATCACGACATTGGAGGGATCTATTCTTGTGTCAGGCCTCAGAGCTTTACGCTTGAGGAAATGGAGGGGTTAGGGTTGCCATAGTAATCTTGCTGCTATTTCTGGAATCAGAAGTCAAGGTTCCCTCCGCTACCGGCTTGTTTGTAGCACAGGCTCATCGTGTCTCCCCTCCAAGCCTTGGTCCTTTCATCCGTCATGGGGGACTGTAAAATGTTCTCTTTTCTCGCTGCGGAAGTTGCTCGTGGGAACCCCACTGGAAATCCCAGTCCAGGCCATCTCACATTGACTATGCTCCCAAAGGGCGGCTCTGGCCTTGCAGAGAAGTTGCCATACTGTCAAGAAAGAGAGAGACGGTTCAATTTTCCAACTGAGCCCACAGGTAGACCGTGCACCTCATCAGTAAACAGCTCTTGAACCTCAGAGTTCCCATGGTCCCCTTTAGGCTCCACACCTACACCCTTGTACTGCCTTATTCCACTCTCTCTGGTGGAATAAATACCAAAAGCAAAGGGGTGCCGCACGGTTCTGCTATTGACACCCGGTGTGTGCCCACGGTTCTGGCTTTCCTGGCTCAGCCTTACATTGTTAGGGCCGTGTGTGTTGCTGTACGGCGCTGTCACCCGTGAGTTCTGAACTCCTGTGCGAGCTGGGATGGACACGCGTAACAAGGGCTGGTGTGGAATAAAAGGGGTCCCATGGCAGCTGTGGTGGGTGACGCCAAGTGCCTGACATTGCACTGGCACTCTTCTGGTAGTGAGTGACCAGCACAGTCCTCCTGTGACTCCTAGGGCTAGGAGCACAGTTAAGTGACTCATGGCCTCAGGGCAGCAGATCTAAAGCCAGGAGTCGAGGCCTCTGTGGGATCGCATTTGAGAGGCTTTCATTACATTCCAAACAGTAGCAAGATTACAGTTGTGAAGGAGCAATGAAATAATTTTGTGGTTGGGGTCACAATAACATGAGGAGCTGTATTGAAGGGTTGTAGTGTTAGGAAGGCTGAGAACCTCTGGACTAGAGGCTGCCAGTGTAGTGGCTGGGAGAGACCAGGAAAGTTATTTTGAAAGCAGAGACGTATGTGCTAACAATTGAGGCTGTGTGAAGTTGGAGGAAACGTGTTAGAATTCATGCTGAAAGAGGTGACTTTGGGCTTAAAGAACCGCAAGTACTATTAGAATGCATTAATGTTTTATATCCATTTGATGGCTTTTTCTGATTTTAGGATTTGCTATGAAATTATTTGGCAACTAAAGTAGAATAAAAAATTTAGATGCTGGCCGATGGTAGCGCACACCTTTACTCCCAGCACTTGGGAAGCAGAGGCAGGCGGATCTCTGTGAGTTTGAGGTCAGCCTGGTCTACAGAGTGAGTTCCAGGACAGCCAGGGCTACACCGTGAAATTCTGTCTCAAAAAACAAAGTAGAAAGCAAAATGCATTAGAATTTGGGTTTGGGCTGGTGGGTCAATGGGTAAAAAGCATAAGGACCAAAGCCTGGACACCTAGCCCCCGGTGGGGAAATCCGGGCATGGTGACACATGTCTATAACCCTAGCCCTGGGAATGGAGAGGGAGACAGGAGGACCCCCGGGGCTTGCACCACATCCAGTAAGAGACCCTCCAGAAGCCGATGTGGGGAGCAGTAGAGGTGTGCACTCAATGTCCACAGATAAATACAATTCATATTCATGTCTACACAAACACACACATATACTATGCCCACAGTACTTTTACTGCATGTGTTTATGTGTGTGTGTGAGGGGTAGGTGGGCTGTTGGATGGTGTGCCATTTTATGTGTGTGGAGGTCAAAAAGCAACAGGAGTTGGTTCTCCCCTTCTGCTATGTGGGCTCCAGGAATCAAATCCGGGTCATCAATCTTGGCAATGAGCGCCTTTACCTACTGAGCCATCTCACTGGCCAAAATTGTTTTTTAAATTTAGCAGTCACCTGAGTTGACCTCAGAGTTAAGTGCAGTTGGGCACTAGATGGAAGGTGGTCCCTCCGGATCGCTACCTTCCTCTTCCCCACTCTTTCTGCACGTTCGAGGTTCCTTGTTCTGGTAGATCGGCAGTTCATCTGTGCCAACATCTTTCTTATCACAGAGTTCTGCCATTTCTGTTCCCCACCACCAATGGGGTAATCACATCCGGCCTCAGACTGACATGGTAACATTATTTCCCAACAAAACACTTGATATTTAAAATCACACCTCTTCCCGTAGCATCCTTAGCCAGATGGTTGGACATCCGTAGCCAGCTGCCTGCGATCACAAGAACATGTTAAAAACACGCTTAAGCCGTTCATGCACACTCAATTTAGGTGGCTTGGAAAAAAATTTAAGAGGAAATAATCATTTCCAGTCTTGCCACCCTGCGCAAACCACCAGTGATGTTTGCTGTGTTTCTTTCAGTCCTTTTAAAACATTTTTTTTCTTTTCTTTCTTTCTTTCTTTTTTTTTTCCCAAGACAGGATTTCTTGGTAGCTTTGGATTAAAACAATTTTTAGCTGGATGCGGTGGCACACGCCTTTGAGCCCAGCACTTGGGAAGCAGAGGCAGGCGGATCTCTGAGTTTGAGGCCAGCCTGGTCTACAGAGTAACAGCCAGGATAGCCAGGACTGTTACACAGAGAAACCCTATTGAAAAACCAAAAAAAGAAAAAAAAATTGTAAAAAACCTTTACAGTGAGCTGAGAGTGTTACTGTATGAAGCCTGAAGCCTGGAGTTTGGTCCCCAGCATAAGGGTGGGGGCGGGGAGCAGAATATTCTTCAAATGTATTTTGTCGTTGTTGCTTATGAGTTCAGGAGGGCCGTGGTGCAGTCGGGAGGTCAGAGGACAGTGTGGGCGGGCATCAGAGTGAGTCAGTTCCCTGCTTCCACCTTGCGGGTTCTGCTCAGGGAATGAACCATGTCGTGTCATCAGGCCTGAGGCAAGCACCTTTACCTTCTGAGCCACCTCCGCAGTCCCAGGGGACAGCTTTCAAAGTCAGTCCCTCTTCTCCCACGGAAAGTTTCGGCATCAAACTCATGTCCCCAGGCTTGCTTGGCAAATGATTTTATTTGATGAGCCAGCTCCCCAGCTCCAAGGCAGAATATCTTAACAGATACGCCAGCACAGAAGGTGTGCCCAGGGCCAAGGAGCCTGTGCTGTGGGAAGCTGCTTAGTGTATGAGTCAGACCAAAGAATCTTCGGTTCAAACTCAGTGGCAAGCAACTGTTCAGCTTGTGTGAGGCCCTGGATTTGATCTCTAGCATTGTCCTCATCCCACCCCACCCCAAAAAAAGAAAATACAGAGATCATTAACAAAAAAAAAAAAAGAAAGAAAGAAAAGAAAAGACAATCCAAGTCAGCTACTGAGGCGTACACCTGTAATCCCAGAACTTGGTAGGCATAGGTAAGCAGGAGGATCAGGAGTTCAAGGTCATCCTCAGCCAGTCTGAGCTACAGAGATACTTTGGCTTCTACACCTCTTACCAAAAACTAATTCATCCTTGAAGAGAATGGGGCAAATATTGGTGTCCTGGGTACAAATACCCTTGTGAGGAAACTCGGGCTGTCCTATTCCTGCTGTGTGAGGCACATGGAGTCAGAAGGCCCTGGACTCAGTCATAGCTTCACTTCTTGAGGTGTGGTCCATGAGCCAGCAGCAGCCAGAGCATTGCCTGAGAGCTTCCAGAATGACAGACTCTAGGCTGGGCCTGGGGCTGCCCTGCTGGGCGACTCCAACACTGTCCTTTATCAAAAGTGTGGCATGAAAAGTCTTCCCTTGGGGAGGTTAGGCAGCTGGGGGGAGGGGTATATATTTGCAGTACAGATGCATTTAGGCCTCAGCGGTGTAGAGCACCGCCTGCTCTTCCAAAGGTCCTGAGTTCAATTCCCAGCAGCCACATGGTGGCTCACAGATACATTTATGTATGTTCGCTTGCACAGCGGTTCACGTGATTCTGTTCCAGAGCAGGAGCCCCCCGCTGGGCTTTTGGTATTCAACAACTTGCCAGATGAACTAAGGCACAAAGGCCAGAATGAAGAAACTGCCCTAGGGTGGCTTCCACATACCTTTTCCTCCTCTCTTCTAACTTCTAGGATCGGAACATCAATTAACAGCTGACGCTGCCAGCCCGCCTCTTCCCACCCACCCATCTGGGCTCCAGAGCGGAACGGGTCTCGGGGTACACCATGATCTCACCATTCTTAGTACTGGCCATCGGCACCTGCCTTACCAACTCTTTTGTGCCAGGTAGGACTGCCGGACTCAGGTGGAAGGAGTGGGTAAGCAGGGCTGGAGGAGCGTGTGGTTTGGGTTCAAGGTCATGGACTCATCCAAAGAGCTAGCAGCCAAGTGCTGCAAGCAAGACCCCCTCAGCTTGCTTTTGAACTTACCTTCAGTGGGAAGGGGTGTGTGTGTGTGTGTGTGTGTGTGTGCAGGTCCCTACAGAGGCCAGAAGAATGCCCCAGATCCCGTGGAACTGAGTTTGTAAGCCACGCCATATGAATTCTGGGAATCTAGCTCCTGGTCCTCTGAAAAAACAGTACATCTTCTTAACTGCTGATCCATATTTCTGTGGGAATTTCTTTGTTTTCACTCATGGAAGCATTTCTATGATGTGGTGTTGTGTTTAACCCTTTCCACACCTCAGATGAGTTCTTATATTAATGTTTTATGCTCTTAATTCAAGTCTCTGGTTCAGATGCAGGCTGTCTCTGCCATTTCATCTCATGCTCCAAAGCCACATGTGTCCCATCAGCCTTAGCTAGACCTGTCTGTTCTGGCACCCCCAGAGTTCTTCTGCAGTCACCTGTTTACCCCTCTGCCTTTGATTTTCCCTTTAAGTCCTTCTAGAGATTTCCACCGTTCTTCTTATCCTTCTTCAGCTTAGTTTTAATTGTTTATCTTTCTTGGCATTTCTTTTTTCTTCTCCATGTATGTCTGTGTGCCACATGAATGCAGTCATCATGGAGGCCAGAAGAGGGCATTGGATCCCCTGGGACAGGAGTCACAGACAACTGTGAGCCACCATGTGGGTGCTGACAATCAAGCTGAAGTCCCCTAGAAGAGCAGCCGGTGCCGCTAACCCCTGAGCCACCTCTCCAGCTCTCCACCTTATCTCTGAGATGGAGTCTCTGAACCTGGAGCTTACATTTTCAACTAAACTAGCTGGCCAGCAATCCCTAAGATCCACTTGACTTGTTTCCCCAACATTGGTTACAGATGCATGTTGGGGATCTGAACTCAGGACCTCTTGTTTGCACAGCAAGACCGTTAGCCCTGAGCTACCCCCTCAGCTCATCTGTCCCGGCATTTCTGTAGCTAGAGTCAGCAAGGAGCACTCCATCTGTCTGGTGGAGATAATGCTACTCTTCTTTGGAGTCATTAAGGAGTTGCAGGGACTGACCTGACTTAGTACCCGACAAGAAGGGAGCTCATGGGCTGGAGAGATTGCTCTTCCAGAGGTCCTGAGTTCAATTCCCCGCAACCACATGGTGGCTCACAACCATCTGTAGTGAGATCTGGCGCCCTCTTCTGGCCTGTAGGCAGACATACAGGCAGAACACTGTATACATAATAAACATAATAAATACATCTTAAAAGTGGGGGAGTGCAGAGAATGCTGGTTTCTTAGGAAGTCTCTTACTTCAGCAGTCTTACTTCAAGAGTGTTTGCTCCAACAATGGTGGGGTTCCCAGGTCAACCTGTTCTCTGGAGTCCAGTGAGTCCCATCCATGGGCATCCTTGGGAATCCAGGTTCACCTGGACAGGATCCCTGCTTCTCAGCACTCCAGCCACCTAGATATGAGAGATGAGCTAGAGACAGAAAAAGAAGTGAAGCAAAACCAAATAGACAAAAACAAACAAAACAAAACAAAAAACCCAATGGGAGTTAGGAGTACCAGCTGCTCTTCCAGAGGACCCAGGTTCAACTCCCAGCATCTACATGGAACCTACAAAGCAGCTCATAACCATCTATAACTCCAGTCCTAGGGGACCCAACAGAATGATGGGTTTTCATATATATTTTTCATATATATATTCATATGTATATATATTTGTTTTCATATATTATATATTGTGTTTATATTATATATTATACATATATTGTGCTTGTAGAGCCACCATTCAGATTAGGGGGACAGTCCCAGGCACAGAACAGAGGCCAGTTTCTCAGTGTCCCTCCCAACATCCCTTCCTGGTGCCAAGCACCACTCTGTATGTTCTGGACCCCATAATGGATTCATGCAGTGGGTACTAATTAGTACCTTAGGACATAATCTCACATCCTGGGCATCGGTCCCTGTCATTTGTCCCTTGAGACAATGGTCTCCTGGTATTCAGTCATCCAAACTGTTATTGCTTAATACTGCTGGTTCTCTAGCAAGGCGGTTGGTGTGACATTGACTCAGCCCTTCCTAGAAACAGGCTCTGAAGTCCCCTTCAGATTCCCAATCTAGCAGAGGCTGGTTAGAACAGTGGCAGAGCCAGTATTGAGAAAGATCGTGAACATGGGCAGACTGGCGTCAGTCAGGCCTGGTGTCTGCCTCGCTGCTGGGGGTAATGGGCATGTGGTCAGAATGGACTGAGTGACACTGACTGCAGAGGCTCCGTGACCCAGGGTGTTCTGGTGTGTATGAAGGGAGAGACTGGAATCGGCCCTGTTTGTAGAACCAGTGATCTAAACCGTTGGCCTGGGGGCTGGTGAGATATAGGCTCAGTTGGTCAGGAGCTGGGTTTGATCCCCAGCTGCCATGTTAAAAGCTAGATGTGGGGACATAAGCTCATATTCCCAGGGCTTAGAAAGTGGGGACTGGAGGGTTCCTGGGGCTTACACAGCCAAATCAGCTCCAGCGCCTAGTGAGAAGCCCCGTCTCCTAAAAACAAGTGGGTGTATCTGTTATAGTCTTATGACCTCCATCACCTGGTCCCCATTCCATTCCCCCGCCAGAAACTAGAGCGAAGAACTTACCCAATGGCCAGAGCTGGACAGCAAGGCCCAGGCCTCCAGGTTCCACTGGGGGTCTCTACTGTGAGGTCTGAAACTGGGGGTCCCAGCAGACACTTATGACAGAGGAGGGACTGGAGCGTAGGGATGAAGACAGCAGGCAGAGTTTGGGGTGCAGGACACATGAGAGATCATAGAGGAGGGCTGGAGGCTGGGGTGCCCAAGGCTTGAGGTAGAGTGTAGTCCCCCCTCCCTGGGTTGTCCATAGCAGCCATTGCCTGACGATGTGAAATGTCCTCAGGTCTTCCTCAGTGGCTCATTTTTGGTCTCTTCCCTTCCTGCTGGGAGGAAGTGATGCACCTCCTATGAGGTGGCTGAGGAGATACAGAAGGTATGTGTGTTCCAAACTCTTGGCACACAGGCTGGGATCCACACGGATGCCAGGACAGAGTGGTTCCTCAGAGTGGAGCATGCTGTCCTGAGAGGCAAGTGTGGGCCTGAACAGACTGGAACGTGTGACTATATCTCCAGCCCACAGATCGGCACTGTGGCCCTGGGTGGGCCCCTTCACCTCTCCTGGCCTCTGCCTCACCATGGCCAGAGTGGGAGGTCTCTGAAGGAGGCATCTGTGCAGGGCCTTCAACCCTGGACTTTCAGTTCTATGGACGGGTCTAGTGGGGCCAGGGAAACCCATAGAGGAAGCTTTGTAAACTTTTACCACCTTCAGAGATGGGAGCCTAGGGAGATGGGATACAGGGTTGGAAGAAGGCAGAAGGGGCATCTTCGGAACCTCTGAGAAGCAGGTATGTCATTTCCACAGTTAGTGCGGGTATCAAAACAACCCTGAGCCAACCTGGCGGTGGTGGCACACACCCTTAATCCAAACACAAGGGAGACAGAGGCAGGTGAATCTCGGTGAATTTGAGGCCAGCCTGGTCCGCAGAGTGGGTTTCAGGATACCAGGGCTACACATAGAAATACTGTCTCAATAGCAACAAAAAAGATCCCAAATCAAAAGTACAGATAACCCATTTGACAGACAAGGAAACTGAGGCTCAGGGGAGCGATTTGCCTGGAGTACCACAGCTATGGACTGGTTACTACAGAAAGTAGAGAATGGAGAAGGGGAGGAGGGAAGAAGAGAAGAGACTTTTTGTGTGTGTGTGTGTGTGTGTGTGTGTGTTTGTTTTACGAGACAGGGTTTCTCTGTACCTTTGGAGCCTGTCCTGGAACTAGCTCTGTAGACCAGGCTGGTGTCAAACTCAAAGAGATCTGCCTGCCTCTGCCTCCCGAGTGCTGGGATTAAAGGCGTGCGCCACCACCACCATCCCTCTGAGACTCCAGTTATTAACTCTACTAGGGAGGTAGTGAGGGTTAGAGAGTGAGGAGTGTGGGTGGAGACTCAGCCAATCCCTTCCCAGCTACCCCAACAGGAGTGCCTTGTCCATACACGTGCTACATTCAACAAAAGACCAGGCTTGCTTTCTGGCTCAGCTCTTGGTGTTCTCACCAAGCTCCAATCCAGCTGAGCCCACTGTAATAAACAAGCCAGGTAGAGTTTATTATTGAGAGCCAGCTACCTCTAGGAACCTCTGCAGCGGTTTGTTCTTGGGAAGAAGTTAAAAATTACCCTGCTTGCTGCTGATTGAAGGACAGATATGGGCTTGGCAGGGAAATCTAACTCTGCCAAAGTTTGTTCATGCTTTGTGTCTTTAGAGGAGTCACTTGGGGTCTCTGGTCTCTGGTATCTTCATTTTGAGATGTGTGAGGATACCAGTGTCCCCAGGCTTGTTTACAGGGTTTGCCTGGAACCGGTTCACAGACCTTCATTATCCCCTCCGTGTTTAGATCATCTCAACCGTCAGGAATGAGCTACTGGGGTGTCTGGAATTCTGGGGATGGATAACCAATTCCCCATTTTGCCAAATAATCACTTCTCTCTACAGAGAAAGAGAAAGACCCCAATTATTGGCGACATCAAGCCCAGGAGACCTTGAAAAATGCCCTGAAACTCCAGAAACTCAACACAAATGTGGCCAAGAATGTCATCATGTTCCTGGGAGATGGTGAGGCTCGGGGCAGTGACTCTGGGAATGATGGGGCTGGGGACAGGGAGGCTGGGAACAGAGGGGCTGGGGACAGGGAGGCTGGGAATGGAGGGGCTGGGGACAGTGAGGCTGGGAATGGTGGGGCTGGGGACAGGGAGGCTGGGAATGG
>JAQHUG010000134.1:1740767-1790030 GCA_028555095.1 Dicrostonyx torquatus
TGGATGGGTGGATGGATGGGTGGGAGGATGGATGGATGGATAGATAGATAGCTGGGAGGATGGATGGATGAGTGGGAGGATGGATGGGTGAATGGATGAATGATGGCTAAGTAGATGGGTGAATGTATAGGTGTGTGGAAGGTTGGATGTGTGTAGATAAGTGTGAAGGTGGGTAGGCATGTGGACGGATGGACAGATGGATGGACGGACGGATAAATATGTAGGTGTGTAGATGGATAGGTGGGTGGAGGGATGCAAATGCAGGTATATAGGTGAGTGTGTGGATAGATAGGTAGATGGGTGGGCGGGAGAATATGTGGGAGATGTATGAGTAGAGGAATGGATAATTGATGAATGAGTAGATGAAAAGATGGGTGATGGATAAATGGGTTGATAAGCTATTTAAGGGGCTCTGTCTAGAGAGAGTTAAGAGGGACACAGAGCGGTTTCCCAGTTGCCCCCTCCAGGGAGATCCCTGAGATGAATGGACTACAGAATCATAGTTGAAACTCATCCATCCGGGTCAGGGATCTCCAGTGCTCTGGGTCTTAGGTGTCCCATGGCTCAGATGCCCCCTAAAGAGCGTAGAACAGTACCTTGGGTCTGGCCCTGCACTTTAGAAGGCAGAGTTCCCTGCTTGAGGCCCCTCTCCTGCATCCTTAACTGGAGCTGAGCTCCAATACTGGCCTAAGACAGAGTGGGCTAGGGAAAGAGGAGCCCTGAACCCTGTCCTCTTTCCATGCTGAGCTGCCTTGGAGCTGGAGTCCCGGGAATTTAGGAGTGGGGTTCTAGAGCCCTCTTCTGGCCATGTGCCCCACATTCTATGGGATGGATTGTGAGTCCTCTTACTCAGGGACACTGTGTGCCTGCTCTTGGGGCCCTCGCTGCCCGGGGACTGTGCTTGGATGGCATGTGCCACCACACCATGTCACCCAAGGATTCTCCCCATTTGCAAATGGAGCCCTTCCCCATTCTGGCCAGGAACTGTGCCTCTACCCTCAAGCCAGTCTGTAGACTCCCTGTCCCTGTCCCTGAGAAGCCTCCCCTCACTCCTAGGACCACAGGACAAGACTGCCAGATAAAACACAGAGCGCCTAGTTCACTGTGAATGTCAGGTAAACAGGAATCATTTTTTTTTGCTATAAGTATGTCCCAAATATTGTATGAGGTATACTTAAGCTAAAAATGAGTCTGTGTTTACCTGACATTCAAATTTAACTAGGTACCACATGTTTCTGTTTGCTGCCTGCCAACCCTTGCCCTGAAGCTCATTCCCCCAGCTGGCACCTGGCCTGGCCAGATGGTCCAGGTCGTGCCTGGACTTGGCCCCTGCATGCCGGACCTAGCTCTTGTCAGTGCTAGGACTCCTGCCCTCGATTCCAGGTGGACACCTGTCTCCACCAGCCTGCACAGAGCAGGCTATGGATGGTTTGGCATGCTGCGTCCAGTCTTCTGGGCCAGGAGAGTGATGAATCCCAGATGCAGAGTACAGACTAGAGGGTCAGAGACAGAGGGGGCACAGTGACAGATGTACATGAGACCTAGAAGGGTGGGGATGGTCCAGGGACCAAGATAGACAGCCAAAGGTGCTGAACTGCAGTGGGGAAGGGGTCTGCACTGTGGCAGAGGCGAGCCTGGGCCTCTGAATGCCACCACCAGTGGTCTCACAGGCCTTAGGAAGCAGCATGGGGTGTCCAGGAGGAGCCCCTCCCAGGGGCACACATAGGAACATTCACAGCTTCCCAGAAGGGCCCATGGGGCAGCCAGAGTGGCTTTTAAAATTAGCTTCGCTAACCAGATCAGGTTATTTCAGGAGGCCCCATCCTGGGATGTCCCCTCAATAGGGCAGGCTCAGGGAGGGAGGGGAAGAGGAAGGGCGGACCTCTACATTCCAGGGTCCCTGGCTGAGCGCCCCCTGCAACCTGAGAAGCAGTGATCATCCAGGTCTTGGTCCCCTGGTACTGAACCAGCCTGTGCCTACAGTCACCTCTTTTGGCAATATCCTGGAGTTGGTCATAGATATCCTGGGACACCTGTGGGGGTGGGGTGGTATGGGAGGACCCTCATTTGGGGCATGGATTCTTCTTCTTTTTTTTTTTTTTTTTGGTTTTTCGAGACAGGGTTTCTCTGTGGCTTTGGAGCCTGCGCTGGAACTAGCTCTTGTAGACCAGGCTGGTCTCGAACTCACAGAGATCCGCCTGCCTCTGCCTCCCGAGTGCTGGGATTAAAGGCGTGCGCCACCACTGCCCGGCTTTGGGGCATGGATTCTGCACCAAACTTCATGCATGGCTCTTTAGAAGTATAACAGTGTCCTGGACCAATGGTAGGTTTGTCCTGTGTCAAGGTGACACTTGGAGAGTCTTGCCCACAGGGAGCTAGGGATGCCAGGGATGCGAGGTGCCCCACTGTCTCCTGGGGAAGAGCTGTTGTTTCCAGCACCAGGGTTATTTCTAACAGAGCCTGTTGCTTCCCGGAGCTGGTACCCCCCGCCCTAGCCTTAATTCCAGACTCGGGTTAGTGTCCTGGCTTGCTCTCCCCACCTCAGAACCAAGGGCAGGCACAGAACTGGCACGGGGACAAGAGAAACAGCACTGTCCACTTTGATCCCAGAGGCAGGATCCATCCTCGGCCTCCACCTTGGAGCTGGAGAGAAATGGCTTGGGCCATGCACTGCGGCCTGAAGCCTTCTTCACACTGCACCAAACAGGCAGGGGAGTGGTAGGGGCTGGCCAGGGTTGCTTTCCTGGCTATTCACCTGTTTTTGTTCCAGGACCCTGCTGCTCCAGCTCAGCTCTGGGATAGATTAGGGAAATGGGTACAAAATTGAGCGAAAGTCCCAGAAAGGGATTCTCAGCCCAAAAGCCTGTGTTGCTGAGGCTCAGGGAAGCATTCCCAAAGTCTCCCAACTATACCTCTGTGTGGAGCCAGCCCCTGGGACAATGTCCTCTGGACACAGACTGGACTGCATCCTCTGAAGACTTAGCAACAAGGGTGTCTACGGGTAACCTCTGTTCAGAGGCCCCAACTCTGCTGCTGTCCCCAACCCCTATGCACTAGTGTCTGAGCCCTGTGGCTTCAGCTGCACCAAGACCATCGTGGTGAGGCCTCATTCAATGGGACCTCATACAGGGACCACAGAAGAGGAAGTGGAGGGCCAGATCATCCTTTGCCTCCCTGAGCCCCACCTTGGAGCTTGAGAGTAATGGCCAAGATCACCAGGAGAATGAACTCAAAGTCCATGTCCAGGAAGCTCTATGCTAGATGTCACAGCTGTAGGCCTTAGGCTTGGGCAGAATGCACAGTAGAGCTGAGCTGGTGGGAGATGGGGTGACCTAGGTGGGGAACCACCAAGCCAGGACAGCTTGGAGCCAAACCCTGCTGGTCAAGGCTGGAATCTGGGTATGAGTCATGGTCCCTGGGTGGCCTGAGGCAGCCGAGGGTCATAGAAGGACCCTGTCAAGAAAGACATGGCACATCTTAGCCTCACAGTGTCCTCAGCATCTTCCTGGGAAGGTGGGAGTGAGGTAGGGATACCAAATTTCTAGAGAAGCTAAGCATGGCTACTCCCTCTGAGCTCAACTAGATTAGGTCAAGATCAGTGTCCCACCCATGAATCTCCTGTGGCTCGATCCCTGAAGAAACCCATCCTCCATGCGCCTCCAACCAGCTGGGACCACTCCATTAGCAACCACCACAGCTTGAAGTGACTCGTCACTGTTATCCTGGGCTTGGCATTCATGGCCATGTGCTCTCTGACCTCATCTTAGTCTATCTGCTTGTCCCTTCTAGGACGGTCCTGACTTTGGACCCCTCTCAATTTGAGGTGCCCTCCAGCCTCTACACACGCAGGACCATCTCCTAGAGACCTCTTCTTCCTCCACCCTGTGGCTGATGACCCCTTCTCTGTCCCTGCTGGCAATCCTTTGGTGCCCCCTGGTGGCCACATAAGGGAAACCCTTGGGATTTGTGGGTATGCGCTCAAGGAAAGGAGATGATTGTTAGTTGATCACCTTCTGTGTGCTGGCCTCTATGTCTGGTTGACTGTGTACCCCAGCCCATTGGATGCTCACAGATACTCCCTGAAGAGTTCACAAGCTCGCCCTGCTCCTGTAAGAGGAGACTGCCTTCCTCACCACCAAGCTAAGGAGAGATGGTGCCAGGGCTGACCGCAGAGCCACACTGGGTGTTTACCTGGAGTGTGTCTGGTCAGGGTTTACATAAAGCCAGGCTCAACTCGCAGTACAATAGCGATAAATAGAATTTATTTTGTACAACCCTTACTGACATACATGTAGCCACAGGGCTTCCAAAGTGGGTGTTGGGGCATGGCTCCTAATAGTGAACAGATACACACACGGACGTGGCTCACAGCAGCTATGCCTGGCAGCCCCCTCCACTGCAGTGGTGGAAAGGGGATGGCCTGGACTCCAGACCAGCTGAGACCCCTCAGCCCAGAACGCCCAGGAGAGTGAGGTGGCAGGGTTAAGCTGGGTGCCGGATGAGGAGCCAGGGAGGACCCTCTTCCCAACAGGGGACACTTGGCCATCGTGTGGAGGCAGTGACAGGACGTTGGCAGGTCTGTGATAAAGCTGGGGGCTCAGGGAAGGTGATAGGTACAACAGCCCCAGCCCCTTAGCCCCCCTGGGGCCTCAGGGAGCAGTCGGTATAATAGGAGGTCCCCAGGAGGACTAATGGCCCCCTTCAGGGCGGGTGCATGGAATCGGTCTTCAGTGACTTCTGAAATAGTCTTGTCCACTTGCAGCAGAGAAGTGCCCTGGGAAGGAGAGTGCCTTGCCCAAGGTCCCACAGCAGAAGCTGCACAGGACTCCCTGCTCAGTGCTCCCTCTGTACACTCTGCACACCTGCTGCTTCTACGGTGGAGTGTGTGCACGCCATGTTTCCTCTCCTCCTGCTCTGCTCCCCATGACTCCAGAGGGGAATCCAGGGGACAGAGGCCCAGGTAGGGGCAATCCAGGGCCAGAGTCCCTGCCTACACCCAGAGCCCCAGTCTGGGGTGGAGGTGGGGTGATGCCAGCAGCATCCACTCCCAGCTCTGGATGGCTCCGCCCTGCGGAGACAGCCCAGATGGGTGGGCCAGGGAGGTTGGAGGCAGGGGGTACCAGGGGCTGGGGTGGCTGTGGGGCAGAGGACCAGCTGCCTGGATGTGGTGCAGCATCTTCTCCTTGTGCTTCTGAAGCCTCATCTGCAGGGAAAGGGAGATAAACTCAGAGGAAAAGAACATCAGCCTGGGAGGAAGGACTAGGCATGGGCTCCTTCCATCCATGGGTATCCCCAGCCTTCCCATAGTCCATGATCACCCAGTTCCTTTTGGCTCCATCAAGCTCCCCAACAACTAATAGGCAGAGGTGTGGCAGCACTATGAGCCCCACTGCAAATATAGGGAAACTGAGGCCAAGAAGCACCAAGCGTAGCCCAGGTCCCCAGCCACCAAGGCATGAGATTCACCCTCCTTCACCCCATAGGATCCGGTAAGTACTGGCTGACCTGCTCAGTCCAGCCTTCTGGTGAGGTGGCAGCTAGCAGCCCTGTGGGGGACAGATGCAGCCAGAGGTGGAGGCAGGAGACACAGAGAACCAGAAGTCATTGGATGAGCCCAAGTCCTCCTGGCCTAGAGGGGCATCCCAGTTGTTGGGGGTCCCCTGCTCCCTGAGTCCCTGTCCCCAACCAGCACCACCCTCTCCCAGGAGAGGTCCCTCATACCATCTGGGGTGTGTGCTGCTCAGATGTTTCCAGCTGGATCTTGATCTCGGGACACGCAGGGTCCCCCGACTTGCCGGCATCTGGGTGGGGTGATCGCGTGAGGCCTGGGAAAGGGGGCAGGAGGGAGCCACCTCACTGGCCAAGAGGAGGCACCAAGGAGATGCAGGCATGGATGGGTGGTTGGTACACTAGGGTTCCCCAACCCTGCCAAGTCCCTCCCTTAGGGATCCTGACTCTTAACTAATTTCCCAGTTACCCTTTATTGTCCTGTGAGACCAGTCCACATACCCTGGACCACTGTCCAATGTAAGAGGCTGTCACAACACATCCCCATGCTCTGGAGAATGGGACTAGTCCCTGCCCTCTGTGCCCGGCCCTTTCCCACCCAACATAGCTATCCTGGTACCTGGGGAGCTGCCCCCGCTCGTGGTGCTCACACTGTCGTCCAGCCATGTGCTGTAGAGGAAGGAGTCCCGCTTATGGGAAGTTCCTGAGGACGACACGCTCTCCTGGGGAGGGGGGAGAGGTCAGCCCCGCCCACAGCCCCCACCCACCACCATCTCTCGTTCACTCAGCAGCACACATCTGCGTATGTTCTCCTGGTCCAGGTCTCAGGGATAGAACAGACCCAGTCCCTAACCTCAGGGAGCTTGAAGTCTCAGAGGCCAACAGGCTGTGAAGAACCCTGTAACTCGACTCTAGAAGGTCAGCGGGCAGGGCCTGTGTCTGCCAGGGTACAGGCCAGGCCAGTAGCGGGTACCCACTGGGAGTAAGTTAGATGAAAATGGCCAAGGTGCTTAAGGTGAGGCCCAGGCCACAGAGCGTGTGAGTCGGCATGGCCAAGAGGGAGAAGGGAGGAAGATGAGAGCAGTGGGTGCAAAGGCCTCAGGGTGGCATCAAACCGTGACAGTTAGGGACTGCAGAGGAGCTCAGAATGTCTGAAGAAGTAAGGGATGAGACAAGGGCAGAAGGAGCCCTGGATCCTCAGGGGTCTCTGTGGACAGCACTGGGAGGTCTCTGTGGACAGCACTGGGAAGCCACGGAAAGCTAAGATTTGTCTGCATCTCCTCTGAGCTGGGACACCACCCTCCACCAACACCTCAGCCACAGCTAGGCTTATTCCTCTGCCCAAAGCACCTCCAGAGGCCTAAGAGGCCCCATCCCACCCCTGTGGGGGCCCTAACCCCTCAGGATTCTCACCAGGCCTGTGTCATCCCCGTCTACACCTTCCGTCTCCTCCACCACGCTGGCGAAGCTGCTGGCACTGGATGAGGATCTGGAAAAGCCTTGCAGTGCTTCTGCTCTCTGGGCAGCCGTCTCCACTCTGCCACACAGTGCCGTCAGCCAGCAGCCACGGGCGGGCGCTGCCCCTCATTCCCTTGTCCCCCACCTTCCCCGGGGAAGCTCAGCCAGGAGCCAGCCAAGTACCCTCTGGCTGCCACTACAGCTCTTCCAGCCCCTTATCCTCCATGAACTCCCAGTAAAACCCATCCTATTGTGCAGACCTGGATAGGTCCCTCCATGTTGTCGCCCTCTGGTGGTGGCTCCTCACTGCCCCGGGAAAGTCTGATGGCTTTGGCTTGATACTCAATAACTGTGATGCTTAGTCTAGTAACATTCACTGGTCCCCTGAGATAGTCTGTGATTATGAGATGGGTCCATCTCACAGACATGGAAGCACAAGGAGGGTGGCACTCAGCCTCAGGTCACTCAGCTCAAGGCAGGACAGGGATTTGGAACCCTCACACTCAGGGCCTTTGTGTCTCCTGCCCTAAGACTTGCCTATTACAAAAATTCCACAACCCAGTTTTGTCCCTGTCATACCTTTCTGTCCCTGCTCAGCAGTCTGACTCTCCAGCTCATGATGAACCCTCTTGATCCACACCCCCACCCCACCCCAGCAGGGACCAGCCCAACAGAGTAGCAGCCTCCTCAGGCCTCCCTGCTTCTGGTCCTGCCCACTTGCCAGCCTCTCTCAACACTGCTCTTTTCACAGGTTTTTTATCCTATTTCAGATAAAACTCAAAGCTCTCACAGAGCCTCCAGAGCAATAAGTAGGTCCCCGCCCCCCCTCTGACCTTGCTCCCCCCCCCAGTGGGCCCAGTTCCCCAGTTTGCTTCAACAGCCTAAGGCCTTTCTTTCTACCCATCAGACATGCCTCAGGGCCTTTGCACTTGCTGGCCCCTCCCCAGAACCCTCCTGTCTCCACCAGATCCCTCAGGGCCAGTTCCTCTCTCGGCTTTCTGTCTAAAGACCCACTAGGGACACCTCCTTCCTCCCTGCACCCCTGCTACTGTCCTTTGCTCTCTGTGAAGTTATGGTTTGTTAGGTATACTGTCCAGGCCAGCAGCTCTGTAGCCCCACGTGCACACAGCTTGCCACCGTGTTCCGGAATACAGAGTGGGCACAGCATGCACAAGGCACTCAGCGGAACACCAGAAAACAAAGAATGAGAGGCTTCCTCCCCTGAGCCCAGTGGACCAGAAGCCCTACCTGTTCTTAGTTGTGGGCATCTCTGGGGAGCTCTGAGTGGAAGAGTTCTCTGACTTGGGCTCCTGTGAGACGTGCCCGCTGTCTGGGGTCTTCTGACCAGCTGGAGGGCTCTCCCTGCAGGGCGCACAGGGGCAGTGGGGGGACTCAGCACCGAGCCTGGCAGTAGGGTAGAATGAGGCCCAGGCCGTGAGGCGTGGTCATGGGCATGGTGTGGCCTTAGATGGGCTTTTTGGGTAGCTGGCCCTTCCTTTCCACGTCACAGTCTCCTGAAGGATGCCCAGCCAGGACTTGGCTATACCAGGGCTTGAGCCCAGGATTTATATTCTGAGTTCTGGTGGCATGAGACGTGGCTGGCCACTGCATTGTGCTCATGACAAGGGACCTGCATGACAGCCCCAGGCTGCTGGCTGGCTGTTTTCCTATCACATGTTTCTTGCTGCCGTGATGCTTGGCATGTGCTTGGCATGTCCAAGGCTACACAGCTGAAGCAGGCTGAGGACTTGTCTGCTTTCTGCTTGCCCACGGACATTCACAGACCCTGCCAGCCCCTTTTGCTGGCTGCATGGACTGGGCAGGATGTTTCTCAATCTGAAGGAACCAGTGCAACCACTGTCAGAGCGTTTCTTCCTGAGTTAGAGCTCTCATTGGAGGGTTATGAGGCAGAGGGCAGGTGCTGGTCAGGGTGGGCTAGTGGGCTGGGTGCCCCTGCAGGTCAGGGTGAGCCAGCAGGCTGAGTGCCCGAGAGCCAGGGTGGGAGCTGCACTGGTACCCCTGAAGGTCAGGGCGGGTGGTGGGCTGGCGCCCCCTGAAGGTCAGGGTGGGAGGCGTGCTGGATGCTCTTATGGGTCAGGCTCCCGCTCACCCACCTCTTCTCCTGCACCTCCTGGATGTTCTCGATGCCAATGGCGCTGCTGCGGCGGGAGCCAAATGGACCAGACTTCTTCCTTGTGGGGCTCTTTCCAGGGACAATCAGAGACTGTGGGGAGAGACTTTGACTCAGTGCCCACCTGCCTTGCATTCCCAGTGGCCCCCACCTCCCCCTGGGGCCCTGCCACCGCGCCCTGAAGCCAACAGGTGATGAGCAAGAAAGGAGAGAAAATGTGCTCTCCGGAGGGCTGCCTGATAGATGGGCAGGCTCAGAGAGGGCCAGTGCTGCTCCGGAGAACACACAGCATGGCTGTGCTGGACCTTAGTCCGAGAAGGGCAGGGTTAGAGTTAGGCCACTAGGGTTAGGAGGAAGGACAAATCCTCAGACTCTTGCCCCTGGGCCTCATGGGAGCTGCAGCCTAAAAGTAGTAGTGAGAAAGCAGTGGGAACCCCAGCCCCTGCCAGGGCACCTGCACCCTCAGATTTCAGGCTCTGTCCCCCCCAGTAAGGACATCCTCCTTTACACACACTATGGTGGGAAGCTGGGCATCAGAAGCATTGGGAGGTAGCAAGTGGTCCCTGAGGAGGTATGAAGGGAGGGAGGACCTGCAGGCAGCTCGTGGTGTGGAGGGGACACAGGGAGAGAAGGATGGTGCTTCATGCAGAACCGGCAATATTGGGAGACGTGCAGCTGGGCAGAGGGTCTTTGAGTACCAGATCCCGGCAAGGACCCAGTCAGGGTTCTAGGGGCCAGGCCAGGGCCTGGGGACTCTGACCAGGTCCCAGTATCACCAGAGCTGTGGCACTCTGCCCTGCACGCCCTTGGGCCTGTCCCGGGAAGGGGGCAACGTCCCCAATATGGCCTCCGTCCTGAGAGCGAGCAGAGAAGAGCGCTTGCAGGTGCAGGCAGCTCCAGAGCCGCGGCCCCTGGGTGGGATGACAACCTCTTCCACAGCTCCTATGCCTAAGGCGCTGCCCCGGCGTCCGAATCTACTCGCGCTTTTCCCAGGAATAAGCAATGACTGGCGTGGGACAGAGAGGTACAGAGTGGAGGGAGAGAGAACACAGAAGGACAGAAAGAGAGAGAGAGAAACAAAGGAAGCAGTGGGTACCGCAAGAGCACACGACACGGGCAGAGAGAAACCAAGGGGTGGGGAGGGAGAGTGGGACACAACGGGGCAAGGGAGGTGAGATAGGAAGAGTTGGAAGGGGGTGCAAGCGGACAGGGGAAGAGGAGGAACGGCAGATGGCGAAGGGAGAAAAGGATGAGGAAACAGGAAGAGTAAGAAAAGGAAACCACGTGAAGAGAGGGAGAGTTGTGCAAAAACAAAAACAGAAATGGGTCTGGTTACTGCCACGGCAGGTGCTGCTGGCTTGGTCCTAACCCGGGGCCCCTCCACAGCCACCCCCAGGAGGCCAGGCCACTCCACAGGCACGAAGGGAGGGGCTGAGAACCTGGGTTGGGGAGAAGTTGGGCCAGCTCCTAGATGACACTGGACAGCAGAGACCACACGAGAGATGGTAGGGGGAGGGGAGACTCCCGCCACATGACACAGCCATGCAGCACGAAGCACAGAGCTTGGCATGCAGCAGACAGGAAGAGAAGAGTGGGCGGCTGGGTGGGTAAACGGATAGATGGACTGATGGATGAACAGACAGGCAAATGGATGGGAAGATGGATGGACATGTACATGGGTGGATGGACAGATGGGTGGACAGATCTCGGACGAGTAGTATGATGGGTAGATGGATTGTTGGATGGGCAGATGAATGGGTAGATGCAGAGGTGGGTGGATGGGTAGGTGGATGTGTGGGTGGGTTAATGGGAGGGCAAAGGGGAGTGGAGGGGCAGAGCAATGGGGGGGCAGTGTCTAAGATGGCCACTAGGTGGCGCAAAGCAACTAAGTTATAATGTAGATTTGTAGCATTGGCTGTGTGTGTGGTGGGGGGTAGACTCCTACAGAGCCTGGCAGACAATTAGTAATCATAGAGAAGGGGTTCACTCAGGGGAAGCCCACACAGAAGCCCAGTTCCAGACACACAAAAGGCAGTCACAGGCATTGAGGCCCTGGCTGCCACAAACACAGAATGCAACACAAGAAATGTCCGCGCAGCAACATACATCCTGACAGACAGCAGGCATCCCCTGGTAATCAGGGCTTAACACACATCACTTGTTCACATAGCAGCCCAAGTCCTGACACACAGTAGGTGCTCACACAAAAGCCCAGGGTTGGGGCACAGAGTAGGTGCTTACAGAGTAAATGCCCACACAGCAGCCCAGTTCCCAACACACAGTAGGTTCTCACACAGCAGCCCGGAGTGGGGCACATAGTAGGTGCGCACAAAGTCATGTCCACACAGCAGCCCAGGTCCTGACACACAGTGATGCCCACAGCCTGACACACAGAGGTGCTTCCAGAAACCTAAGGCTTGACAGTAAATGCCCACACAGCAGCCCAGTCCCCAGCACACAAAAGACAGCAGGCGTTCGGCAAGGGTCAGGACACAGAGGCTGCAGAAAGTCACACCCAAATAAACAAATGGCCAGGTGGAGAAGACCAAGGGGGTGGGGAACAGTATCCCAGTATCCTGATTGGGGCGCTTGGCCATTGAGAGTAGTGTCTATACCAAGTCCAGTGCCCACAATGGGCACATGAACAACAGGGCCATGGGAGGCGGTAAGGCCAGGCCTTAGGAGGCGGGGAGAACCAAGGGCCCAGGGCAGGGGAAATGGGGGGACACTCACTATTCCAGCTGCCTTGGCCAGGTCTGGATTGTTGGGGGTGAAGCTCCCACTGTGGCTAGTAGACACGGTGTTGGGCTTCTTATTGCTCAGTCCCATGGCATCCATGGACTGGCTCCGGCTCCGGATGACCCTCTGTGAGAGCAGGGGTGGGCATAAAGGAGGTATGGGCTTTCTGGGGGCCTCTTGGGACCTCAGGGATACACGCATCTGGTCCCTCCCCACCAGTGGCATTCAGGGTGAACCTCGGAAGCCCCACCGCTTTGTGACATAGCAGTTTCCCGTGTGCCACACAAGAGGCGGGGGTACAGAGTGCTTAAGAGTAGCTGGGCTTCGGATGCCTCACCAGCATGTTGTCTCACGGGTGTCACGAGGAAGACAGGCAATACCGAGTACGTACATGGCTGACTGCTCCTCAGGAGCCCTGCGGGACCCTCTTAGGGTTCTTTTCCCTCTTTCTGTCCACTTCCAGACCATGCTAGACCAAATGCTTCCTCAGGAGCCAGACAGTGTATACAAACTCTGCCATCCAAGCCTTCTACAAGGTGGGACTGTCTAATGCCCACCTTACCCAGGAAAAAACCTAGGCAGAGCTGAGCCTGGGGCCCATAGGACCAAATCCTGTGTCCTTCCCTGCAGACTTCGTTGCCTTGGAGGCATGCTTTGACCTAATCCAGGGCCCCTACTTAGAACTAGTCAGATGAGAAACCTCTAGGTCCTGCTCAAAGAAAACACCAGACCTGTGTTCAATCCGTGGGTCCCTGGCTCCGGTGGTAGGGCCAGGGCTCTCTAGACCAATTTGTTGGTATCCTTTGTGGGCCCTATATGAATCCACAGTTCCCACTGTAGCTGAGCCTGGGTGGGGCCACCTCCCACCAGTGGACTAGGAGGAGCAATCACTGCCTAGTGCCCAACAGCTGGTGAGTTCAAGCCCCATCCAAAGGTGGAGGCAGAAGCCCTTTCCACTGACTATCTCTAGTTTTCCTTGCTCTTGTAAATGGAGCAGGCATTTATACCCACATTATGCTAACCTAACCGCTTTGCAAATAATTAAAAAAAAAACAATTGTGCATGATGAGCTGTCATGATCCCCATTTCCATACTCAACAGGTAAACTGAGGTATGGAGCATGCCCAAGCTGGTAAGTGGCAGGACTGAGCTGGAAACACAGGGACTCCATACTCTCAGCTAAATGACATAGTACCAGGGGAGGTCACACAGCGAGGTCCCTCTGCAATGTCACCCGGTCCACACATGCCTCCTGAGCCCATTTCTTAGCGACATGACAGACCTCCTCCCCTCTTTTTTGCCCTCAGACTTGGCAGTCACAGTCTGTGACACCAATGGCTCCTTGCTGCTATCTGGAGGACTCCAGCCTTTGATGGAGCTCCCAGGTAGACCCCTCTCCTGAGTCCCCAAACCAGACTCCCACTTTATAATCTTCCTCCTGACTCAGACAACCCAAAGCACAGAGCACATCTCCAAATCTCAATGCACCTGAAAGTGTAAGTCCACCAAGCTAAGTCCTGATCCTAGCCACAATTTTAAGCAGAGATACAAGTCCTCAGCCAGACCCCACCTTAGCTCCATCCCCAGGACTCAGACTACAAGACCTGCCCTAACTCACCTCCAGCCATATCTCCCTCACAGAACCCTAGGCCCCCCTCAGACTCCAATTCTAGGACTAAGGCCACAAGCCCCTCTCCAGGCCCATCCACGCCTGAGCTGCCTCTAGCTATCATGCCCCATTCCTTCTCCATCAGCCCCAGCCTGCCAGGGTGGAGCCCAGGGCCTTCACCTTGAAAGACTCGAAGAAGCCACCGCCGCCGCTGCCGTTCTCTATCTTATCATCGTCGCCACCCAGGCCCATCATAGACTGGCTGTGGATATGGAGTTCCTCATAGAGTGTCTCCAGAAGGGCAACACGCGTCCGCTCCTGTGGGTCGGCCATGAGAGACCCCAGAGGTCAACCCCTGACCTGGCAATTCCAATCCTGGCTTCACCTACCCTGTGCGAGGCATGGGGAGGTCCTTAGGTACCTGCGCTGGCTTCCCCAATTCTCTAGCTCCCTCCTCCTGCATGGCATCTTCTCCCTCCAGCCCATGCTGGACACTGGCCTCTGCTGCCTCTCACTTCACCCGTATCTCTGTCCACCCCAGTCAGCCCTCCAAAGCAAAGTCTGAACATGCCTTTTCCCTCCAGGAGGGGGGGGGCGTCCGTCCCTCCAGTCCACATTACCTCCAGTTTGGCAAACTTCTCTGCTTTATAGCAAGCATACTCAGCGTTGATCAACTTCGTCAGCAGAAATTCCTGGAACTCAGGCCCCTGGGAGCCCCCAGAGTGGAAGAGACAAAAGGAGGGTCAGAAGAAGACTAGAGAAAGGAGCTAAGCTCCGTGAGTCTGACTGGAGCTCCTGAGCAGTGCCCTGCTGTGGCCTGAGGTCACCCTCTCCACTCCCAAAGGGCTTCTCCTTGGACTCTACTCTCTAGCTAGGCACCGCAGGGGACTCTGTATCCCTGATGGCACCCCCCCAACTTGGGAGGGCCCAGCAGAACATGCAGGGGGAGGGAGGGATCAAACCAAGGTTTGCCATGTGGCTAGTGAGGGGTTTGCAGGGACATGTGTGTACCCTCCCCCAAAGAAAGGACAGACTGTCAGAGAGAGAAGAGATGAAAGGCTACAGTCAGCTAGGGAAAATGCCAAACAGCCCTGCAGTGTACTCTGTGACCTTGCAGAATAAGTCACAGCATTTATCAAGACAAAGAGAGGCAGCGCAGCTGAAGGGTGAAGGGGAACCTAGATCCCCAGTACAGAGTGGACCTTCAGGTCCTCTCCCAGCTCCTCCCACTTCAGTCCTGCTCTGGAAGCGGGCATGCCTCTCACCTTCCTGAACACGGCAGGGTCCGGGAGTGGGGGCCCAAAGAAGGGCACATCATCTCTCGCCGTGACAGAGACCTGGAAGGAGAGGAAGCTGTTTCTTTGGGGTCTAGGGCCCACCCTACTCACATCTAGAACCCCTAAATCTGCCCATGGGGCTCAGGAGGCTCTGGGCTGCCTGGAGGGAGGACCTTCTAAGCCAGAATTCCAGCTTCTCCAGCCACTGCCCTGAGTCTGCAGGGTGGGGCCGGTCAGGGAACTGCATGAGGATGTGAAAACTTGGGAGGTGGGGTAACACCAGACAGAACGGGAGGTACGTGGCCCCTCCTCCTTCCTCATAGCCCACAAACCCTGGGAGGTCCCAGTTTCATCTACCTTGTAGAGGGGGCCATCAGGGCCGCCCCCCTCTGCCTGCACCACCACGTAGGCGTGCAGAAAGTTGGAGGCAATCATGTCCGGCACAAAGGGTGTGTTCTCATCCTGGAAGACCACGGCGACAATGTCGTTTCCAATATGCCGCTTCCGCTGCAACTGAGCACAGGGCCACAGGCGTTCACAGCCTGGCCATTCAGGGTGTGGGACGGGGGTGCCCAGAGGGTGTGGGGTTGGAGGGGAGACGGAGCAATCAGAAAGTACATGTAGGGATGTGTGCTCCTGCCCACCCCAGTATGGCAAACTTGTCTTAAGATTATTCCCGTTTCCTTGGATACCTCTGACAGATGAGAAAATGGAAGCTGAGAGAAGATTGATGCCCGATGCCCTTGGGGACTTGAACCCAGGTCTCGAACTCGGGTCCCAGCTCTCAGCCCCTCCCCTATCTCAATCCTATCTCAATACCCCCAAACATGGTCCATCACTGAACAATGAAATTAGTGTTGCTAAAAGGGAAAACCAAAAGAAGAAGCCAGTAAGAATAATACATCTTCATCATGTATTACCCTTTTAGCACCCTGAGCTGGAGGAACGGAGTCAGGCAGATGGCCTTATGGGAACACTCAAAACAAGGTAAACTGAATTTTGAGTTTAGGGCTAAGAATATGCCTGAAATCCCTGTTCTTTCTTCATGGGACTCCCCACTTCCTTTTGTTAGCAGCTTGGCAGCCTGTCATTGTATCTTAAAAGAGGTTCCTAACTCCTGGCTCTAAGTCTCAGGACCCCCACATGACCCCACCATGCCTCTTGCTCCGCTGTGTATAATCAGCTTTAGTCACATTCCCTGTCCCTTTAACTCATCTACCTTGTAGATGTCATTATTATCATTGCACCACAGAGGCAGAAGCCAGGGCTTTCCTACCTCCCCGTTCCACCTACAGCCCGCCCTGGGAGAGGAACAAGTCATTTCCGTATCCATATTACAGGACCAGCACTGAGGCTGGCGTGATGGACGCGGAACAGAGAAGTGGATGGGGTCACAGGTGACTGTAGGAAACAGGTAGATGGGTGCCCAGGCTACCTGCTGGGCGTCCCCTTCTGTGTATGGCAGCTTGGTGGACACGTGAAACATGATCTCCTTGTTGCGGAAGTTGCAGTACACGGACTCTGTCCCAGTCTGCCCGTGAGTCACGTCCAGGCCTCCTCGGAACCTGTCCCCAGGCCCCCAAGGCCATGGCTCAGTTCTCAGCTCCAGTCAGGCCTCCGTAGGGCCAGGATGGGGCTCCCTCCCTGCTCAGGAACATGGTCCTATCTGTTCTAGCCATCTGACCCTGGGACTCACCCCTTGAAGTCCTGCAATTTGACTTTCTGGCCCAGGAACTCAAGGAACTCCACGAAGGCGGGGCTTTCCTCATTGGTGCTGAAGAGTTCCTCTTCAGATGTCTGGGGACCACAGAGAGGGGCAAAATCACAAAGCTGCAGCTCCTGAGTGACCCTCCCTCAGTCCCACTTCCTCCCAGAGTGGCCATGGGCAGTCCCCAAGCTCCTGGGAAACTGAGTGTTCTGGCAGGTGACAGTTGAGGCTGAGGGAGGGTGAGCCACAGGCTGGGCCAGGGGAAGGGTGGGTAAACACACCTGCCCCAGCTTCTGATAAATGACTCCGAACTTGAAGTTATTGCTGATAACGTGTTCATCAAAGGTGACGATGAGCCTGGAGGCCTGTGGAGGGTGCCAAGTAGTGTGTGCTGGAAGCATTGCTGTGCTCTCCCTGCCTCCACCACACACATGCACACATGCACACACGCACACACACACACATACACGCATGCACACACACATGCACACACACACACCATCCTCAAAACAAGGTCTTAGGGAGACTCCACCGATCCTCTGCTGCTTGCTTTCAGAGAGCTTCAGCCTTTTGCCTCTGATCAGCATCCTGCAGACCTGTGCAGAACTGGGACCTGGCTCTGATTCTGTTGGATTTCCAAATTCTACCATGAACCCTACCTATTACAGCCAAGGTCACCCCAAACCACTTTACAATGCTCAGCTCACTTCCTCATGATCCTTCACAGTTCAGCCATCTTGCCTTGGGACCCCAAGCAAGTGTCCTTCCTCACTCTGAACCTGTTTTCCCCACTGAAACCAAGGTGTGGTGTTTGATTTCTAAGATCTCTTCCTTCATCTTTCAGGATCACAGCCTGATTTAAAAAATTCAGCTAGGACACCCACCCCAGGATATTTCAAGGCCCTGTCTTCCAGATGACAGAAGCCACTGCATTTAGGCCAGCATCGTCACGGCCATGGGAACCAGCGGGATGGGGGCTGTAAGTACATCTGTTATGGGAACACACTTATGGGGCTATCAGTATTATTCGGTCTCCCTATACCCCCTAGAAGGTAAGGACTATGGAAAAGAAGTCTAGAGCTATCCTAGGAAGCTCTCCAAATAGCATGAGATATTCCATGTGTGAGCAAGGCTCCAGTTAGGCCCCTTTATCTGCAGTGCGTCCTTAGGTAAACACAGAACCCTTCTGTGCTTTCTACTGCACACTGTGGGCGATGTATGGTCATCAGGGCAAACAAAGAGGGCCCAGCCACAAAAGGTACCACTAGGTACTCACTCCTCCTCCCGCTGCCACACACCCTGGGTGAACAAATCAGGGCAGGTACCTTGGGGTAGAGCACTGGGTAAAATCGATCCACATTGACATCTTCACATACCAACTGCAAAAGACCACAGGGAGGGGTGTGAGCTGGGGTCCAGGAGAAAGAAAGGGAGAGACTTTCTGTGTCTTGGTAGGCAAGGCTAGGGTGGGCCGGTCTGGAAGCAACAGAGACTAGTGAAAGATGGGCCCTCACTGCTGCTCAGACTGGGGCTCAGAAAACTGGGGCCACCTGGGATCTGTGGGTGCTGTACAGAGAGCTAGAAGCACAGTGCAGGTACCCAGAACCACACAGGGCAGCATGCGCACTGGGTGGGATCAGGGAAGAGGCTGCCCTTAGAAGCAGCTGCCATCTGCGGGCCCAGGGACCCAGGAAGTTCATGGTTTCACCTTTGCCATCTGGACCACATTGGGGAACTCGGTGAGGCAGGAGATGGGGATGACGTCATGGTAAGTCCGACACTTGGTCCTGGGAGGAGAAAGCTACATTGGTGAGAGACTCAACAGCGGGAAGACCTCAGGGGACCAAAGGTGCAAGGACCAAAAGTGACAACAGGGCACCAAGCCTGGCTAAGGCACTACCTTGCTGGGTGGCCTCAGGCAAATTCTTGCTCCTCTCTGGGCCTCCATCAGGAAGGCAGGTACAGGGAGCTGCGCGCTCGAATTCTAGACCTTAGTCCTCCCTACTGTCTTGGGGTTCCCCCTTCCACTGCCCTTACCTAAGCAGTAGCCGCAAGTGCTCTTGATCCCCGATGACATCATACTTGAGAGAGAAGACCAGGTGGCCAAGAGCAGTGTCCAGAGAATAGTAATTGAAGTGCTCCTGTGGCGGGAGGGGCAGGGGAGTGAGGGAGAGGAGGTCTTGGCTTCTGGAAACCAGACAGCCAACTTGGTCCCAAGCAGCAGATACTGTGGGCAACAGCGGACTCTGCATCAGACTGATCTGCCCCGTACCAATTGGGCAGCCTGAGGAGCACCTGTTTCTCCATCACTTTCCTGGGAGGGAGGCCACTTGCCTGGATGGGGCCTGGAAGTGAGGTACAGTGCCTGGCACTGTGTTCAAGAATGCCTGCTGGAACTTTATCTCTGGCTCTTTATCAAAGTCGGAGCCACCCACATGTACATCTGTGTGTCTGTATGTATATGTATGTATGCCCCAGTCCCTAAGTATCCAGCAATCGCTCCACAAGAAAAGCCACCTAGCCAGGCGGTGGTGGTATACGCCTTAATCCTAGCACTGGGAAGGCAGAGGCAGGCGGATCTCTTGAGTTTGAGGCCAGCCTGGTCTGCAGAGGGAGTTCCAGGACAGCCAAGGTTATACAGAGAAGTCCTGTCTCAAAAAACAAAAGAGAGAGAGAAAAGGAAGGAAGGAAGGAAGGAAGGAAGGAAGGAAGGAAGGAAGGAAGGAAGGAAAGTCAACTAGATGGGCATGGTGGTGAACACCTGGCATTCCAGCCTAGGGAGCTAGGGAGGCTGAGGCAGGTGATCCCGAGTTCAAGGCCAGCTGAGCTACACAGTGATGCTGTCTCAAGAACAAAAGAATAGTAGGATGGGGCCAGATGGCCCACTAGTTAAGAACATGTACTGTTCTTGTAGAGGACCTGAGCTCTGTTCCCAGAACCCGTGTCAGATGGCTCACAGCTGCCTGTACTCTAGGGTCAGGGATCCAGTGCCCTCTTCTGACCTCCACAGAATGAAGGGAGTGGGAAGGGAGGGAGGGACAGAGGCCAACTACCAAGTGCAGGGCACTAAAGGGAAAAGAAGTAGAACAGTTGATTGCCCAACCTGTGGCTCAGTGGCCCCTGAAGTCAAGGCCCGTGAGAAACAGGAAATGACGCATCCTAACTGACCAGGCAGGTTCCTGACATCCTCCCCACCAGAAAAGAGGGTACAAAGGATGCCTATGACAGGAATGGCACCTTCTCTATGGGAACCCAGGCCTTTTGGGGGAAACCTTCTGGGGGGGAATCCCTAAACCCAGAAGTGAGGGGTCACAGCCCCAACCTGGCCCTGGATTCCCCCTGCTGGCTTGGGCCTGGGAGTGAAACTGCTCAGCCACACCCACCCTGAGAATCCATCACCCTGGAAGTGAATCTTGTTTAAACATGAACATTGCATTTGGAGGCAGGGTGGAGAAAGAGGCAGGGCTGTGGGGGTGTGCCCTTGAATTTGCAGTACCCCTGAACTAGGTCTATTGAATGGGCCCAGAACCACAGATCCCCCTAGACCCCAGCCTAGGCACAGGGTGGAGAAAACCCCAAGATGTCTGACATAGATGATCTGTCCATAGATGAGTGGCAGGTACTTGACCAGGAAGTCCAGGGGCTGGGAGTCCCCCACTAGGCTGGAGGAACTCTAGAGACACAGTGGGAGTTGGAATCATGGTCTCAGGAGATTGGTCCTAAGGCCGCCCTCACTGCCTCTTACCACCAACATGTGGTCCCTATGCTGGGCACTGCCGCTTCCCTAACCACCTCAACTCCTCCCCTCTGTCCTATTGACCTGACCCTGGTCACCACAGTCCCCACTTGTTCCTTATACCTGCTGTACTAAAGACCCCTCCCTCCACCCAGCACTGTGACACCTCTGGTAAACTTTAGAGTGCCAACTATGCTAGATTCACAGTCCCTGACTCCTAGACACAGCTGAGAGCACTGGCCAGTGGGCACTGCAATGAAGATCTCCCTCCCTCCACCCCAGGCTCGGCCAGGAGGTAGAATCGAGTGCTATGCTCTGGCTCCATCCCCAGGCAAAGGCTGGCGCTTCAGCCTGCTGGGTTAGTCACTGCACAGTGAATCGCCCCACCCACCCCCAACCAGACCGCACCAGTGATTTCCTAGAAGCAGCCTATTGCCCTGGGTCCATACTGAGGCCACATAGCTTCCCAATTATGCAAGTGTTCTCCTTCTTCCATTAGGTGCACGTATACACAACACACACACACACACACACACACACACACATCCTTGCTGGGAGTCCCATCTTTCTGAATATCTTTTTTTGGTGTTTTGAGACAGGGTTTCTCTGTGTAGCTTTGGAGCCTGTCCTGGAACTAGCTCTTGTAGACCAGGCTGGCCTCGAACTCACAGAGATCCACCTGCCTCTGCCTCCTGAGTGCTGAGATTAAAGGCGTGCGCCATCATGGTCCAAACTAGTGAATGTCTGTGAGAGCTGGTTCAGTTCTAGGCTCAATAACTGATCTTGACCAAGTCACCTCACCTGAGTTTGGCTTCCTCTTCCGCAAGTACGGAGGGAGCAGGTAGGTGTGGCAGCGGCTACCGTCAACCACATGTTATGTGCTTCACATGCTCTTGTCTTAGCCTCATTTTTACAGATAAGGAAGTAGTTGAAGAAGGTTAAATAAAACGCCCAAGATAACGCGACCAAACCAACAGAAGGAGGATCCACCATTTGCACCCCAGAGGCCACAGCACAGGTGGCCACACCAACAGCACCCGGTGTAATGTGGTCCCAGCACGGGTCCTCAGCTCCCACCCAGTAACTTTTTTTGTTTTGTTTCTGTTGAGACAAGGTCTCGCTTTGTGGCCTAAGTAGGCCTTGAACTTCTAGTGATCCTCCTGCCTCAGATTCCCAAGTGCTGCAATTTCAGGCCTCGCCATCCTCAGCTCACACCTGATAACTCTGGAGCGTGACTGCCTTGCTCAGTACACGCTCTGCAGAGTGCCACCGTGGGTGTCCGTCTCCGGAGCAGTTATCAGGCAGAGTCCCTGCTCTGAGGTGACACCCGTCCAAGTCAGACTATGACACTCCTATCTTCCCAGCCCCTCCCCTGACTGCTGAGGGCCAGGTCTGGATCGATTTTGTTTTCCATACCTAGAGCTCCGTGCAAGACCAGGTATGCAGCTGGCGTTCGCGATCTGCTCTTGCTGAAAAGCACTTACTTGCTTGGAGATGCCATTCAAAACCCCTCACTAGCATCTCCTCATTAAGGCTTCCTAGCAACCATGTGAGATGGATGTCACAATTGCCATTTCTACAGATGGGGAAACTGAGGCACTCAGTAGATAACCTAGCTAAGGCACAAACTATGATGGGCTCTCTTCTCTTGACAACAATGCTAGACTGCCTTTTGCAGTATCTGTCAAGTGAATGAATGAGTCCACATGATGCTCCCTGAGACTCAGAATTCTGGGATACTCACCTAGCTTCAGCCTAATGCCATTCGCTGTGGGGCCCAGCCTCCCATCCCAGCCAGTCACTCACCTTGCCCAGAAAGTGCTTCCGGTAGATGCGCGCTGTCGGGTTGCACTCCAGTTTGACCTTGGTGGTGGGAGACTGCAGTGGCTCTGTCTCAGGGATGCTGGTGATTTCATGATTGGTGCCTTCAATCCAGTAGCCCCCAAACTGGGGCAGGAGGATGAGGGGGAAGGGCCCTTCTCGCCCCAGAACCTAGAGAGGGACTCAGCTGAGAGATACTCCATACAGCACCCACTAAGGCCCCAGGGCAACCTCTCAACCCAGACCCAGGACTAGCAGGCACTATGGAACAGTCCAGGGCTATGAGACCCAAGGCTCTCGTCTACCCCTTTGGGGAACCTGCTAGGTTCCTTACCTCTCAGCACTATGCAAAGGGTAGGGGAGAGTGTGAGAGAGAGGGTGACTCAGGACCATGGATGAAACATGTGGGCGAGAGGCCTCGGATTCAAACAACCCCGGAACTCTCAGGACTGGAAAGTGAGTTTCCATAAGACAGCCCTGCATGAGGGCCTCCCAGGGTCATGCTAAGGGGGGGTGTAGGACTGAGGCTGGTACCTCATGGACACTTGGGTAGGGAATGTAGTCCTCCTCCGTCTGCAAAATAGAAACAAACCACGGACCAGCTGAGGTGAGGCTTTACCCTTTACACACACATGCATGCACACACAGAGAGACATGTACGCATGCACACACATACTTACTCAAAGGCTCCCTGAGTCTGATATCTTTAGAAGCTTTCCGCCAGGGACAAGGGAGGTTCCCTGCCTCTCCTGAGGAAAGTCAGGACAGACAGAGGCAGTACTCCAAGTGGGACCTTAGAACTGACATTCCTACCAAGCTCCTGGTGGCACCAGTCTAAGGACTGTTCTCAGACCCCACCCCTGGATGAAGCATCAGACTTATAGCCCAGCGCACGCCTGCAGCCCTGAAACCTTGCCCTTGGTCCAGGCACATCCTCTGGAGGAGTCTCCAATCAATGGAAGTACATGCCTATCTGAGGACCTGTGCTAAATGAAGCAGGGGCTCCAAGGCCAGTAAGGAAACACAGCCACGTGATGGCAGCCACCTTTGCAGCAGCAACTGGGCTCAAGCTTTGGTATGAGGTGGCCTGAAGGGGCAGGCGCCTGTGGTGGGGCAGGAGGGCAGCAAGAGCTGGCTTGAGAGCTTTCCAAGGTCAGGGTAAAGGCTCTACCAGCTGCTGAATTCCCAGGGCCAGGTGCCCTGCTCAGCAATCCTGACACACAGTGGCAACTGGGACCCTCTTCCTGAACCCTACCCAGCCCAGGAGAGTGACTGCCCGGAGTCTGGCCCGGCCCACTTACTTTGAGGGGTGGTGGGAAGGAGCATCGCTGTTCATCCATCCTGCTGCCCTGCAAGAGAAGGTATGTCGTTACCCTTCTGCCGTGCCTGCCACCAGGAGCCCTTCCTGGGCTGAAGCCCTAAGACAGATGCCCATGTATGTAAGGGCACTTGCGGAATGGGGTGTTGACCAGATCCTTCCTCAGGCATCCCCGTGGTGATGAGATCAGGGAGGTACAACAGCAGAGAGGAGCTAGGGGTTCTGTGCAGGAAAGCACGTGCTGCTGGGAGTGGGGGCAGGGAAGCATACTCAGGCATGTGGTGTGTGTGTGTGTGTGTGTGTGTGTGTGTGTGTAGGGCGGGGCTAGTGCATCAAGAGATACATGGAGGGGAAGGAGATGGAAAAGAGGGAAGACGAAGAGGCAAAGAAGCTGCAGGGATAGGAGTCGAGCCAGAGAGTTGACGTGAAGGAGGCTCCTGAGCTTTCTTCAAGCCACCCCCCACCCTACCCTATTACTTTTTGCTCCCATCCAGACACTCACCCATGCCACAGACAAAGCAGAGCTTAGGAATAAGGGGTGAGCCGGGGTGAAACAAGGGGCAGGACTGCACCCCAGGCTGCCTGGCTCACTAATGCCTCCCCCACTTGCATCTATGCATCTATCCCCTCCTCCACCTTGCATGGGGTTGCTGCACGGGAGCCTGCCAGGACTCTGATGAGCTATGTTGGTATGTACACGTGGGGATGACTTGGGAGCAGGGGCCCTGGATCAGTTCACAGAGAGGAGGCAGGTAGGGGACCGCCCTTTAGGCCAGCCCGCTCTGGAGCTCCCTGACCCATCCTTACCTGCATCTTTTCAATCATCTCAAACAGATCTGTGTTCTGCAATGGAGAGAGAAGCGAGGTCAGTCCCTAGGGAAGCCCAGCTGCTACTGCCAAGCCTGAAACAGGCTCTAGACACCCAGCTGGCCGGGTCCTCTCATTAGGTACCAAGAGGGGAGCGACCAGGACTTTGTGGGAGAGGTTTTGGAAGGCTAACCCCCCAGAGTTTGGTCAGTTTGGGCACCTAGCGGGGTCAGCCCAGAACCTAGGTCCTGGGTCTCTGGCAGATGTCCCACTCAGTTTGCTTTCCTGAAGGAGGAGGAAGTTATTTGAGAAGAGACATCTTCCCTTCTGCCAATACAAAGACATCAGCTCCAGGATTGGCATATGGACCCCTGAAAGCCCCCAGGACCCAGCCCTAGAGCCAAGACCCACCAGGCATGGAGCGAGGGTCTGTGGTTCCATCAGCACTCAGGAAGAGAGCTAGTTCACCAGTGCCCAGGCCAGACAGCCCTCCCTACAAGCAGTGTGGACTGGGGACACTTTGGGGAGAGATGCTGGGTTGCCATTGGTCCTTCACCTGCACACAAGCCTACATGCACAAGCTGGCCTGTCTAAGGCGAAGCAGAAAACACACAGGGTTAATGCAGCGTCTGGCAGCTGCTTGGCAGCATGGGCCTCTCCAACATCAACTCCCTTCTGAGTCTTCCTGGAAGGCGCATCCCTACTGGATGGAGGCTGGCAGATTGGGGGCCAGACCTGGGAAGCCCCCAGAGTCTCCAGGGCAGCCTTCCCCACCCCCCCAGCTCTTCCAAGGTTCAACTCAAGCAGTTCCTGCTGCCCAGGAGGAGACATCTGAGCTCACACACATGTGCTGAGGTTGTGTACCAGGAGGCACACACTCTGCAGGACAGACACAGGCCTGCACACCATGATTTGAACAGTTTCACTGCAGTAGGCATACCTTTTGCATATCAACACACACACACGGACCATATGGAGCCTGTGCATAGTAATTCTTATAGACATAGCCTAACACACATGTACACATGTTGGTATCCTGAGTTCCACACAACACACACTCAGGTCCACGTACCTGAGATTCACACATGTGCAAACCCACACCTGTGCAGCCTGCACCCCAGTAACTGCACACGCAAACACAGGAATTCTCCTGGCTGAGACCAGGAGACACACTGGCATGGGCAGGGACAGCCAGGTGCTCAGGGAAACAGACAGAATTCCAAGCATTATTGCCAGGATTAAAGCATGCTTCACAACAGACCCAAGACACCATCTTACATTGCACACAAGAGTTCTAAGAAGAGGAAGAGGAATCCAGCAACTGCCAGGGTTGTTAAGCCCCATGGGGTCCTGAGTACAACTGCCCAACACCCCTTAGGTAAGTCATGAAGGTCACAGAACTTTTAAGCCCTCATGTGCACAGTCTGAAGCCTGCCTGTAGGACAAGACCCAGCCTGTAAAGTCCACTTCAGAAGTACCCAGGAGCCCCTGTACCATGGTCACCTGTGGCCACACCCAATACCTCTGAGTTTGGAAGAACAGATCCTACTGGCAGTTTGACAGACAGCACAGACAGACATACACTATAGTCCAGGAAGACAAACACACCTGTCAACTCGACTCAGTGTTACAACACTGCCTCCATCTGTTCAGGGGTCAGCCAGCCTCTAACCTACCCCTTCCAAAGAGACCCAGTAGTGAGCTCAGGGGGTGAGGAGGTCCCTTGAAGGTGACCAAACAGCCAGGCACAGTGAGACATCACACACTGCTACACCCGAATCACAGCTACATAAACACTGACACATGGTACTGTCAGCCAGAGCGTACACACACAGCAACAAGTAACACCCACAGTTACAGCCCCACAGGCAGCAGCAGACGCCCTGACACATGGCAAAGGAAGGCTGGGAGTGGTGTGGCCAGAAACCGAGCATCCCACCTGAGCAAAAGCCACCACAAATTCACCCGGTGACATCTGTACCCCATCTATGTAGGGAAGGAAGCCTGCAGGTAGTCCCAGTAGCGGTCACACACACACCCAGTGCCACTGCAGCCCACGGCCACAGTGTCCTCACGTCTGTCCCACAGGCAGCTGTGGAAAACTGCCCATGAGACTGGGGTGCTCCGTGTGGTACGGGTGTCAGTTCAAAAGCGCACACATCCACCGTGATGGGGGCTCGGGCACTGCCTGCCAGACTTGGGGTAGTCGAGCTGAGTGGTGGCCTTAGGGTCCCCCATCAGCCAGGCCGCCCCTGCCAGCGTCCTCACCTGCCAGCCGGCCACAGCCGGCAGCGAGCCCCTCCGCGGACGGCCTTGGGGCGCTGGGGGCCGCGGCTGCGCCATCCCGAGCCCCAGCCCCGGTGGCGGCGCTGCAAGCCGGCCCGGCCCCGGGGCCCCGTAGCCGGAGCTCCGAGATCCCGTCCCGCAGTCGCTTTGCCTTCTCTGGGCTCGCCCGGCGGCCGGGCCCGAGGGGGCGGGGCGCCAGGTGCGGGAGGCGCGGGCGGGGGCAGGACGTCTAGACCACGCCCCCTCATGGGGGCGGCCTGGCTAGCGGCCTGGGACACTGCGCCTGCGCGCAGGAAGCCTTGGGCACTTCTGTTAGCAGCTGTGGCTTCCCAGACTGGAGACCCTGCCTGGGGCTTCAAGGACAAGGTTCTTGGGACAGCTGTGCCCAGGGAATGCAAAAGTCCTGGAGACAGGGATTAACTTGAACACTTCCTTAGCCGGACCCTTTTGTGCGTCTCACCGTCTTGCCATAGGGCTATCCTTATTAGGCAGATAAGAAAACCATATTCCAAGAGGTACAATAGCTTATCAGAGACCACACCACTAGGAAAACCGGGGATCCCTGGAAGAGCCTGGAACTGCCTCAGCCTCACCTCTTCTCCCTCAGCATCCGACCCTGCCCGACCCTGGGGGGCGGGGAAGCCTGGAGTGGAGAGCAAGGACACGCAAACTCTAGGGCAGGTATTCTATACTTTCGGTCCTTCTGGGTCTAGCTCTGGCCTTGCTACAACTTGCAGGGTATATAAGGGAGTCTCTGGCATCTCTGTTGTCCCAATTCGCCACCCAAAGTACCAGGCCTCTTGAGTCTTCTCATCTGACACTGCTGTCCTTGTGTCTTGGGCTGGTGCCGCCACTGTGCAGTGGAGACAGGCCCCCAGCCCTATCACCCATCCTCACCCAGACAGAGCCTGGAACATTCTGGGTGTTACACGGGCAGGGCTGTCTCCAGCTGGGGCCAGACCTGCAACCCATCCTCACCCAGACAGAGCCTGGAACATTCTGGGTGTTACACGGGCAGGGCTGTCTCCAGCTGGGGCCAGACCTGCAGCTTCCCAGAAGTACTGCCCACTACCCAGGGCTGGGGAGCTCCTGCAAGGAAGGCAGGCAGCACTTTTCTTTCCCTCCCAGACCTGGCCCCAGGTCAGGCTTGGGCCCAGAGAGCCAGCGGGAACACCAGCGATGTGCATTCCAGACACCAAGTAGCTTTGGCTTTAATAATTAACAGCAGCAAATATTGATTTACGCAACCACTTCCAGACCTGCACACTTCCGGGCACCCATCACAATGCAGTCAGAGGAACATCCTTTCCCACACTGGCCCTGGGGGAGGCCAAGCCTGCTCAGATCACCAGTGATATGTAGGCCAGGTAGAGAGGGTGCTGTGCACGTTTCTAGTGTGTGTGTGTGTGTGTGTGTGTGTGTGTGTGTGTGTGTGTGTGCAAATCCAAGGCCAGTTGTGGCTGTACGTGACATACTGCATTTCTGTAGCACAGAAGTGTGAGGTGGATTGGAAAGGGGGGTTGGGTAGGGGTGATTACTGTCCATCTCCTTCATCTTGTTCATGTGCAAGTGTGAATAGGCTATAGATATATGCTTGCATCTGTCTGTCTGTCTGTGGCCTAGCTCCCAGTATCTAGGAATAGATAGGCCAAGTATGCACTTGTATGTAGATTTTACAGTCCCTGAGTCCTGCAGAGGGCAGCTAGAGTCTATTCAAATGTTGCTCCCCGAGAGAAGAGAATTCTCCTACCCAGCCCTGACAATGCAGGCAGACTGTTAGTTCCCAATACTTTTACAGGCCTCGCCCAGTGGCGAGCTGGCAAGGCCGATAGAAGAGACACTGTCTACTCTATGTTATAGGTGGAACTTGCCCTTATGCACAGGGAGGTCACGTGCTCAAACTGGTTCCAGTACTATTAAAAATATGTACCCATATAGGGTGCTGAGGAAAACTGGAGACTATCGCAGCGCTAGTTTCAGCAGCCAGTAACCTGCTGGGAGCCCCAGAGGAATCACTCAGGGTCTGGGACTTGATTTCCTGCCCTGTCAACAGTTCACAGGATGGGTCCTCATTTGGGGGAGCTGTGGACTGCGGGAATGGGGTGGCCTGAAGCTCACTGAGCTGTGCTAGCCCAATCGGAAAGTGGCAGCCAACAGGGTGGAGGCCAGGTAATCAGTGGTAATCAGAAGGGCCCACCATGGGCTGTGTGTGGTGCAAGGCTCCAAGGACGTGCTACATCCATTGTCCTTCCTAGGTGAAAAGACCAAAGGCCAGATGAGACAAATAAGAGTCCGGTGCCCAGGGAAAGACCTCACACATAAACCCAGCTGCTCGAGCAAGTGTCTGCCATCAAGTCTGCTTCCTGAGGACCCTTGTGGGCCTGGCTGGGGCTGCCCACCAGGGAAGGCAGGCAAGGGTCCCAGGAGGCTCATCTGTGACTTAGAGCACCCCTGCTTGGGATTTCCATGGAGATATCAGTCCTTAAATAACACTCCTTGGTCCTTGGTCCTCGTGGCCTAGGAAAGGTGCCGATTCTTATCCCAGAGCTCTGGAGGAGGTCTCTGGCAGAGCCTTCCTGGCTGTGTAACCCTGGGGAAGACCCCTACACATCTCTGAGCATTTAGATCCTAGTTGGGGGCAGGCTCCCTGCCTGAGGCTGATGAAAGGGCCACATGGCAAGGGCTTTAGTCATTGCAGAGAGCATCCTGCCACAGCAAGGGTTCATTCCCCTGCACTGGAGAGTCCATCAGCCACATACTAGCCAGAAGCATCAACTGGTCCTGGTCCCACAGCATCCAGCCTGCAACCCTTTGGGCAAATAACAGTATCACTGAACTCGGATCTGGACGACCGTGACTACAGCACAGACAGAGTGACGAGCTGAGGGACAGAGCGATGCTACAGGCAAGAGACTAAGTACTAAGCAGCAGTGATTGAATCCCCTGAAACACCCACTGCCCCTTGCCCCTGACATTCTGCAGAAGCCATTCAGACACTCATCTCTTGGCCAGGGCATGGCTTCTTGGGGTAAGGTCTGTGTCCTGGCCTGCCAGGAATCTCTAGGTTTGATACCACTCAGGTAGCAGGCAAACCTTGGTTGTTGATTAACAGCAATAAAAATATCTTCACCAAAGGGCTCGGGGCCAAAGATGGTCCAGGCTGTGGGAAAGACATTTTTAGTCAGTCCTGGTGTGTGTGAGAAGCAGGGGCTATTATCACATCTGGTCTATAATGGGGACACCTGTGGCCGTGGTGATCGTGGAGAGAAGGCGAAGGAGCCACTGATGTCATAGTTTATCCCTAAGCCCCCCATTCTAGCACTTCTATAGACACTGGGTCAACCTTTAAGACCACACAAGCCACCCAGCAGTCAGGAGTGGTGTCCTTTGAGGGACTTAGTTCCAGTGGCATCAACCTGAACATTTGACATCTTCCCAACAGTCATGTTTAGGCATCTCCCAGCTCTGGCATGGTAGGGCACAGAACAGGGCCATAGGCTGAGGTCACTTACCTTAGGATAAGATGAGGCAGGGAGGGAAGGAGCTGAGTCCACCAGGAACAGGTCTAGTGCCTGAGGGAAGCGCTGCTTCTGGCCATCACTCCTCCTGGAAGAGAAAAAGAAGTCTGAGGTCAGAGAGAGCCTCAGGTTGGGAGATTCGGGACCTCTGGGGAGAAGATTCCTTTGAGAGCTGGGGGAGCAAGGCAGGTAGGGCTCTAAGATCATCAGAAAGAAGAGGGGGAGCTCCCTGAGCAGGGTTGATAAGCGGGCTCCCCTTCCCAGAGGTCAGAGTTATGGACTCCCAAGTTCTCTGTCAGTTCTCCAGGTCATTCCGAAGATGGAGGCTGAGTCGGGGACAGCAAGTGTGGCTGTAGACACAGGAACTCTGGGTCCCCCCAGAGTCTTTAGTGGACAGTAGTCTTAGGACTGCTGTTACTAATGCCAGTAAAGGGCCACACAGTAGGCCTACTGTGGCCAGGCCTACGTGAGCCACTCCCCAGGCCTTGTAGGCCTGACTTCTCACTTCCACTTTAGGACATGGATTATGATGTCCACAGAGGTCACATAGTCCACCCACAACAGGCCACTGTCCACGACCCATCTGACATTAACCTGATGAAACTACACCCACAGTCTTCAAGGACAAGGGACAGGTCGAAAGAGAGTGACGTCAGCACCTGTCTATCACACAATCCTGCTAGGTTCACCTCCCAGGTCAAGGGAAAGATGTGCCCAGTGGTTCCCAGATCCAGGGAACCTGTGGCCCAGTGAAGCAGGCCTAGCTTCTGTCACTGCCTGAGGCCAACCTGACATGGCTGCAGCCCCAGTTCCACCAAGGCAGCCTAGTCCCGAGAGTGTGAGTCACCTTCCAGAGGAGCTCCAGTGGCCTGTGGCAGGCTTGAGTCAGGCAGAGCCAGGCAGACACACCCAGAAGAGGGAGGACCTGTAGGATTTCTGGACTAGAGGATGACCCTGGCAAGTTCTTTGCCTCTCCCTGTTTCAGAGGAACCAGCCTCAGCCCTGCTTAGCACAGGAAACCCCCTACCCCTAAGGATTACTGATTTCTGACAAGGTCTGTGTCTTGACACTGTTTGACTCAAAAGGACAGACCTGGTGGCAGCAACCTTTTGAGTCCAATAGCATCAGTGTGGGCTATAGCATCAGGCACCAACTGGCTAGCATAGCTAGAGTCCAGGACACAGCATCCTCCCTGGGCCTCAGTCTCCAAAACAATTCAGCACCATGACTGGCAGTCATAGGTATTTATGCAACGAACTCTCTCCCAAGTAGGGCCCCATACAGTATTTGTGGACTGATTACCAGACTGGAAGTGGGCAGTAGAAAGCCATGGAAGGCTGGTGTGCGAGGGAATGTGCTCAACACAACTTCTGTTGACACAAGGTGGGAAGGGGGAGAGGGAAGAGGGAGTAGAAGGTTAGACAGAGGCTCATAGTGGTGTTCAGGTAGATTCTGCGGAGACCCACTCTGCCCTTAGTGTCCTGGAGTTGGTTACTTATTCACTGTGTGTGTGTGTGTGTGTGTGTGTGTGCGCATATGTGTGTGTGCATGCGTGCATGTGTAGGTGTGCATGTATGTGGAAGCCAGAAGTCATTGTCATGTGTCTTTCTCAATTGATCTCCATTTTTGTTTTGTTAGTTTGGTTTTTGGGATTGTTTGTTTGTTAGGGGTTTTGTTTTGTTTTGCTTTTTGAGACAGGGTTTCTCTGTCACAGCCCTAGCTGTCCTGGAACCCACTCTGTAGACCAAGCTGGCCTAGAACTCACAGAGATCCTCCTGTCTCTGCCTCTTGAGTGTTGGGATTAAAGTCATGCACCACCACACCTGGCTCCATCTTGTTTTTTTTTTTTTTTTTTTCTGAAACAGGCTCTCACTGAACTGGGAGCTCACTGATTCACTAGTGAGCTAGTGATGCCAGTGAGGCCCAGGCATCCTCCTGTCTCTGTCTCCTCAGAGCTGGGGTTATAAACGTGTGCCATTGTGCTGGTTTTTTAACCTGAGTGCTGGGGATCTGAACTCAGGTCCTCAAGCATGCAGTGTAAGAACTTTACCTTCTGAGCCAGCTTTCAGGCTACCTGCTGACCCCCATATTTTACAGACAAAGGATAGATGGACTTCAAAGTTACAGCCTTGACCAGGCATGGCTGGTGCCCAACAGCGTTGTAGAACAATCTCTGTAGACTGTAAATATGTAGTGCTCTCATCGTTAATAAAATGCTGATTGACCAATGGCTAGGCAGGATTTTCAGTGCAAAAAGAATGCTGGGAAGGAGGGTGGAGTCAGAGGAGTTGCCAGCCAGAGAAGCAGATGAGCTTGCTGTGCTAAAAGAAGGTACTACCACATAGCAGAGAGTAGATAAGAAATATGGGTTAATTTAAGTTGTAAGAGCTAGTTAGTAGCAAGCATAAGCTATTGGTCAAGCATTTATAATTAACTCTCTGTCAGTTATTTGGGAGCTGGCCAGAGGTCCCAACAAAACACACCGACACATCAGTGTAGAGGAATGTGACAAGGAGGTGATGGCACACGCCTTTAGTCCCAGCACTCAGGAGGCAGAAGCATAGTGTGGGAGGTCCTTCTGTATACTTGTTGCTTTTATTGATTAATGAATAAAAAAAGGCGGCGTCAAGGAGATGCCATGTAGTTGCCGAAGGACGCAGACACCACGGAGCTGCCCAAGAAGCAACAGGTAACAAACCACAAACCTCATGGTAAAATATAAAGTAATAGATTATTTGGGTCTGGGTAGCTGAGAAATAAAGGAGCAGTCTCTACCTATAGAGGCAGATGAATCTCTGGGTTCCAGGCCAGCCTGGTCGACAGAGTGGGTTCCCCCTCCCATCCAAAAAAGAAAAATGCATTTAGTTGCCAGGAAACACTGCTGAAGCCAGAGCAAAGCTGGGTGCTCTCAGCAAGTACCACACTCCTGGGAGCCCCTGGTTTTATGCAATGATGGTTTCCATAGCCAGGCTCAATAAGTGGTACTTTCTACCCATTTCATGGCCCCAGAATCAGACTTTGACGGCATCAGGTCAGCTTGGTGGCAACTCCTACTAGAGCAACTTATCTTAGCCTGCTTCCCAGGTCCCAAGAGCGTCTCTCTCAGAACTGCTGAAGCCAGAACAGGACCAGGGAGGCCTCCCTCTCACGGCTGGGGACAGTACTCTAGTTCCTTTCTAGAACCCTACCTCCACCTCTCATCTCCCTGCTCTGGGCTCTCTCCTCTCTACTGACCAGAGTTCTGGCTCTCCCCTGGCTAGGCAACTCCTCAGCTGGATTCTAACAGACTGGAGAAGGCATAGGGCCCTAGTCCTCAGTCCTAATGGGTGGAAGGATAATTTTAAAAGCCTTATAGCCTAACAAGGTAAACTGGCTACTTCCTGCATGGGGAAACAGGCTCAGAAAGGGCACCCACCTGCAGAGCAGGCTTCTGAACTCTTGTTTGAGGTCTCCAAAGTCAAGATCTGGACTCTGTAATGTGTGGCCAGCCCTGAGGGCCTAATCCTGACACAGCCATCCCAGCCTGAGGGCCAAGCACTGTTCATCACACCCTGTTGACAGCTGACGAGATGCCAGTCCCAGCAGCAGGGCCGACCATGACTCACGGATGAAGACAAGATGCTCATAGGTACTGGTTCTCTCCCTCCACCATGGTCCCAGGGACCAGACTCAGGCCCTCAGGCTTGGTGGCAAGCGACTTTACCCGCTGAGCCACCTTACCAGCTGGGATCCTTATTTTTTGAGAGAAGAAACTAAAAACCCTTCAAGATTGAGTCCTTGCCGAAGGTCACGTTCATGAGTCCAGGACCATAAAACTCCCGGGGATCTGGGTGAAGAAGTCATTGTCCCTTTAGTCCCACATGACAGAGCCTCTTAGCAAAAAGCAGCTGCTCATTTAACACTTCACAGTGACTAGCCTCTCCTTCCTTTCCTCCTCCCTCTCCTTTTCCTCTCCCCCTTCTTCCCCCTCCTCCTCCCCTCAACTCTGCCTTCTGCTCAGACATTCCTGCTCCTCTCTGGCCGTCATTCCCTACAGCCTCCGGCCTCTGCACACCTCCTGCCATCTTCATGAGCTTGGCCTTCTAGGTCCCTCCTGTCTCATCTATCCCACCCTCGTCTCTGTCAGTTTGTTTACATGGGGGGAGGTCCCCTAAATCTTGTTCCCTCCCCACCTTTCCAAAACCCTTCCTGACCCTCAGGCTCAGCTCAGTGAAAAATATCTCCTGTTGTTCCTACTCCAGCAGCTGGGGTAAGGGGTCCTGCACTGCCAGGCGCCCCATTTGGCTGCTATAGTTCACACGGGCAGAATCTTCTTCCATCAACACAGGTGCTTAAAAAGTGTGTGTGTGTGTGTATGTGTGTGTGCGCCTGTGTGTGCATGCATGTGCGTGTGTGTACATGCGTGTGTGTGCACACGCACACACAACAGTGTCTGCAGAGGCCAACTCACAAGAGTTGAGTCTCTCCTTCTCCACATGAGTCCTAGGAATCAAACACAGCAGCCAGGATTGGTGGCAAGCACCTTTACCTGCTGAACTGTTTTGATGCCCCCCCAATGCAAATGGCTTTTTGAGGTGTGACTTCATCAAACTTTCATCCAGAAGAAAAACCAGAAGCACAGAGATCACACCCAAGATCACCAGCCCAACTCACACAGCAGGGAAAGGCTGGGGTCTAACTCCACCACACAGACCCTTCGTTTTGTCAACTGGTCTACCCACAGCAACCTTCTACCCCAGCCCTGGTCTTCTGCAGACATCATCATGGCCTTCCTGGCTCCACTGGGAGCATCCTTGGACACACGAACAGGTTGCAGTCACATAAGAGCCAACCTGGGAGCCTGGGCCAGGCACACTTTAAAGTGACATTCAGCTCCTGCAACTACCTGGTCACCAACCAGTTGGCCCAGTTTCCTTACCTCTTGGTATCCCTATTTCCCTGAGAAAGAGTAAGGCATGGGTCTAGGGGACAGGGCCCAGTTCCTGAGTGGGCCAGCTGGAAGCTGCTGCAGACAGCTCCTGGTTTCTTGGCAACTGTTCTGCATCTTGCTTATCATGGCATCAAGGTAACAATAATAATCACACCTGGGGGGCGGGGTGCAGGCTCTGTGCTTTTCAAAGGCTTCTTTGCTTTATCCTCTGCTTTATCGGCTCTCATGGGACTCTCACCGGAACTTAGCAACTGAGCTGGCAGATAAGGCTCTGGCCCAGGCTCCTCATGCCCAGGAAGGCAAACTGAGGCTTGAGGAGGTAAAGCACCGCGTGGGGGTAGCCCAGCATTCGATAGCAGATTAGAGATGAAAATCCAAGCTCCCCCACAACACAGCCCTCGGGTCTCTGAGTGCCTTGCGAGGGTGGGAGGACCTCGGGGGATCTTGTCCTGCAAAATAGCAGGGCCCAAGCCAGCTTTGAACAGGAGGGGTACTGGAATTATCAAGGCAGGCGGAGGATATGTGATGCCCACTTCCCCAGGGTACATTCCCCCTGTGACCCAACTGGAGGGTGGCTGGGGAGCCCCATCTTTTCTTGAGCCTACAGGGCAGGAGCTGCCTAGAAGCCTGAAGAACACGGATGCCAGGCACCAGAAGGGAAGCCCAGCTGACCCAGGGGTTTCAAACATGGAGGCCCTGTTGCATCCGGGCCCTTCCCAGCCTCTGCTTCTCATGTCCCTCTTCTTGTCCTGTCCTGAGGACACCTGCCTGGCACACACGTAGGCAGCCAGGTACAGCAGTCAGGAGAACCGGCCAGCTAATGAAGGATTGGGCAGGCAGAGCTAGCCAGGGACAGAGGCCTAAGGGGTGCCTGCCAGCCTATGCCTGCCAGCAGAGAATCAGGGCAGAGGTTGCCCGCCAAGTGCTTCTACCTACCTGGTGAGAAAAGGGCACAGATCTCCCAGTGAGAATGGGGTTGGAGGGGGGCATGCCCTCCAGAGCCCCACTCTCCCAACACAGGCCTGGGGCTTTGGGTCTAAGAGGACTCTGTTATAAAATGGGAACCAAATGACTGCCTGAGAGCTGCCCCCACCCAGGGGGCACAGAGGCCCATTGTTTTCGAAGCTCAGCCATCTGGCACAGCCCTCCTCCATGCCCCATGCCCTGCCTGCCCATCCCTGCCTGTGCCCAGGTACCAGGAAATGTGGCTAGGCACAGCCAGGTGAACAGGTTTCAAAGTAGGGGGGAGGTAAGGGGCTTCTGTCCAGGTGGAGGCAGGAACCTAGGCAGCCAGACATAGGCCCAAGCTCTTCTACTCCTGGATGGCCTCCTGAGGTACCTCTGACCTCATGACGCCTGGAAGGGAGCATAAGACTGGGGGAGGGGCCAAAAGCCACTGTTGTCAGTGATGGCCTTTAAAACAACAACCCTAAGGAGATCGCTGCTGCCACCACTCATGTTTGAGATGAGATCAAGGTCCCCCAAACATGTCTTAAGATGGGCTTGGGGATAGAGTTGCCTGGGCCTCCATGGGGCATGCAGATAAGAAGCCTTCTACTCTAGGCCAGGGTCACCAGTGGGCAGGAAGGTGGCACATGGGGCCCTCACTATGTGCTGGCTGGGAGCCCAGATACCCGGATCCCGGAGCTGGGCCAGGCAGTGGCCTCCTAAGCAAACAGCAGGTTGGCAGGCCAGAGAGGAGGTCATGGGCTGGCCCCCACCTGGGGTGCTGGCCTGCCCAGCTCAGGTGGCCTGACTTTCCCGGCTCTCCTGCTCCTGAGGCATGGACGCTGGCTCTCACAGTACAGGAAGGAGCAGGCATGGGAGAAAACGTGGCATACATGGGATTTTTCCTGCTGGGGACATTGGCTAATGCAGCCAGGCACCTTCCAATTAACACACCGCAGCCTTCCCCCAGGACCTCTGTACCAGATACTGAGAAACCCACTGGCAGGTAACACAATCCATGCTGTAGCTGGAAGAGAAACCACAGCCCCAGCAACTAGACAGGGACTTGCCCACGGTGACACCCGAAGCTTGCACCTTCTATTTCTAATCCTTGCCTGCACTGCCACAGGACAGAGCACCATGTGCCAACTCTCTCAGATGGGCCTGCCACCCCCACCCTAGACACAGAGGAAGAGCGGCCAGGGTGCCCTTTCCAGCACCCACAGGCCACAGAGTTCCATCACTGCCTACAGTCTCTGTGTCCCCACCCCACCCCACCCTTGACCTATTGTCCCAGTCTGCCTCTGCAGCCCAGGGGGTCCCCCTTCTCCAAGCTCCTAGCATTCCTGTGCTCACTCACTCCATCAGTGCCCACGCACCACCACCCCCCTCGCCATGCCCTTCATTCCTAAGCCTGGTCATTTACCCACAGGCACATGGTTTGTTGCCTGTTCTGAGCCAGACAATGGTTGTTGGCAATCCCTGCTGAATGTTGGCAGGGGGTGAGGGTGGGTGACTGCCCTCCTCCCAGAAAATCTGCAGTGATACTCAGATTCTAGGGCTGTGCCCAGGACTCCTCAGATTTTACCAGCAAGATGGTCAAACCTTCACAACTAAGGCCTTATTTAATCCCGCTCTGCACCAATCGCACTGAAGTTTACATTTCCCACCTGAGGGCTCCAAGCTGGTACAAAATGATGGACAGATGATGGTGTCATCATCTTCTGACTGCAGATGGCAAGGGCAAGCCCTGGGTCTGTCTCTACATCTCTGGGTACAGAAAGGTGTAACTGACACCTCTCTGGACCTCAGCTTTGATGCTGGACAGTGGGTCTCAGGCTAGACCATCCTGAAGTGCAGCTGGGAGAGCCCACCGAAGGGAGGACAGGAACTAGGGTAGGAAGATCTGCCAAAGGTTGTTTGGAACGAAAACCCAGAAGGAAACCTCTCACTGAGACAACCTTAGACCCCTCAGAGATGCTTTTTCTGCTCCAGGCCTCAGGTTATTTTTGTCTGCAAAATGGTATAATAATCACTTCCTTGTCAGGGTTGTTATATGTAATAAAATAGATACCATATGTATATTCTGACTGGCCTAAAATTGAGTATACACTAGGAGCTTTAGGATTCATGACCTTCTGTCTGCAGAGGTGTATGGATCATAGTGTAGGCTCTAAGACTGAGCTGTCCACATGTTATAGTCCAAAGTTTGACGTTGTAACCTTGGAAAAGTTACCTAAGCTCTCAGAGCCTCAGTTTTCTCATCTCTAAAATCAGGATGAAGAGGGACTGGAGAAAGGGTCCAGTGGTTAGAATACTGTCTGCTCTTGCAGAGGACCCAGGTTCAACTCCCAGCACCCACACGGTGGCTCACAGCCATCTATAATTCTAGTTCCAGGGCATTTGATGTTTTCTTTCAGCCTCTGAGGACACTGCACATATATGGTTCACATACATATAGACAGTCAGACACTCATACACATAAAAAGAAATAAATATATTAATTTTTTTTGAGACAGGGTTTCTTTGTGTAGTCCTGGCTGTCCTAGAACTCACAGAAATCTGCCTGCTTCTGCCTCTGCCTCCTGAGAGCTGGAATTAAAGATGCGTGCTATCACTGCCTAGTATAAAATAAATAAATCTTAAACAAAACAAACCCGGAAAACCAACCCAACAAAATCAGGAAGAAGAGCTGGAGAATTAACTTAATGGCACAGTGCTCGCCTATCGTGTATGAAGCCCTGGGTTCCATCCCCAATGCATGCGTGTGCGCACATGCGCGCACACACACACACACACACTCACACACACACACATGCATGCGCGCGCGCACACACTCACACGCACGCACGCGCACACACTCACACACATGTGCACACACACTCACACACGCGCGTGCGCACACACGCATGCGCACACACACACGCGCGCATACACTCACACACACTCACACACGCACACACACACACATTTAGAAGGAAGCATATCAACAGCATTAGCCTGTGAGGATTTGTAAGTCTATACACAGAACGTGCGTGGTAAACGCTAATCTTGAGCCTCCCTCTTTTCTCTGCCTTTCTTTTTCCTTTGCTGACAACAGACCCGGCTCTGTTCCGGGAGGTAGATATAAACAGTGAAACAGCCAGCTGTGTGGGGGATTGGTTCCTGGAAGCCAAGGCGGAGCAGCAATGGGCTGCAGCTGGAAGTGCAGAGAGAAGCCTGGGCAGAGCTTCTATGGAGCCCACCCCCAGGCTGCTTAGGACCCCCAGGGGCGGAGCAGTGGATAAATCTCCTTGACTTCCAGGATTTCCCTAGATGCACCAGGGCAAAGAGGATACAACCATGGTATTTCAGGCACTGTCGTCCATCTCCTGGTTGAGAGCAAAAGACACACGCTTTGGCCTGGAGACTCGATTTCTGCTTTTTCCTCTATAAACACATGCAAAGATGCACAAAAATCTGGCAACTTGATGGAAGCAGGGTTTACAAAAGCTAAAGTCTGACCGGGCGGTGGTGGCGCACGCCTTTAATCCCAGCACTTGGGAGGCAGAGGCAGGAGGATCTTTGTGAGTTCGAGACCAGCCTGCTCTACAAGAGCTAGTTCCAGGACAGGCTCCAAAACCACAGAGAAACCCTGTCTCGAAAAACCAAAAAAAAAAAAAAAAAAAAAAAAAGCTAAAGCCTGGAAGGTACCTCAGCAGCCATTAGAGGAAGCTGGTGAGCTGAGGACGAAATCAAGAGCAGAAGACTCACATGACTCCAAGTTCACCCAAAGCATCGCAAGAACTAAAACATTGCCAGGTCTGATGGCCAAGGCCTATGCCCGTCATTCTAAGGCTGAGACAGGACGGAAAGTTCCAGGCTAGCCTGGGTAACTTAGTGGACAATGTCCCCAAATAAATATGAAAAGGCTGAGGCTAGTTCAGGGATAGAGTACTTGTCTTTGAGATCCAGGAAAAGGCTTAGTAGATTGGCAAGACCTAGGCTTCGACAATTTGGACCAAGTAGAGGTCCTCACAGCCACAGAAGACAAACGTGGGTTTGGAACTGCAGATACGGATATGGGAAAGTTAACGGATCCACAAGAAATTGCAGGCTTTGGGGGGTTTTTGTTTTTTTTGTTTTGTTTTGTTTTGAGACAGGGTTTCTCTGTATAACCCAGGCTGTCCTGGAACTCTGTAGACCAGGCTGGCCTCAAACTCAGAGATTCTCCTGCCTCTGCCTCCCCATGTACTGAGATTAAAGGCATGTGCCACCACTGCCTGGCAAAGTTACAAATTATTATGCGGCAGATAAAAAGGATATGAAGGAGGTATTTGGCAAATAATCGATATGAAAGAAAAAAACAATAAAGACAGAGGGAAGCTAAGTGCTTATTCAGACTGTTGGGACCTGGTTTCCTTGTCTTCTCCAGTCACCTAGAGAGAAAGAAGCTGACCCGGGGAGATCAGAGCCCAGAGCCAGGAGAGAAGAGCCAAGCACTCACCTCCCTGGCACACCACACTCTTTCCCTGAGGGTTGAAGAAGGACACTGGTGTCACACCAGCGTCCAGAAAGCCAACACTGCCTACCTCATTTGTAAATGCAAACACAGGTTCTGCGCCCAACTGGCCACCAGCTGCAGGTTTGCCCCACTGCACCCCAGTCCCACTCCAGAGACATCCTGGTCACCTGGCAGGTGGGTACTGGCTGGTCCAGCCCCCTTCCTGAGCTCTGAATAACTTCAAGTCAATCAACTTGTTTATGGAAGACTCTGACCTTGAAAGTCACCTGTCCATGTTAGGGAGAAGGCTAGAGCAGCTCTCCCTGCAGAGAAGGGAACTAGAGATCTAAGGGTCTCAAGTTCAGATGCTGACGGTGTCAAGATCCATGGATGTGGCCTGTGCTTCTGAGCCTCAGTTTTCTCCACTGTGTGGTGGTGGCAGCAGTGGCTCCACCCTGCAGGCTCATGGGAAAGTTCTTTGGTAGTCAGCCACCTCAGGTACAGGGGCTAGGTCCCAGGAGCCAGGCTGGTTGCCGTAGGTGTGTCTGTCCCTTCGGAGTGCTGGGCTCCCTATTCAAAGCAAGGGGGGGCATGCAGCACCTGGTGGGAAGTGGCTGGGTGTGCATGACAGGAAGTAGAGGTGGCAGAGAAAGCGCTTGTGTCTAGGGTGTGCGTGGGCTTGCGTGCCAGTGTACTTGGATGGGATTGTGCCACCCACCTGCCTAATGGCTTCACTCTGCGTGAGAATGAAGATAGGCTGCCTCACGTGGCCCCCATCTCCCCTAGTCCTCCCTCCCCAGCCCCTGCAGCTCCCAAGCCCCTGGGACACTTTTACAGCTCCAGGCCTTTGCACACGACCTGTCCCCGCCTTTGCAATAGCATCTCATATGCTCTGTCCTTCTTCAGCCTCTCCCTCAGTCCCTACAAAGCCAGGAGAGGCACCCCACTGACCAGCACGCCTCAAAAGCCTGGGGCAGGCCCGCAGAACCTTGTTACGAGAATTCACTCCATGCACTGTGTGACCCACTGGACACCAGCTTGTTAGGGCAACACCCTGCTGCTCAGTGAAGGGGTATATTTGTGTGATCCTATGTTCAACACACAGCAGTCTACTAGATCAGCCTGTGAGGGGAAACTTGGAGCTGACTGGGCACAGGGGCACCTGTGTAAGAGGTCTCAAGGAACCTCCAGCCTCATGGGCAGCTGGCTGGGGAAGACAGAGGGCTATCACCAGGCTGGCTGAGGTAAGAGACAGAAACATAAAATCTCGTTTCGCCCCCACGGCTTGCACCATCCTACCCACAACAGACTTTCCCATCAGTCCTTGGGGCCACCCCAGTATCCTTCCAAGGCAGGCTCCTTGTGTAAGCCACATTACCCGTTTGAAATCACTTCATTGGTTGCTTAGCTCATCTCATGTCTGTTTCCCTAACTGGAAGAAAGCTGTGGGAGGTCAGGGACCTCATTCTCTGGCTTCCTGCAAACTGTAGCTCAGATGAACAACCGGCCCAGAATATGAACCTGGAAAGTATTTACTAAATGAAAAGCTTATCAAAAGCCTTACAGGGCCTAGCCTGGTGGTATATGCATTTAATCTCAGCACTTGGGAGAGAGAGGCAGGAGGATCTCTGTGAGTTTGAGACCAGCCTGGTCTAGATAGAGTCTCAGAACAGCCATGACTAAATAGAGAGACCCTTTCTCAAAGCAACAACAAAAGAGAGAGAGAGGGAGGGAGGGAAGGAAAGGAAGAAAGAGAGAGAGAGAGAAGGAAGGAAGGAAGGAAGCCTTGAAGGACAACTCTGTATAGAGACATTTCACTTGTATTTTAATAAAGAAAGCTTGCCTGAAGATCAGAGAGTAAAACAGCCCCATGGGTCAGCCTTACAGACAAGGTAGAGGTAACACACACTTTTAATCCCAGTAGTCACATTAGTTGCCATAGGAACCAGGCGTTGCATGCCTTTAATCCCAGTGGTACATGCCTTTACTCCCAGCCCTAGAAAGGATTATAAAACAGGAGGAGACAGCCCTCAGGCTCAATCTCATTCTGAGATTCTTGGAGGCAGGGTGGCCATTTCGAGCCGAGGTAGAAGTAAGATCCAGTGGCTGGCTGCTTTACTTTTGGGGTCTTCAGGTTGAACCCCAGTTTCACTCCGAGCTTTTATTGTGTTTCAGCTCTGTGATGACTATATCCTCATTTATGTATTTATTATGGATATAAACAGATTCAGACAAGGCAAGCCTCTAGCCCAAATGCACACAGCAAATAGCCAGACCAGGTCCAACAAGCTAGGCCTTCTGGGGCCTCGGAACCCAAGAATGAATCGGGGATGACCTTTGTTTTATAGAGATTTTAAAAAAGCCTCTGAGAAGCAATATATCCACGTCACCAGGGTCACCAGGGCCACCACCATGGAGGCTTCCCTCCGGCATGTCCTCCCCGCCTCACTGACCCTGAAGCAGGGAATCCCCTACAGCCACAGTATGAAAGAAGAAAGCAGGACTCAGGTGAGGAACTCCTCAGGGTCTCTAGCAGAGGCGGCCAGCATGTGTGGGCCAGTGCCAGGACAGCAGTAGGCAGTGTGTCCCTTCACATGGGGAACTGGGGAAGGTCTGCAGACAGAGGCCTCTGGGACACCAAGCAGACCACCAGCCCGCTGTGTATTCACGGACAGTGGAGTAACTGCAGTAGCCATCACGGTCAGGGGCAGTTCCATGCCAGTTCCTAAGTTGGTCCTTGGGGCATACTGCCTTGTGGAACTCTTTCTAGCCAACTCATGCTAGGGTCCCAAACAACCTCCCCTCTCTAGTTATTCTCATGCAGGGATCTGCCTGGGGTCTGGGCAGGAGGCACAGCAATCCTGGACTTGTGTGTGGTGTCTTGACGCAAACCTGCTTCTTCCCTGGGTCTCGGTCTGTTTCCTTGCTAGACTCTCTCTCCCTCTCCCACTCACTATGGGTGAAAGACCTAACAAGTGGGGAAACTGAGGCCCAGAGAGACTCCCTTGCTTGCCAAATCCAGACAGCCTCAATCCAGTCCCAGAGTCCAGAGTTTGGGGCTCAGCCAGCACTAATCATCAGGATACTGGGCTCCAGAGCCCCAGAACCAGCAACTTCTAAGAGAAGTTCAGGATAAGTCCTGGTTTGGGGGTTCAGAGACCCCAGAGTACCCCAAAGGAGGTCAGACACAAGGCCTGGTGGGTAACTCTGCTGCCCTCAGTGGCCAGACATGGCCCAGGCTCTGTGTCCAACACAGGCCATCTGCTCTTCCCTGCCAATGATCTGCTAGAGCGTTCTCTTGCACGGTATTCACTCCCCACCAGACCCAGTCCCCGTCTCCCCACCACTCCGTCTCACACATGCACAAAGCCATGCAGCCATCTCCATGTTGGGCCACTATAGTGAGATGGTTGGTGTTAATAGTCAACTTGATAGACTCGAGAATCACTGCGCATGTCTGTGGGGCTTGTTTTGATTGGGTGTGAAGAGCCGCTTGCTGTAGGTGGCAATTCCCTGGTTGGTATCCTGGATTGTATAATAAGTAGAGAAAGCAAGCGGACAGCAGGCATTCATGGCTCTGCTTCCTGACTGTGGGTGGGATGTGACCATCTACTTCGAACTCCTGCCGCCTGGCTTTCCCATCCCATGATGGTCTGTACTTTTAGTATGGCTTCATCCTTTTCTTCTCAGGACTGAGAAACTCCAAGAGGCATAGCCTCTTTGCTGTCTCCACTGCACACCAATCAGTCCCCTGGTTTGCACACGCTTTGGCCCTCAGAGAGTTTCCTACGTTAATACATGAATTGGACTACTTTGGACGATAATCTTGCATAAAGACCCTGTGCCCCAAGATACCAAGAGAGCACCCCCTAAACCATCTACTTGCCCCAGCAGCTCGGGCACATGGCACTTAGTCTCTGTGGATTAATGAGTCTTTTCTTTCACGAGGCAGGAAACATCCCTGAAGACCCACATTTCTAAGCAGTACCACGGACATGGTATGGAAATGGGAGGCCCAGAGAGGTCAAGTAGGTAGGGGAAGGTCACACAGTAATTGAGGGAAAGCCAGAGTGGGCATTTGAACTTGGCACTGCCTAACTGCAGAGTTCTGATCTTTTCTGACAGAGGAGCAGTCTGAGCATCAGCAAGATGAAGAATCAAACAAGAACAAGCAGGAACCTTGAACAAGAAGCCCAGCTTCACGGTGGGTGCTGTGCACAGGGTTCATGCCAATCACTTCCCTAGGCTGTACTGCAAAACTGCAATGCCCCATATATAAATAAATAAATAATAAATAAATAAAAATGTAATAAAAATCAAAAAGGGAGGGGGTGATAACTGAGGCGTAAGGGGCTCAAGAGGCCCACAAAGTCACTTAAAGTAGGGAAGGGTTTTTCTCACAAGACCCCCAGAAGCTTCTAACACTCTAAGGGGTCATGAGCAAATGAAGCAGCTCCTGGCCAAGTGGAAGGCCACGAGAGGTGTTTCCTAGCCTCTTCCACCCCCAAAGACTCCAGGAGGCTGGCACTCTCTATGATCCCATGAAGCCAGGGACCTGAGACTCAATGCTTCCCCAGGCTAATGGCTGATGCACCTAAACTCCCACCTTACTTGTAGAACCCACTCAATGCAAGCCTCCCCGAACCTCAGACCCGCCTCTGACTTCACCTCATGCTCCCTCAGCCCTGCAGCCCCCTGGGTCCTCACTTCTCACAGGACATAGTGAGCTCATTCCCGCCTCAGGACCTTTGCACCTGCTGCTCTCTGGATGTCCCAGCTCCTCTCATAGCCAGCTCCACCCTTCCTCAAGAGTCTAAATGCTAGATCTTCTAAAATAAAAAAAAACCTTTCAGGACTTTTTCTCCCTGCCTCCTGCCTCAGCTTCCTCCATGGCTCATGGAATCACTGGACAAAGCGGGTCATTTACCTGTGTGGAGGGCAGCAGCACAACCCCAAGCTCCTAGCTTCCTCCTTCACCTGTAAGCCTCCTTGAGACTTCAGGGCAAGGCTCAGAGGCCAGTTTCTGTCTACTTACAATCCTCTTCCCTACTCATTTCTCAAATGAGAATACCAAGGCCTAGAGAAGTACTGCCAGTCTTGGTCAAGCAGAGATGTCTCAGGAGAAGGGCCAGCCTGTCTCAGGGATCATAAAGAACCCTGTCAGCACACAGGTGCTTAGTGGTTGCTGCAAACTCCTTGCACGTAGTTGGTGTTCAATGGTGGCTGCTGATTCTCAGTTCTTGGAAATCTGTCCACACACAGTAGGTACACAATAGTTGCTTGAGGCCAAGTGAATACAGGGTAAATAATCACAGCTCCACTCCTTTGGTTCCGGGCCACCAGGAGCATGTGTGCACACCTCAGACTACATCAGCCACCCCTGTCCAACCAGGTCTAGGAACTTAGGGTCCTCTCAGAAGTGGCTTCTGGGATGTATTCTTGCCCCTGAACCCAGTGGAATTCCTCACTCTAGCTGAGCTAGAAGAGACAACACTGCCTTTGGCTGTGTTTGCCCCAGAAGGTCCCTGCCCAGAGCTGGGAGCAGGTGTGGGCTCAGGAGGCAGCTGCTGGCTCCCAGCCTGGGCTCTGCCAGCTGCCCACCGGGGGCCTGCCCACCAGATGCATAATAGATGAGCTGGCCCAGCGGGCTGTACCTGCTTGGCATTTCAGAACTAATGAGGCCAGCCGCTGCCTCCTGCAGCAGTGCCAGGCCCCAAGAGCTCTGACTGTCTGATGGCTGAGAGGAGCCACCTGAGGACAGGGGCTGCCACCTCAGCCCACCTCTCAGCTGCTGCCACTGGAAGACTATTGGAATTGACGGGCCCTGTTCACCAGTCCCCGACTTCCTGCCCTGGGTCGGTCCCTTGCATTCTGAGTCTGTTTTCTCATCTGTAAAATGGGAATGGAAGTGTACTTTGGAATAAAAAACTCCAAGTGAAACACCCAGCACAGGACCTGGCCACACTGTTGACACATCTTTGTGGCAGGCGACCCCTCCCTATGGGACACTCAGTTGGGGGATATTTGCGGGCCTCTTGCCTCTCTCCATCCTTCCCACAGCAAGACTCCCATCTCTGTAGTTCCCACGCCCATGCAAGATCCCCTCTCCAGCAAAAGAGGGAGCCAGATTCAAATCCAGCCCCAACCAGCTGCATCCTTTACCATCCTCTGGCTAAATTGTGGCCTGTGAAATGGGGTCTGCTCTCAGGCCTGACATCATGACTGACCTAGGCTATCAGAATGATCAGCACCCTGTCTGCTGGGCTCTACTCTGCCTCCAAGGCTCCTAGTATTCCCAGAAGCCCCTGCTGTGAGCAGGTCAACCAGTTGCCCTCATACCCCCTCCTGTCCTTGCCTGGACCCACCTCAAATGCCCAGCACCTACACCAGGTAGCTGGTCCTTAGGGCTGCAGAAGCAGAGCTCCATTCCACGATATCCACCCAGGCACTTGGCTGGGTGCGATAGCCCTGCAGGGGACGGAGCCCTGCTGATCTGGGACTCACATGGAAATGTGAAGTGAAGCCCTTGAGAAATTTCAGCACACCCCGCTTGGCAGAGCACAGAGCCGGCCTCACACTGGAGAGTCACATGGACGCAGTCAGTGCCACAGAAGTTGCCTTGTAGAAACTTCCAACTCAACAAACACGTGCTGAGCATCAAGCGGTGCTCCGAGAGGGGACTGACCTGCCCGAGGTCCCCGTCTAGAACACGGCAGAGGCGGATGCCACCCACACCTGTCAGCCTTCTGCTAACCGGGGAACAATCAGTGACGTGTGTGAGATAAACAGGGGGGCGTTCTAGGGAGAGGAAGGCGTGATGTGGGATCAGAAACGAGCTCCCTCCCCCGCCGCCCGGCAGCTGAGAAAGGTGGCTGGAAGAAGCATGTGGGGATGGCAGGGGACTCTAATCAGGTGTCCCTGTTGACCAGGCCGTGTGAGAGATAAACGGGCAGAGAGGAAGGCAGAGGCAGGCCACAGGTATCCGATCATGACTTGTGGAGAAGGCTGCCGCTCACTAGGCTAGGGCAGGGTTGGTGGCGGGGGCAGGGTGGGGTGGGGCACGCCCAGACTTAGCACCTTGGACAGCGGCTCAAGCAATGATGGGAAGGGGCAAGGAATTGTGGGTAACTGGTGCATCCTGAAGTTTCAAGATCCTTACCTGTCAGAGAGGGTGAAAGCCAGACAAGACAGCAGGTCAGTTACTCTCAGCCACGGGACCCTGTCTCTAACTCTTGGTTCAGAATGCTCATCTGTGACAGCCTCATTGTGTGCCTGTCCCCATTAGAATCTCTCTGAGGTCTGGAGATCTCTGCTCAGAGCTAGAGACAGATAGATATGCCTGGAGGCAGCAGCTGGGTCCCATCAGGTTTCCATCAGGGTTCTGCATAGGGTCAAAGTTCAAACCCCAACTCTGTGTGACCTTGGGCAAGTCATTTGTCCACTTCTCATCCATACATAATTAGAGAGAATAGTCCCCAGGCAGAGGTGTGGTCAAGATGACTTGCGTTGGTACATACTAAGTGCTTAACACTCACAGTGGGTACTTGACAAAAGACAGTTATTGGTGATCGAAGCCTTGCAAGGGAACCGTCCGCCTCACCTCTGTCCATCTCCCTATTCTACCCCTGCTCTGGGCATAACACACCAACCTGGCTCAGCATGGCATCAGGAGTAGAGCTCAGAAAGGGAGAGCCACTGGCCCCAACTGCACGGCTAGCAACAAAGGAAGTGAGAAAGGAGCTCTGGAGCTCAGCCTGGACAACATGTGCCTCCTGCCTGCTTCCCAGGGTCCTGGGCCCATGGAGGCTGGTTAGAAACCTCACAGCAATTGGATCACCATGGGGTGTGCAGACCCCAGAAAGCTCCCAGCAGGGCAGGAACCTAGAACGGGGGCTGGAGCCACTGGGGGGCCTCCCTGTGGAGGTGGGGCAACTGCAGGAACAGCTGGCAGGGCCATGTGATATTGGTGCCAGGGAAGCCAGGAGGCACCCGCCTGTGGGGCATCAGGTGCCCAGTGCTGTGAGAATCCCGAGGTGATGCTGCGCCTCCGCCCACTGCCTGGCACCTCTTGGTGTTGGGGAAGCTGCAGATACCACCTCCTCCAGAGAGAGAGAGAGGCCTCAGACACAGGAGACAGCTCTGGGGTTGGGTATGAATGGGTCTAGAGAGTTTGGGGGTCAGTGAAAAGGCAAACCACCACTGCCCAGCTGGGACCCACAGCGGGGCAAGGTCTGGAGAACGGGAAAGCAAGGAAAGATTTGGAGGAGGCCCTCTCATAGACCAGCCCAGGGTTGCACGCCTGACTTCCCCAACCTCACACTACTAAATAGGCATTTATACCCCCCATTTCCCAGATGAGAAAACTGAGGTTCGGAGAGGCGGTAAAGCACCAGTGATCACCCAGCCAGCATGATTCTGAGGCTGACCTCCAGAAAGAACCGTGGGAAGAGAATATATGTGTTCTGTCGGGAAAGATCTCCTGTGCCCTTTCTACAGGGACTGATGGGTCTGATTATTGAGGGTAGGAATGGATTGGGGGTGCCCCCAGAGAGCAGCCAAGGCAGCCAGATGCTCTTGAGAGTCCCCGGTACTCACCACACACTCTGATGAAGGGAGAAGGATTTGTCCACCCTGAAACACAGCAAGTGGGCAGCCCATGAGGGGGACATTCATCGTGACCCGGCTGGGCACACAGCATTCCGCTCCATACTGCCCCCTGGTGGCCTGAGGAGGCACTGCTGCTAAAGGTACCTGATGTCCTTGAAATCTTCTGGGTGACCAGGCCTTAATTAAGGTCGGTTTAGACACCAAGGAGGAGGGCTGGGTTTGCAAGTAGAGACCAGAAGCAGGACTGGGGTCTAGGGATCAGGGAAGCAGGGAATATAAGTGTTGACAAGAGTGGAGTCAGAAGCAGTTCTGAGTCAAACAGAGGAGGACTGTGTGACTTCATTATAGGGTCAGAGCCAGATACAGGAGTGTGGACGGG
>JAQHUG010000134.1:1790745-1823870 GCA_028555095.1 Dicrostonyx torquatus
TGCCTGTGACTTATGGCAGAATCCCATGCCCTCTCCAAGTCCCACTGCCTTGTCCTAGCTCATATTCACCCAGGAATCCCCTGGGGACCTGGACAATCTTCCCCTCACCCCAACACATGTTCTCGCCTGAGCGCATGGGTACTCCTCAAACTGCATTCCCCAGGCCCTGTAGGCCCTGCCTGAAGGAGAGTGGGTGGAGAGGGCCTTCTCCAGCTTCTCACCCCACTGTGTCCAAGAGAGCACCTTGGGATGTGGAAGCACCAGGGCTCTACCCTCCTTCCTAGTGGGGTTCCACAGGACTGGGCAGCCTGAGGCAAGCAGGGAGCAGAAGGGACGGAAGGCTGGGTTGCTGTGGCTGAGGTTGGGGTGCTGAGCTAGGGAGCAAAGTAGACCCTGATGGGGAGAAAGGGAGACTGAGGAGGCCAAGGCTCACCCAAGGTCACAAAGCAGAACTTGTCCTCACCTTCTGGGCTGCCCCTGGATGTTATGACCAGGAAACCCCACCCAGCCCAGGCTCCTAGCTTTGCTTGACAGCCAGGGCCTCACCCCCAAAAGGCATTTGTCTATCTGCCCATCCTGTCCCTCTGCGGGAGGTCCCTCAGAGGCCGAGCAGCCAGGAAGAGAGCACCTCAGACAGGACCTCGTCTACACACAGCTAGCTCGTGGGGCTCTGACTGTATCCCACAGCATCATACCAGATCTGAGCCGAGTCCCTCTGACAGCGATGAGTCCAGGCTGGCAAAGAACACGCAGTCCCTTGGCCTGCTGGGGAAAGACCACTGGCACTGGGCTCAGTCTGTGTAACCAGCACCCTCTGGCTTGCCAAATCTCTGCTACTGGCAGTAATCCCACCCCTCAGCATCCCTCAGGTGGGTGCTTGGGGTCAAGGAGATGAGTTATCCTAAGATGGACCATCTACCACCCTGCCCCCAGCCCTAGCCTCCAGGTCAAGCGGGAAGCATATAGGTGGTTGGCTTCCACGAGGTGAGATGGTCAGAGTTGGGGCAGGGGCTTCTGATGGCTCCTAGGGACCAACTTTCAAAGCCTCAGTAGAGAGATGGCAGAGACAAAGTGGAGGTCCCTGTAGGACCTTCTAAGACTGCCTACCCCACCACATAGACCCAGCCCTGCTGCGTCCACTCAGTTGGAACACACACACACACACACACACACACACACACACACACACACACACACACACACACGTACGTCCAGGCATCTTCCACACCCTCACTCTCATGTACAAAGATACTGCAATCCGCACTTACTCTCACCCCCACACGTGCATGTGAATACTCAACAGAGCACGCCGGAGCTCACTTATCCCACTCACGACTTGGATGGAAGTTCGCCTCAGCCTCCGCACCCCTTCCCACCACGGGGCCACCGCACCCAAGCAAGACCCTCACAGCACTTGGCCTGGCACTCACACCTACCCTCCGTAGGCGCCGAAGGTGAAGCTGCGCTTCCGGCTGCTCATGGTGTCCTGGCCACCGCCCGCAGCCTGCCCAGCGCGGGGTCACCTTGGCAACGCCGCCCCAGCCCGGACCGTGTGCGGCCTCGGCCGCTCGCCAGCTGAGGCCCCAGCGCAGAAAGGACCGCTTGTTCGCTCTAGGCTGCGGGGCTTTCCGAGAGCGCCACCCCCACACAGCCCCATCCACACAGCCACCTCCAATCCTCCCCGGGAAGCGGAGGGTGTCCCACTGGCAGAGTTGGGTCAGCCTGGCCTCCAGGGCGATGAGAAGCTGAGTTAATGCGGAGACAGATGGTGCACAGCCCATAAGCCTTGGGGCTGATGCCCTGTGGCCCTTTCTGCAGGTTAGAGAATGAGGAGCCTTCCTGTTGTCCTGGCTAAAGCCCCCTCAGGAATTTCAGAATGATGCCTCAGCAAAGAGAGGGGAGGTTTGGAAATACGTCTAGCCTAGGACCCCTCAAGCATTTACCTTTAGAGACAAACAGGGCTGAATTCTAAAGTCCCCTCATAGAGTCCCTCAGCAGACACAGTTGCTCTCTCCTCTATTCCCAGCCTAGGGCACTGCCCTGACACTCCTCAGGATACCAGCTGACAGTGGGACACACTGTCCCACCCCTGCAATGCTCCCTCACCCATGTCCAGGGAGGCCCCAGGAGCCCCTGCTTGGGGGAAGTTTAGGGACTGCAGCTATAGAGAAGAGGGCTAAGGGCCCATCAAAGGGACAAGGCCAGGTGGCAAGGATCCTCAGAAGTGCTTTTGTAACTGAGCTAGGGCGAGGCTGGCTCCTTCATCTCTTGGGAAATGACAGTTATGACTGGCAAGGGTCTAGACTCCAGTTTGCTTCACCCAGACGGGGCTGGGCAGGGCTGGACTGGGCAGGGCTCACAGTAGTTACTGAGCCAGCTGCCTCAGCCCGGCTCCACCCCCACCCCACACTGCCCCTTTGCTCTGAGCTCAGATGAGGGGCCCTGAGGAGCAGCCTGAAGGGTTCAGGGCTGGTTTGAGATCACAGAGCTCTTGGTTTTCAGCTTTGGAGGAGGGTCTGGCTCCCTCTTGGCCCTCCTGGCAGGGTGCTCAGAGTGAGGTTGGGGGTTGAGGAGACTGTGCTGGACCCCAGCTGCAGACCTGCCAAAGAGGGACCTCCTCTGCAGGGCAGTGCTAAGAGCACACTCTGTAGGAGGTGGTCAGGTAGGGCTGGATAGTTGGGAGGGCTGAGTCTGGGAGTGCCAGAGTCATCCACTGAGAAGAGAACAAATCTCACCCTCACCCCCCCCCCCGCTGCCTCCATCACCTTCTGTGGAGAAGCAGGGGTTTCTAGGGAGGAGCTGGATGGGGCAAGGGGAACCTGGATCCAGCCTGGGCAGTTGTGTTTTGGGGGCTGCCTAGCCCTTGACTCGCACAGGACTCTGGTCCTTTCTGGATTGCATTTACCCTGCAGCCTGGGCTCCAGCCTCCATAGGCTGTCTGAAGGGGCCACTTTCTGAGTGGGTTCTGAATGCCCAGTTGGCAGGGTGGCCAAGGAGCTGCCAACATGCCAAGTTTCCCAGCTGGGCCTGGCCCCAGAGAGGTCCCCCTGATGCTGGGACAGAAGGCCCTTAAGATGGGCCGTGGGGGCTGAAGGGTTCCCACCAAGGACAAAGAGCCCAGTGTGGGATCTAGTCTCTGGGCTCTGCCCAACTGCAGCTGCCTGGTTGGCAAGAGATGGGGGTGGGACGGTCAGTGAGGTCATGTTCTCTCAGCCACAGATGTGGAGGGCACTCCATGGCCAGCCCCTGGCCCCTCAGGCCAGCAGCCATTAAATGTACCTACCCTCTTAATCCGCAAGAATTCACTCTTTATGCAGCAGCATGAGTACTAAAGATGAATGGCCAAGGTCAAGGGTGGGGAGGCCTGCATCCTGTGGGGTCTCCTAGGGTTCCAACCGAGCTTTCTTGTCTGTCAGCTGTGTGACCTAGGGCAAGGTGCTTAACCTTTCTGTGCCTCAGTTTTTTCATCCGCAAAGTGGGGCTGGTAATGAAGGTGTTAATTATTCAAATGGTTTGACTGCACATTAATTAAGCTGCCAGTCATAGAGCACTGGGGACCCTGCCTGGCACAGTGTGTGTGGTAAATAAAACCTTCAGTGCCGCATGACTTGGAGGAGGCTGAATTAGGTGAGTTTGCCTCTTTCTATAAGGATCGCAAAGAATTACTAGCAAACTAAACTAACTGGCCACCCAGATGGAGACGCAGGGCCACACAACTATGAGAAAGAATGGGCTCGGTGTGGTGGCGCATGCCTGTAATTCCAGCACTCACACTTGGGAGGCAGAGGGAGGTGGATCTCAGTGAGTTCAAGGCCAGCCTGGTCTACACAGACAGTTCTAAGATAGCCAACACTACACAATGAGACCCTGTCTCAATTGATTGATGATAGATAGATAGATAGATAGATAGATAGATAGACAGACAGACAGATAGATAGATAAAATAGACCCAGGCATGGCAGTACACACTTCCATGTGTCTCAAAAAGGGGGTGGGTGGGTCTGGGTGCTGCTGGAGAAACTGCTCAGTGGTTAGAGCACTGGCTGCATAGGACCTTGATTCTGTTCCCAGCATCCACATGGCTCACATGGCTCACAACCATCTGCAACTCCAGTTCCATGGGATACAAAGCCTCAGGAACCAGGCTGCATTTGTTACACATACATACATACGTGCATATGTACCTGCATGCAGACAGGCAAAATACTCATACACATAAAATAAAAACAAAAGTTTAACTGGATGGTGGTGGCACACGCCTTTAATCCCAGCACCCAGGAGACAGAGGCAGGTGGATCTCTGTGAGTTCGAGGCCAGCCTGGTCTACAAGAACTAGTTCCAGGACAGGTTCAACAGCTACAGTGAAACCCTATCTCAAAAACAAAAAACAAAACAAACAAACAAACAAAAGTTTAAAAATAGTGTTGAAGAATGAGGCAAATCTGTGTTTGAGTATACAGTACACAGGACAGATTCCAAGACAGACACACGGAGAGACAGCATGACAAGGGACTCATATCGACCACCACAGACCACTGTGACAGGGAGTGGTGCTTGCAGGCTGGCACTGGGGAATGATGGCTGCACCTGTAGGAGTCCCCGTTCCTTGGGGACTAGAAAAGGCAGCTACAGGCTGGGCAGTGCTCAGTTGGCACAGTGCTCGCCCTAGCATGCATGAAGCCCTGGGTTCACTCTCCTGCACTAAATGAAACCAGGCATCAGGCTCACACGTGGTGCGCATGCCTTTAATCCCAGGACTCCTGAGGCAGAGGCCAGTGAATCTCTGTGAGTTCTAGGCCAACCTGGCCTACAGGGCCAATTTCAGGCCAGCCAACACAGCACAGTGAGATCCTGTCTAAATAAACAAATACTAGAACCAGGTGTGGTGTCTTACAGCTCTAATCTCAGTGCTAGAGAGGTGGAGGCAGGAGCATAGGAAATCAAGGTCGACCTCAGCTGTCTCAGTAGGAAAACGGAGCTGGGGTGTCCTTCTGGGAAGAAACCTCCTCTTCTAGGCCTCCTGAATCTGTACCCAAGTTAATGGAACACACGTCAAACGTGATGAAGAAGGAAGGTGCGGGGGTGGAGAACAGCTCCTTCCCCAAGCTCACCCGGGGCTGAACTCTGAGAGTCCTGCCCACCTGCCTGCAGCACTCCTTTGGCAGCCCTCAGCAGGGAACCGGAGGATAGAGCAATGGGCAAGCCCTGGGAAGATCCCAGGCTGGGCTCCACATGCTACTCATGGGCTCTTGCCAGGGTCCCCAACCACTTCCTTCCCTCTCAAGTTATTCCCGTTCAGGAATATGCTCAGGGCCTCCTGGGCAGGAGACATGGCAGGCCTGGGCTCCCTGCCCTGGTCTTGGCAGCTCCTGAGTGGCTTGGCTAGGTTTGCTCATGTGTTAATCAATCTCTTTCTCAGCAGGCTAAAAGCCCAACAGTAGCAGAGTACATTCGCCCAGAAAGAATTCCACCAGCCATGGAAGTGCCCTCATCCTTCTAGCCCAGTTACATCCATCCAGTCCCAGGAGCTGTGATCTAAGTTCTGAAGTGTCAGGGTTGGGGTATCCCCTGGGAAAGGAAGAGGGGTGGCTCAGCTCACACCCTCCCCAAGCAGCTCCGGGTGATGCCTCTGCTGTCCTGGTTCTGGTGCTGGGCACTGACATAACACACTCCCTGGAGGACCCGAGTACATATCTGTACACAAGGTTTCCCAGATTCACAGGCACTTGAATGTATACAGAGCACACAGACAGATGTCTAACTTGTGCCTAGACAATACGTGTAGACCTGCTCCCATGAAAGTCAGCCCCCGTGACATGTGCATGTCAGTTCACACGCACACACACGTGCAAAGGTCAGATGAAGTTTCCTCGCCTGAGTCACAAATCTCAGTGTGCTCACCTCCTGACTGTGGCTAGGTTTGCACACCCACAAGATGCACAAGACCACGGATCTGTGCACAGAGATCGTACCTTCTAACTATGATTGTCATACATTTATTATACAGTGTGTGTAAGACACGTACACACATGCCTCTTGCATGGTACCCAGCAAACTGCTGGGAAAACATGAGATAAAGAGAATGGCCTTTTGTGAGCCAGAGATGTGTGCAACCAAGCATGGTATCCCCGAGGAGAGTGCAGAGGGGAGGTCAAAGACACTGTACTGAGGTACAGCAGGGACCCCTTTAGCCTCCCTGTTTTACTGTCTCTGCTAAGTGTATGTGTGGCCTTCCCTGCCCCTTCCCTTTCAGGGAAGCTGGTTAAAACTCAGGCAGGTGCCCACAGCACTTACCAGAGCAGCAGGCTGACTGAGCCCTATTCCCTGGGTCAGGAGACCTGGATCTAGCCCCCAGGTCTGTGAGTCACTTGCTATTTCCCAGGACACGCCCCTTCCTATTCTGGCCTCTGCTGGCTCATCTGTCATTCCCTTCCACACAGCCGGCCAGTCTAGGACCCGGTGAGCTTCAGCAGAACCACGAAGCTCCCACCTTGGCTGTGGTTCTCAATGAGGACAACTCCGCCCCTGAGAAGCATTAGGGAAATACAGGAAGGTGGTTTTTAATTTAGCAATTACCGATAGTCACCACAGCAATTCAGAGAGTGGCAGCCCAAAGAGCTATTCAGGGAGAGTCCCACTCAAGGCAGACTCCTGCACACACACACGGCCCTGCCTTGCGTGTGGGTACAGGTCTGGTAAGTCAGCCTAGCCCCTAAGTGCTTCATACACCAGTATTGATCTGTGCTTTTTTTCTTTCCTTTGCGGTGCAGGGACTGGATAGAACCCATGACCTTGAGTTAGCCAAGCAATTGGTCTTCTATAGCTCCAACCCCGTGAGTATCTTTTTGATGTGACTTTAATCCATAATGAAATTTTCTGAGGTTCAATTACTGGAGCCAGCCAGAGCTGAAGGTCAGGTGCAGCAGTAAGATTTTCCACTGTTAAATGGAAAAGTGTCTCTGTCATAAATACCAAGGGTTTGGTTACTTCTGTGACTCTTGGAGTGTGGTCATGCCAGGGCATTCACCCAGACAGGTGGAGCATTGTTTGGTTCCCTTATGGTGACATGTCAGTGGCTTCTGAAATGAGCTGAGCAGGTAGGCTTATTATCTAGGCGTGTTAAATCTGGAAACGAAGGCTGCACTTTTATCTGAATAGTTTCTGAATGTAGTTCGGGAGTCAGAGGCGGTCCCTGGCGCCCTCATCTGGCTATCAATGAAATTGCATGCTAGAGCAGGCAGCACTCCAGCACCAGGGACAGCGCCCCAGCCCCAGCCCCAGCCCCCAGGACTCTCTGAAGAGTGGAGACACTGTGCCCTCAGAGAAAAGTGTCCCAGACCCGGCTGTGACACACCTTCTCCCTCCTCCCCTGATGCGGAGGCGGCCCCACAGTCTGTCCTCGCCCTTCCCTCTAGGCTGTGCCTCTCCAGGCCACAATGACACACCTGCATGCCACAATGGTGGCACCTGCTTTGCCGCCTACCTTGTTCCTTCTGCCTTTCGTTCCTCTGAGAGGATTTCTGAGTTGCACCTACGCACCCTGGGGCCTCTGTGATCCCCACAACAGCCCCAGGAGCTAAATAATACAAGAATTGTGCATCTGCCGTAACTGATGGGAAAACTGAGGCTGGCAGCAGCTCCCCGGGTGCTCTTCAAGACCCCAGTCCCCATCATTCATGCCCAGAAAAGCAGTAGCTACCCACTACCAAGGCTTTATGCCAAGCACATATCCCGCCATCCCGTAAGTTAGGTCGTATGGCTGTGCCCATTCCACAGGTTAGGAAACCCAGGCTCCTGGGGACTGAAGGGCCTGCCCAAGAGTGAGGGTGGAAATGGCTGGAAACACTCCCTGCGACAGTTACTGTGGCTTCTGAAAGAAAACACTATTCTGCTCTGGTTTCCACAGGCTGGAGTGGATGCAGCTGGAGCTCCACACCCTTCACAAGGAACACAGTCTCTCCATTTGTCCAAGCAAGACACACAGTAGGTGCTTAACAGACACAAGCTGCTTGGTAGATACCCCACCTTCCAGTCCAGACAGCGTTCTATAAGCAGAGCCACACAGCCTGGGCACAAAGCCTGGCTGGACACAGGGCAGGGCAGGGTTCACTGTGTGGGTAGGGACATAGAAACAAGAGCAACTCAGAGCAGGGGCCCAGCTCCCATGACTGGAGACTGATGCTGAGCGGTAGCAGAGGTGCTCACAAAAGGCTTGCACAGGGTGGTTATTTATACCCATGGTAGCAGGTGCACCCGCTGGGTCCTGCCCCATTTCTCTCAAGAGGAGGTCAGGTACACCATGGGCACTCAAGAGGGTGCAAAAGCCAGTCTGTGGCTGGCTGGGAACAGGAGAGAGGCAGCCATCACAAATGAGGCAGAGTAGACGGATGTCTGGATCTTGCACCTCACTGCCCAGTCCCTGGCTCTCAGCCTGGTCATGCTAAGCAATTGCTAGGTGTTCAAGGAATGTGTTAATGGTGTCCTAGGCTAGTGATGGATAGGAAGAAAGTCAGTTTTATCCCTATCATGACACACATGGTCTAGTGCCGGCTTGAACTTGGAATGAGTCAGGCCTATGTTCGAATCCCCTTGCTCCACTATTCCTGACTGCTGACTTTGGGCCTTTTCATAAACTTTCAAAGCCTGGGATTTTTAACAGGTGGTGGCAATGGCAGTAATTGTACTTATCTCACAGGGTTGTCTTTAGAACTCAAAAGTTCTCAGCCCTAACCCAATAAATAGGGACCAATAAATAGGGACTTGGTGTTGGGCATGGCATGTGTGCCTGTAATCCCAGCACTTAGAAAGCTGAGGCAGGAGAATTATAAATTCTAGGCCTACCTGGGCTATTTAGCAAGATCCTGTCTCAAATAAAGCCAAAACAGAAATGTGTGGCTAGTGCATGTATCCTCAGCACTTGAGAGACTGAGACAGGAGAATTGCCATGAGTGTAACACCAGATCACTCTAGACAACACAGTGAGACCCTTCAAAAACAAAGGGCCAAGTAAGCAAAACTGAGATGGGTGTTTAACATGGTTAATGAACGACAGTCCTGGTATGGCTATGAACTGTCCAGATGACCAAGACCCTGAGCCAAGCTCCACACTGGCTCATAGAGTAACTTGGGAACAGTCCCATCCCCCCCTCTGGGCCCCTTTCTCTGTCTACAAAAAGGGCTCTCCAAGGGCCCTTCTCACTCTGCTTGCCAAGGTAGTCCAGCCCCCTGGGCATGGTGGGCAAAGACACCTTTTGGGCAGGGGCAGAGTGTAGTTCAGACTCTGAAACCCTCCTCTCAACCGGCAAGACCTAGCTCTGAAGCCCCTACTCCCTGCTCCCCACAGACTAACCCTGGGGCCCGGCACCCCAGACTACAATGGGGCAGAGAATGAGGGGTGCTCTCTGGCTATCCTGGCTCCTTTGTCTACAGGAGCCTCTAGCCTGGAACCCAAACCGTCCTCAGCCTAAGAATTGCAGAGAAGCCTGTGATGGGGTCTAGACCCCTCATTTCACAGAAGATGGCCTTAGTAGGACTGAGTCACATCTGGGTGGCCTCCCTGTGCCCTACGGGGCACCATGACTGCTGTGGAAGCTGCTATTCCATCTCATGATGAAAGGTTCAGGGATTTGGGCCTTGGCGGGAATGTGCATGACCTTGTTTCTGGGTCCACCCCTTTCCACTCGAGGCATCGTGATCTAGGGCTCTGAGATACTACTTCTACTAGCACAGGGTTGGTTCTGAGGGGCCCATATGGGGACAGGGCAAGAATTGGGAGAGGTCCTTGGGTGGCCAGTGAGGCCCTCCTTCCTCCCTGTCATGAGACATCCACTTTCTCCACGTTGGCACTGGCAGGCTGAGGGACAGAACTGATAGGGAAAGTCCTCCCCTTCATCAGCACCCTGTCCCTCCCTATCTTCCTCTGTACACCACAGTGGTTATCATAGGGCTCTAATTAAAACCTCAGCCCACTGAGTGACCTCTGGAGGCTGCTTAGCATCTCCGAGCCCCTTAGAGCTGATAATAGCAGTTGCTGAGAAGTCAGTGGGATGGGTCCATAGAAAGCGTCAGGGATGGAGCTCAGCAGACCGTAACTGCTCAATTAATGCCCCTCCAGGGTTCTGCTGCTCAGCTCACATTCAGCATATCCTCCCAGAATCCCAAAGGCCGCCATGCAGTTCCCATCCTGCTGGGAAGGACTGTATATATTTGGGGCAATGGGGAGCAAGTCCCAGGCTTCTCTATCTTTAGAGACAGCTACCTTCACCTTTCCAGTTGTAAGCCTGGTGGCAGGGATGGGTGGTGGTCTCAGCCCTAAGGGCCAAGCTTTGTTCCCAGTGGTACTTAGAGCTCAGAGAGACAGACTACAAGGTGGGAGGTAGGTGTGAACAGGCAAGGCCAAGTCCGCTCACACCTAAATGTAGTCCTGTGACATCCTTAGCCTGCCACCAGGACTGGCACAAGAGCCTGCAGCAGTTGACTGGAGGACAGGCAGCCTCTCTGCTGATTTCTAAGGTCAGAGAAAGGGTGCCAGGAAACAAAGACTCGCCAACCACCAACCCAGCCTCATCCTAGCACACCCTGAGGTCAGGATTTGGTTCTCTTGGAGAATGAAGAAATCAGATACTCCCCAGCAAGCTCTGATCCTCAGCAGTCAGTCAGGGGACACTAAGGTCACCCTCCACTAAGGACCCCTACCTGTGTCTGGAGCCCTGAATCAAGGAGGGGACCTTGGGCAGGGGAATTTGTCCCTTAGAGATTCAAGTCAGATCTCGGGGGTAAAGGGCTAAACCTCACAGCCCAGCCTCCCCCTTTTCCTCTGCAAGTACATGGCTCCTGTGGACTTGAGAAGGTGGCTTGGGTGTCTGATCTGTACCTGCTGTCCCTTGTTCACCTTGCCAACAGCTCCAGCTCCAAATTCCCAAGGGTGCCTGAGGAACAGGCGGGTACAGAAACACCTTGACTCCCTAAGCGAGGAATACCCCTGGGGCTCAAACAGCGCAGTCATCATTAGCTTCTGGAGCTCTGTGGCCATCACAGGCTTCTCCCAGGCCACAGACCTAACAGCAGACTCAGAACCTACTTCACTGCCCTCCCCCCCGGCTAACAAGGTAGAGGCAGGGGGACAAGGTGCCCACCTTCTGTGCACTCTCAGCTACGTGGTTCTTGGCAGAGCTGCTGTCTCAAACCCCCTTCACCTGCTCTAGAGCTAAAGACAGTGTTGTGCTTTTGTCTGCACTTGAGGAAGATGAGGTTCAGGGAGGAAGGTGCTGGGTGGTACTCACCCAGCACAGCCAGCGGAGGACAGCGCCTGCATCAGGCTGTTTCCTCTTCCCTGGCTACTGAGTCTGGCCATGTATCCAGGGGCTGTATGCAGAATGCCCAGCAGGCTCCTTAGTGACTTTGGGGGAATGCAGAGACCTCAGGCTGGCAGTCAAGCCATTAATAAAGCAGCTCACTTTGTCACCCCATCCAAAGTCCCCAACCTTGGCCCTAGCTGGTCACACCATCAGTTTTGTCTTCTCCCCTCTCACCATGCAACTCGGAATTCTCTTGACATCAAGGTTACCATTTACTAACACCTACCATGTGCCAGGCCCTGACCCCTCAGGAGGAAAAATTGCCCAAGTGCCAACTGCCTTGAAAATGTGATGTCATGGGAGAAAAAAAAATCCCACTACCCCAAACACTGACAGAAAGGCTTCTTCTTCTTTTTTTTTAAACTATAAAGTTTGAGCTGGATATAGCGATGCATGCCTGAAATCCCTTGCACTTCGGAGGCTGAGAGAGGAGAATTACCATGAGTTCAAGGCCAGTGTGGGCTACATAGTGAGAACTTATAACAAAACAAGAAAAGGAAAGGAAGAAAGGGAGGGGGGTGAGACGGCTGCCAGGTCTGACAACCTAAGTTTGATTCCTGGGCCCCATATGGTGGGTAGAGGGAACTGACTCCTGCAAGGTGTCCTCTGATCGCCACACGTGTGCTATGTCATTCCTACACACACACACACACACACACACACACACACACACACAAATAAGCTAATAAACAAATGTCTTTTTAAAAAGGAAAGTGAGGAGAAGGAAGGAGAGGAAAGTAAACACTCCGAAGTGTTTAAAAAAAGATTTTTCTCCAGGCTTTCCTGGTGTTTGTTCCTCTGTATGTTTGCATGTTTGCCTCTGAGCCCAGCCCTATTTATCCAAAGTGGTTCCCAGGAATTGTGCCGACATCCTCACTACACCTGCAAGAGGAAAGCAGACGGGAGCTCAACACTCCTGTGTGGGGAGAACTCTGAGTCACAAAAGGTAGATGACTTGTCCAAAGTCACACAGCAGAGCTCTGACTTGAATTCTTTGCTCGCAGACGACCCTCACCTGCCTACAGCCTGAGCCCCGTACATGCGAGGCAAGCGCTCTACCACTGAGCCATGGTCCAGCTTCTTATCTGGAGACAGGGTTTCACTAAGCTGCCCAGGCTGTACTTTAACTCTACACAGACAGGTCTTGAATTTTCACTCCTCCCACCCACCCAAGAGATAGCTGGGATTCAGGGCCTGGGCCACCAGGTTCAGCATTTTTCATTATTTGGTTGTTTTAGATAGAAGCTCCATATGTAGCCCAGGTTGGCCTTGAACTCAAGTTTCTCCTGACTTTGCCCTCCCAGTGGATTCACTACTGAGCCAGCTTGGATTGGATTTAGATTCTTGATGACTCCTATCCAGTGTCTTTATTTATTTTATTGGGGTTTTGTTTTTGGATATGGTCTGTCCACACAGTTCTGGCTAGCCTTGAACTTGTTATGTACACCATGCTGGCTTCAAACTCCCAGAGATCCACCTGTCTTGATTTCCCAAGCACTGGTATTAAAGCTGTACACGACCACCTATGTTAATCTTTTTAATACTTAAAACTAAACAACCCACAGTCCCTGCTTTACAGATAAAGAAACAGAGCCTCAGGAAGATGCAGGGAAATGCCCCCCAAACCATACAACTTGTCCAGAGAGTCAGAAACGCAGACTCGGGTCTGCTCACCCTGACAGGAGTGTGACCTCATGCTGGTAGAGAAGTCAAGGCACTCTGAACCTCATCTCTTTGCAGGCAACAAGCACGGTAACGCAACCCACAATGACTGCCACTCCCAGCTCACCTCTGTCCCCAGTCCTCCCAGCCCCTGTGTGTGTACTAGATGCTCACTGAGCACTTGCCAAGCGGGTGGCAGGGCCTCTACCCTGTGCTGGGACACAGCAGGCAGACTGGAGGTCTTGTTTTCCAGTGTAAAAGGATCCCAGTGGGATCCTCTGTTTTGGGGTGCCTCCCTACCAGTACCTTTCGGATTTCTCTCCTTGCCTCTTTTATGAATCACCTGCTTGTCAAATGTCAGTCCTCAGCCCTAAAAATAGAGCCTGTCTTGAAGGCTAAGAACACCTGCGCAGCGAAGGGACACTACAACTGTGGCTCCTGCCCTTGGGGGCCCCCTCTGCTTTGGCCTGATCCTAGGATGGCTGCCTCTGAAATTCAAACTCCATGGTAGCCTAGGCTAGACCTAGAGCTTCTGACCCATAGAAAGTCCCCAGCCTGGGTCCTCTCCTGATCACACTGCCCAACTGAGCCAACTTTTCCTTGCTCATTGGCAAGGGAGCTGCCTCTTCACACCTCTGACCCAACTCACTACCCAGCTGGACCAAGCTGCTTCCCAGAACCTGAGTTGGGTCCAGAGAGGGGAAATGATTTGCCTGGCTGCACCCCCAGCTAAAGGAAGGGCCAAGCTTGGACCGAGGATCAGGACTCCCAGAGGTCTGGGGTTGGGGCCCAAATGAGTGTGATAGAACCCACAGCCCCTCATCGCCCCTAACCTGCCATCCGCCCACCCAGGAGGCCTCACCTCTGCCTTCACAAACACCTTTCAGTAGTAGCTTCCCAGTGATGCCAACCTCTAAGAAGCTCGGCCAGGGTGCCAGAGCTCAGCCCAGCAGTTGCTCTGCCTTGGAAAAAGGTGGAACAGAGGTATCCAAGGATCTCCTGCATTCACACCAGCTGGCCTCCTAGCCCTCCTCAGGGGCGGCGGGCTGTTCAAAGCAGAAAACAGAACTTGGCCAGGCACCTGATAAGGCAGCAGAAGAAAGGAAAGCCTGTGCTGGGTCCTGTGTGGTCTCAGGAGAGACCTGCGGATCAGATCAGCACCCTCAAGGCCAGGCATGGGGAGAGACTCTCAGTCCTTTGGGTAAGTCCCCGGTGAGAACAGGGGCAGGTGATGGAGGGAAAACATGGCCAGTTTCAAAGGCCATCCCTAGCTGAGTTCATAGGGAGCGCAAAGAGGGACTAAGGTAAGGGTTGGTTGGGGAGGGGGATGTTCAGAGGGGCCACTGCCACCCTCCAAGGGTGACACGGCAGTTACATCCCACGCACAGGAAGCTGATGCCAGGCACGCATGCAAGCGTGTATCCATGTGGGCGCCTGAGCATATCTGCCAGGTTCACTTTTAAGGGCATGGGGCCTCCACGTGTTCATCTCTGCAGGTTCGTGTGTCCTGGCAGCACAAGGGAGGCCACTGAGGTAGAAAAGCCCCAAGATGAAGGCTTCAAAGAGCCTCCCCTTAGTCACAGAGGTGGCATCTGTTGGGGTGGCGTGTCTCTTGTGAGTAGGGTCACCCAGGGTAGAGGGTGTCTGTGTGTTCCTGAGTCTGGGTCTCAGGGTATCTGTGAGTCAAGCTGTGTTTGTGTTTGGGTCTGGCTGTGCAGTGGTTGGGGTTGTTTGCCAGCAGATGTGACTACTCAGTAGTCTGACAGCAGGAACAAAGGCCTTGAAGACAGACAGGTGGCATGGAAGACTGACCTGCCTCAGGAGTCCTTGAAGGGTCTCTGTGTTCTGAAACATGACAGCGGGGTAGGGACAGGAGCAGAAGGTAAGGCTCTCAGGCCTCCTTTATTCCCTACCTGTGCAGACCCTGGTGTGGGGCTGGGGGTTTATGTGCCTTGAAGTCCAAGGAGAAAAGAACTTCAAGGCAAAGAGGAGACTTGTTGCACCCCAACAGGCCAGAGAAAGGACCCTACTGTGACTGTAATGGGTAATGTCTAGAGCAGCAAGAGGCTCCTGAGATCATGCTAGACAAATATCTTGGGGAGAAGGGGGAGCTTTTCTAAATGAAGTAATGAACTGGCAAAAGCCTGGTGGGGAACATCATAGCCATGGGAAGGGGCATCACTGCCAGTACAGATTCTAGACCTCACGGTCTCACCCAGCTCCAATCCAGAGGCACCTCCCCTCCCCTACATACAGGTATCAAAGGACCACAGCCCATGTTGAGCCCTCCATTTGGCCGAATCTCCACCAGGAGAATTCTGAATGTAATTCAGAATTCACACTGTAAACCAAGTGTGTTGGTGCACACTTTTACTCCTAGCACCCAGGAGGCAGAATCAGACAGATCTCTGTTCAAGACCAACCTAGTCTACCATATCAAGTTCCAGGCCAGCCAGAGTTACATAGTGAGACCCTATCTCAAAAAGATTAGATAAAAAAAAAATCTGATTGCAGCCCTAGCACCAGGTAACTCAGGACCACACACAGTCTGCTCAGCCTGGCCAGGCCTGTTTCCCCACCTGTGCCACGGACACCTCATCCTGCCATGAAAGGCTGCTGTAGCCAGAAAAGGTGCACAGGGCGAGTATTCTCATCATCACCCAGGAATCCTGCCCAGGTCTTTCCATGCAGGGGGCTCTGGAGTCAGGCTGAGGTCCCAAAGGGGCAGGGGTCGGAACACAACCTGGCCCTGCTGCCTTAGTGGTTCCAAGCTCACCTAGACACCCATCAGCGCTATTCTGAGCAACTTCTCCCCCCAACAATCTCTGGGCAGCACTGGATTGGTGGAGTTGCACACATGCAGTTAGCTCCCTTGGACAGGAAAAGGTACAATCTCACCCCCCACTTCCTCTTGGCCTTGCTCCTGCTTCATACCTGGCAGGATTCTCTCCCCATCTCTCCTGTAGGCCAATAGGTGTCTGGCCCTCTGACTTTGGCAGGGAAGAGACTGAAGGACAGACACAAATGCCAATATACCATGTGAAGGGGTGGGATGTGCTTCCTAACCCCACCTCAGGCCTATGCTGTGACAGCCACCCACAAGGTCAAGCATTGGAGAGGAACACATAAAGGGGTCAGTCAGACAGACACACAGACGGGGGAGGACCCAAGGTTTCTTCACGAAGCTGTCATATCACAGGGCTCCCAAAGAGCCTGCAGGGCACAGTGGTGACTGCCAGTAGATTCAACCACCAACCCTCAGAGCCAAACGACCCAGGGGTGGCAACAAGGACTTCGTGACGCCAGTGCCCGCTTGGTGGTGGGTAGGGACGAGCAGGGATGAATTATGTATCTGGAGATGCAAAGACATCAAGGCCCAGGGCGATGGCCAGAGGACCCCCACTTCCCTGGTCAGAGGAACAGAGTACCTCTCCTTGGGGATGCCAGGCTGGCCTCTCCCCAGTGCGCCCACTTCTCTCCCATTCCCTCTGGAGGGTGACAAGGGTGATGGTGCCTAGGACTCAGGGAACCTAAGGGTGGAACCCGACCGCGTCTGCCCCGCGTCATGGCTGGTGCCCGCGGGGGTCCCCCCCTCGCCCGCCCAGCCACGCCGCCATCTAGCCTGGCCGCGCCCCTCCCCGCCCGGATCTCCTACACCGAGCCGGCACTCACCGGGGGCCTGGGCCGGGGCGTCGTGGGCTCCGCACTCCGGTGCCCTCAGCTGCTGCTGCAGCTCTGCCGGGACGCGCTCGCCACCGCTGCCGCCACCGCCGCCGCAGTTCGGGGAGGGGGATGTCACGTGACCGCCGATCGCTCCTTCCCGGCGCCGCTCCCCCACTCACTGCGGAGCCTGAGCCCCAGGCGCGGGAGCGGCAGGGAGGCCACCCCAGCTGCGTGCCCCTGTCTAACAGGTAGGGAAACTAGGGCCCAGAGAGGCTTAGGGACAAGCTCAGGAGGACTGCACAGCCAGACAGCAGCAGTGCTGGGGGCTCTGGCGGACAACTTCAGGGCGAATGGAGAATTCGGGGGGGCGGGGGCGACACTCTTCCACGGGAGGCATTGGGGCAGGAGTAGAGAGACCCACTAGTCAGTGACTCCTGCTTCTCCTTAGGTTCTTCTCTACCCCAACTTAGGCTAGGACTGGAGGTAAGGCCGCAAGAGGACCAAGAGCAAGCCCTACATCTAGTCAGAGTGACCTCGGAGAACCCCTTAAGAAACCTTTCCAAGGTCATCTTGCAAGCTGACAACAGGTTGGGCTCTTGGGCCTGCTCACCAACTCTAGCTTCTGCTGACGAACACACCCCTCTTCCCGAGGCCAAGGGCAGAGACTGACTGTATAGGTGCAGACCTGTGCCAGAGCCTTCCAGATAGATGCAAGATCCTGACCAAGTCACAGAACATCGGAGCAGACCTTGACTATCTCTGGGTCTCACTCATTGTTTTAACTGGAGAAACAGGCCACAAGAGTGGGAGAGAGAACTTCCATCTTGTTCATCCCGTTATATTTGGGGCTGTCCAAGGCCAAGGTCAGACTTAGGGAAAAACGACTCAAATCCTGATTTCATGTTTCTTGAACACTGATCTTCCACTCCTACTCTTACTTCCTGAGCCACAGTGACTACATTTCATTAAGGAAATGATCTGGGTCTTTGGCAACCCTTACAGCAGCTGCTGTAGGATTTGGCCAGACTTCAGACCCCAAGGGACCTCACTCACCTCAAGGGAGATTAGGGAAAACCCCTCATGCCCTCCTCCCTCATTGGGAAAAGTTGAGAAGCAGTGGGCATGCTCTCTCAGCAGTGTGAGTGGGGTGGAGGCCACTGGAATAGCCAGACTGAAGAGCAGCTGGAGACTGGTTTCCAGCTTTTCCAGAATATCGATGCTGCTGGTGTAGTGGCCCTGGGCAACACGGGTGCCACAGGCAGCTGAGGCACTGGCGAGGCCCCTAGAGAACAACCTGGCAGTCCCTTTGACTTTCTATAAATACTCTAGGAGTCAAAGCTAGAAAAAGAGGAAAGAAATTAAATGAGGTTGTTCCAGGGCCTCTTTGGGATGGGACCCTGACGTGTAATAGCCACTGTCTCTGGCAGTGATAAGCTTCGTGGAACCAGTACTAACTGGGAAATAACACCCAAGTGCCTACATACCTTCTGGTCAGAGTGTGATGGACAAGCTTCACCCATCTCAGTAGTCCAAATTCCAGGGTTCCCCTAGGCATCCTTTGGCTTTTTGTACACGGCAGAGTAGAATGTTGAATTCAGTGTTCCCTGTGCCTCTTCCTGCTTCCTAACTCCTTTCCCAACAGCGGCCTCTTCCCTCCCAGCTGTGTGAGTACGTGGTTCAGCACCTGGAGCCTGACAAAGGCCCTGCAGACAGACGGATGGACAACAGCCTGCTCCAGGCAGCTTATAAGACTGAAGTATCCCATATGGGCCAAGGGAAAAACAGACAGCAGGGGTGGGGGTGGGGGTGGGGGGTGGAAATACACCGGGAGTAATCCCAACTCTCCAGGAAACAGGAAGATCCCAAGTTCAAAGCCTGCCTGAACTACTCAGAATTTAAGAATTCCCTGGACAACTTAGCAAGACCCTGTCTCAATTTTTTTTTCCCTGGGGAAGGGGGTTGGGAGGTAGCAGGAGACAGGGTCTATTATGTAGCTCTAGATGTCCTGGAATTCTCTATGTGGACCAGACTGGTCTTGAACTCAGATTCATTTGCCTCTGCCTTCCAAGTGCTGAGATTAAATGTATGAGCCACCATGCCCAACTTAAAGCAAAACAAAACAAAACTAGGGCCTCGAACGTAGTTGGTAGAGTGCTTGCTTAGGAGACCTTAGGTTCAATCCCCAGCACTACATAAAACAGGGACGGCAGCAAGGACTGAGAGCTCAGCACTCAGGAGGAAGGAGAGTCTTCCCCTCAGGCATCTATAGAGACACCAAAAAACAGGGAAAAAAAAAATCTTGCGTGGATCAAAAAGCCCAGCTGTACTGTCATGGGCCTTTGTCCTTCCATGCTCTCTGGACCCACAGATTAAAAGCTCCAGGGCCATGGTGCTTGTTTGCACAGGGGAACTGAACATGCCTGACACTGGCTAAGGAGAGAATGAAGGCTTTTATGTCCCAGGCCTGTTTCTTTAGAATCAAGGAGCTTTTCAATTACAGCCGGTTCCTCTTTGCAGAAAGCCTCTTCAATGGAAGGCTTATAATCTCTTGTGGTTCTTGGAGGGCACCATTCTGAGATGGCCAGAGGCCCTGGGGAGGAGACAACACGTGCCTATGAAGGGGGCTGGGTGCACAGCCTGGCATGGACTGAAGATTGGACAAAGGCCTATTTCAATCCAAACCACTCACACATGGCTGCTCTGGGCACTAGCTTTCTTTTCCTCACTGAATATGCTCCAACCCTGCTACCACCTTGTCCTTGCATTCACTATGATGGCTTCAAATGCTTTGACATCTAAGGCTGAGAATGGAAACATATATGGCCCGTGTGCCGTTTCTCAATAGTGTGTGTGTGTTCTAAAAAAGAAATGCCGTCCCTTGGGAAAGACACCTCTGCTAGCTCTGACAAAGGGAAGAAAAGCAAGGCAGGGATGTCCCACAGGGCTTGCATCTAAGAAACATGCATGCTAAGCATCCCCCAGGCATGCTGTGTGGAGGCCTAGGGGCTAGGTAACTTATCTTCAGAAGGGATGTTGGCCCAACCCCAGCTCTCTTCTCAGACGTGCCTATCGGAGAAAATCTGGTGGATACTGAGAATGCTATGGCCAGGGCTGGCAAGTAAGATGACCACGTTCTGGTGGCAGGGGCCTAAGCCAGCCCAGAACTGGGACAGCTTTCTCTGAGATGGTTTTAGATGGTTTTTATTCCCAGTAGAAGGAATAATACACTCTAGTTCCAGAATCTGACAAGCAAGGACATCTAGGGCCTCTTTCATCTGGGGAACTGGCAACAGGCTCTGGAGGGATAAGACACTGCTGCCGCAAAGCCTTCACACATAAACTACCCAGAGGCAACTCTGGGACTGTTAAGCCCTCAGTCAGCCTTGGTTGGCAACTTTCCAAACGCACACCTGGAGAATCCTCCAGGGAGCCAATGAGCGGAGTGTGGGAACATTGCTGGATCTGCCAGGAGGCCCCACTTTCTCCTTCTACCCAGCAGGAAGAATGTTTGACAATGTCTACACAGCCAACTTCCGTATGTTCATCTGGGAACACTCTTGTCCAGGACCATAAAAGGAGCTGGTTGCCCTTGGTTACAAAACGGGAGTGGCAGAGGTAGAACACCCAGAAACAAGTGTGCAGAGGCCAGTGTGCCAGCCGGCCATGGTCCAACCCAGGCAGTGGCTTGCCTGGAGTGTGTCCCCATTTCCTGTGGCCCACGGCTTGCCTGGCCTGGCAGCATAGCCTATATCTGGAACCCAGCAGCCTCAACAATTGCTGCTGCAGGGCTGGATCCTCTAGGCCCAACAGCGATTTTAATGACAGGCTGCCCCTGAGGTGCTAGCCAAGCCAATGCAGGAAGTTTCTTTCACTGTGTATGTTCCGGGGGAGGGAGCAGATGACACTAAGAGCCACACAGGCCCAGGGATAGAGATCAGTTAAGAGTGCTTGCATAGAATGTATGAGGCCCTGGGGTCAGTCCAGAGCACCACTTAAGACCAGGTGTGTCAATGTACACCTGGACTCCTTACAGACAGGAAGACCAGAAGATCATCACTACCTATATACAGTTTTAGGTCAGCCTAGCTAAGTCCCTCTCCCCACCTCCACCAAAAAAAAGAGGGGGGAGTGTGTCAATATGAGCAGGAAATGGTAGCCCATACCATAGTCCCAACACTGGGGAGGCTAAAGCTGGATCACAAATTCAAGGCTAGACAAAGCCTGGGAATGGTGCCTCAAGCCTTTAATCCCAGCACCTGGGAGGTAGAAGCTTCCAGGACAGTTGGGGATACACAGAAAAACCCTGTCTCAAAACCAACCAACCAGGGCTGGAGGGATGACCTAGCAGTTAAGAGTGGTGCTGCTTGCACATGCAGGCAGAACACTGTATACATAATAAATGAATAAATAAATCTTTCAGAACACTGTATACATAATAAATGAATAAATAAATCTTTTTTAAAAAAAGTGGTGCTGCTCTTCCAAAGGTCCCGAGTTCAATCCCCAGCAACCACATGGCGACTCTCAACCATCTGTAATGAGATCTGGTGCCCTCTTCTGGTCTGCAGGCATACATGCAGACAGAGCACTGTTTACAGAATAAATATATCTTTAAACAAGACAAAAACAAACCAGTTTCTCCTGCAGAGTTTTGCCTCTCGTGGTTAGGACACACAAAAGGCTTAGATAGTAACAATCCCGAAGGCAGACCAACATCAGCTTGAAAGGCCTAGAGCTCCGAGAAGTGACAATATTTCCTCACCTCCTTCCGACAACCTGCTGAGTGGTAACTCAGTTCAGTGCAATAGGTTCTGGAGTTTGTCAGGAACACACAAGAGACACCTGTTTCCAATCCTCAACTCAAACAATTATTACTTGTAAAACTTCAATAATCCATGAACAATGAAAACCACAGGAAGTAGTTATGAAGCACCAACAGGCATCCTGGCGCCTGCACACCCTTTACAGGGATGTTACTATGTTCTTAGCAACGGCAATCAAAACAACGGAAGCTGCCCTTCTGAGGCAAGAACTGTCCATCAGAAAGGCAGAAATCTTCTGCACACATTCTAACCATATTTTGAATACCTTTCAGCATGCCCCTGCAGGTAAACAGGTACTCAAGCCATGTATTGTTTAGCCACTGTCCATGGTGATATGGGCTAAAGAGCTATGAAAAAGGTTAATGGAGCACCTGGCCAGCCACCACTGCAGCCTGCAGAGCTCCCAGCACAAGGAATGCATTATGTTCTCAGTGAAGGCTTGGGGGGAGGGGAGTGCACTCTGGATCCCCCAGTGCACTTTCAGGCTGCACGAACAGGTACCTAATCCTCCAGATGCTGGTGCGAGTGCAGCAGCAGATGATCATGAGATGAGGAAACAGAAGCAAGGTCACAATCAGCAGCTTTCCTTAGTAACAAAGGGTGGAATTACTAGGAAACCAGGTGGACCTTCCCACACACCCAACATGTCAGGGCCTTTCATGTTTGGCTGAACCTGGTCAACACTGTCCACAGGCCTGCACTCCGTATTACCATCCTGTACCCTGACTACCCTTGAAAACGAAAGGCAGGCTTTCCTGCTCTGTAAAGACAAACCATCTCTTAGGTATCAAAACCAGGCGACTTAAACCGAGCATCAGTGCCTGCTGTTGACCAGGATGGGATCAAACCTGGGATGGAAGACCAACAACAGGTCAAAGGACAAAGAACTCACTCTGGACTAACATCCGTGGAAACAGAGACACAAGTGTCTTTAATTTGGCAGAAAGGTTGACAGTGATTCTCAACAATAAAGTTCATAAATACAGAAAAGAAGTTTTCTCTCAGGGAATGAAGACATCAAATGATAGCCTACATGTCTGGTAATGGCAATAATCGTTTCAGCATAGGTGACTCTACACATTTGCTTGGGATTAAAGAGTGATCAGAAATATACAAAGGAGAGCTGGGGGGTGTAGGTCAGTATGCAGAACGTGTGTCTAGCCTGCATGATGCTCTGTGCTTGGGGCTCAGCACATTATGAAATCTGTCACAGTGGCCACATGCCTGCAATCCCAGCACCTGGGAGGAAGTAGGAAAATCAGAAGATCACGGTTATCCTGGTTACATAGTGAGTCTGAGGCCAGCGGGGTTACAGGAGACTCTGTCTGGGAAAACAAAAAGGAAACATACAAAGAAGAAGCCTGGAGTGTAATACTCTGGTTTAATGCCATTTCTGAAGGCAGCTTTAGAACCCAGTAGAAGAGCTAGCCTATAAGTCCACCCCGTCTCAAAATAGAACCAAACAGCACGAATTAATAAGCAGGAACATGGCAACTGTTAAGTACAAGTGCATATTCTCCAAAATTTATCTACTTCAAGCTGTGAAGCCAAAGCCCAGGGATCCCGAGCTGCTTGGGGATGGCCTTATTCTGGGACCCGAGCTGCAGCTCCAGTGTGAGGGGTGCGAGACAGAGCACACAGGTTGTCAAACTGGGTTTGCCCCACCTGCATCTGCCTGACAAGAGTTAATGCTTGTTCTTTTAACATGATGTGAAGAAACATAAGCTATGCAACTGGCTCATCCACATTCACAGCTCGTGTCACTTATCTGCACTACCACCTGTTCGTGATGCTTTGTCCAAGAGTCACAACTCTGGGCTTCTTTGTAAGGACAATAAAGGTCATCTGTCATATACCTTATGACCTGTTAAGTGTCTTGGCCTTAGGAAAGAGTGAACTCTTTGAGTGAGGCTTGGTCCATTTCTGTGGTGCTCAGGAGGGCAGATCTGGAAACCAGGGTCACTTGAGTCCCTGTGTCCACAGGAAGGGTAACTTTCCTGGGAGGTATGTGTCTCTCCTGACCCTGCACATGGCACTTCACCTCCTCCAGAACACGAACTCATTTGTCATTGCAAACACAAACACCACATTGGGAGTTTTACCTAGCAGCCATAAGTACTGACAGAGGGCTGTCAAAAGATGCTGCTAATGTCGAGATCAGCTCTTTTTATATCAGTTAAGCAAAGATTTAAACAAACTAGAGGTTTTAAAAAAAAAAAGTGGCCACAAACATATCCACACCTACTCAACAGGGAAAATGCAAAAAGCCAACCATTTCCCCAGCCCTTCAACCCCAACCTCTCGCTCCATTCAAACCCTTGTTCCTGTGGATACAGTGCTGCATAGGCTGTTCACTACCAACAGTGATCCTGAGTTGGAGACAGCGCATCCGCATACTCTTTTCAAAACGTCCCTCTGCGGTGTCAGAAGAATGCTTTTCAGAGAAGTGAGGTCTGAGGAAAGTGGAGCTGGAGGACGGGAGGGCCCCTTCTGCCTACGGAGCTTCAGTCCAGCTTGCACTCTTCCGTCCTGTTCTTCAGATGTGCAGGGAATGCTTGCTTTGCTGCTACGAACTGAACATTTCCCATCACCACTGCAATAATGGAAGAAAACTGAAACAGTGCCGGGTTTAAGAGGAGAGCACACGGGTGCTCTTCTACCCAGCACCGACAGACAGTGAGCAGGCGGCAGGGCTGTGGCTGACCTGCAGTAGAGCTCTGAAGACATGTTCCATGGTGGCAAATTCTTCACATTCATGCTTTATTGAAAGATGAGTAAGGGTCAAAGACAGGTACTGATTAGCAGGTCATGTCTATCGACAGTCACTTGGAGTTCAGAGCAGGATGCTATCCCACGCACTTCCACACAAATCCACAATTGACCAGGGCACCTGCATGAAACTGACCAGGGCTTTACTCCTTCCTGTGGCTCCAAATCTCACGTGTAAACATGATTTACTCCACCGCTACGCTGCTTACTCACCCTCTCCCTCCCACCACCACTTAAATAGAAAACCTGAAACATTTCCTTCGTCTGATGCCCATCAGTGCAATCTGCTTTATTTGACATAAGGCAATTAGGACAGTCTCTTTGAATGGATTTTTGCCTTTTGGAAGAGCCAGGTAATAGTTTAATTTTTAAATCCACTTTTTTCTTTAATGCCCTAACAGTGAAATTCCTCTTCCTTTCTGGTTATTCCTCGGCAGTCAGCAAGTGGTCAAAGATTAATGTCCAAGCAGACCTGTACCTGAAATAGAACACACGTGGAGGGAGGGCTAAAATTAAGGGTTTGTATATTCTGATTGGCAAGATTGTGTCAACAGGGAATATTAACCATAACAAATGAACACAGGGGCCCTTGGCACTGACGATCAAGACAAAATACCAGCAGACTCCAAGCTCTGAGTGAAATCACTTTTTGTTTGACAGCCATGGGTTCCTATACATATCACATAAGCTAACCGGGTTTGATTGATGCTTTCACTTTACAGCTATATCCATAAAGGAATATTATGCCTTGTTTTGTTCAGATCTTGCCAGGACTTCCTTTATGGTGCTCACATGCAGACAACAGAGCAGCATGGGGAGGTAGGAGGTATTTGGGCTGGGAGCTTTGACACTGACCGGTGAGGAACTGCTGACAGTTGATTCAATCCCATTTGGGAAAGAATCTGAACCTGCCAACAGCCCTCGGCAATGGTGGACAGAGAAGCAGCTGGGCAGCTCCTGCATGTGTACAGGCACAGTGCTGAGAAGACAAGGCAGTGCTGTCTCTACCTGAAAAGTCTTCATAATTAACGAAACCCGTAACTGACCTGGTATAAGCCTACAATCTCCGGCACCAAGTCTTACCCTTTACATACCAGCTGCCCCATGAGATGGAGCTGATAAATTTGGGCAGAAGGTTAAATATAAATCTAGACATGTTACTCATCACTTCCCAGCCTCCCTGAAAGGAAACCAAGGAAGTGCTCTTCACACACAGGCCAGTCTCAGGCCTCAGTGTGGAAAGCTAGAACGAGAAGCTGGAATAAAAATGATTTCAGTGAAAATTAATTCCAGTCACGAGACTTGGATTGAATTAAATTTTAAAATCAAATTCCAGCCTTTACATTAGTAAAGAGTCACAGTGTGGCTCTAACATGGAGGAAGCACGACAAATGCCTTACCTTTAAATCCCTCTTCCGGCATACAAACTGCAGAAGAAAAGAATTCCAGAGTGAAAGACAGTTACTGTGAGCATGTCAAATGCCTCAAGATGAGGAGTTTAAAATAACTTTTAATTGCCTTAGTCACCTGGAATGATTCCTTTTGAACCCATGGTAGCAATGATCTGTTGGCCTCGTCATCAAAGTCACACACACACTATTTAGAAAGGCAAACGTTTGTGGCATGCCTGGAAACCTCATGGGAGCTGGTCTCCTCTCCTCCTGCCACTTCCACATGACAGATCCCACTGTGAGATTCTCTAGCAGTTTCGTTCAGATATTTAGTTTCCTTCCTTTTAGTTTGTTAAAGATTTAATTTTTATGTTTATAAGTGTTTTGTCTGCACACCATTTCTGTGTACCCCGCGGCTACCCCCCCCCATGCACTGACTGGTACCTACAGATGTCAGAAGGGAATTGGACCTCCTGGAACTGGAGTTATAAATTGTTCTGAGCAACCATGTTGATGCTAGGAAGCATCAACAATACTCTACAAGAAAAACAAGAGCTCTTATCTGCCACTCCAGCTCTATTTGAATTACTTTTGAGACAGAATCTCACACTATGTAAGCCACACTGGCCTAGAACTTGTAGCAATTCTCCTGTCTCAATTGTACAAGTACTAAATTACAGTCTTCTTTCTGAATAAGATATTTTTATTGTTTTCCACATCTTAACCTCTAACAACCTTCCAGCGAAGAACATTAGCTCTTCTACCACTTGGCCCACCTTGGCAATACCTAGTCTGCACGCCAGCCGCCAACGGTGCTTTCAGTTCCACTGTTTATATGTTCTCTCTTTTAGCGCCTGGCAGTTCCTGCATAATCACATGCTTTGTCTCTTCTGCATCTAGCTGCAGTAACCTCTTCAAGGCTGTCACCATCACTTCCATCATCCTTGCAGAAAGCTCATCCTAAAATCCATGGCCAGCTCCCAAATCTGGATCAATGCCTATACTTCCTGACGCACACAGCCTGGGCTCTGAGACCTCCCTTCCCATCTCCTAATACTTCCCGTCCCATGCCTGGTTCCAGTAACTTCCTCCTTCTACTAGCCCTTTGTTTAAGAGTGCATCCCACATGGCACGCTGGCACTTGGTCACCTGCATGGGCGACCTCTAACCAAGGAAAGCATCCTCAGTTCTTCACTGACTACAGCATAGCCTCCTTATTCAATCAGTTTTTATTACTATGAATTCCCTCCCCCCAGAAATGTCTCTTTTATATATGTCCTAGCTATCATTTACCCATTTTCTCTGTAACTCGGTTTAGTTTGTATGACAAGTTCTCTCCATAATAGCCCAGACTGGCGCTGAGTTCACAAGTGCTGGACTGCAGGCATGTGCTGCTATGCCCCAGCCATCTTTAAGCTTTCAAGTGTGCACTACATTATTCCTTCTTAGCTTGTTCAATGAAAACCCTTGTTTTCATGTTCTCAGTCTGCTCCTTGGCTGTGATGTGCCTCTGGCTGCTTATATTGAACCTGTAAAGTGTATAACTAACTGAATGCTTTGAAATCTCCACCACCGGGCATCAGTAGAGACACAACCATCTCAGGAGATGAATTGGCTTTTGCCTAGTGGGAACTTTCTCGTGTTGGCTTGTTTCCCTGGAGAGGGACTCCCCTGGCACTGGAGCAAGTGGAGGGCTGGGGGGGGTGCTCTTCTGTTTGTTGTAGAACAGGCCTTGTTAAAGCCTTTTAGTGTAAATTCTTCCAAGTGGTAAAACATCTCCTATAGCTGCCATCTGAGGAACCCAATGCACCAGGGTGACATGGATGTGCTGGGACTGAGTGACAAGGATCACAGGGCACACAGTTGTCAAACTGCTTCTCACATGGGCTTCCATGAACAGGGGGCAAAGTGTGCCATCCTTGGGGTTGCAGAGCCTCCTCTTGATCTCTTTTGCTCCCGGGTTTACCTTTTCCCCCCAGTTTCCTCATGTTAATAAACAATGACTTTTCTCCCTGCTTTCTACTTCCCAAACCTTTACCTCATACTATGACCAATACTGGGAACATGCAGTAGTTCTTTTTCAAGGTTAAAAGTAAAGCCTCTATCTATACCCCATATCCTAAATTCATCACCAGGTCCTGAAAGCAAACTGGTCTTTACCTTGCATGACATCATCCATTGCAGCATAGTCTGCAATTGGTTCATCAGCCTAGAAAACAAATGGAGACAGTTCAGAGCCACATGGGAGAAGAGGCTTAAGGAAGAACAGGCTAACCACACCCTGAAGCCTGGTCCTGGTTCCAATACTGGCTACAAATCCTGTCTCACAGTTCAAACTCTTCTCCTCAGTCCTACTCTTGGGGAAGCAAACTGGTACTTCCAGTCTACAGAGGACTTATTTTAGATGAAACAAGCTCAGATCCCTCAGGGCCAGTAGCTGGGCTGGCTCCGTCAGCAAAAGTTTGGTTCACAGGTGGGTAATGGGCAATGTTCCTCATCCATTCAACGTTGCCTAAGTTAGTACATAAAGTTGGCACTGGGCTGGAGGGGCCTTGCTCAGACTTAACAAATGCTCTGGCAAATTTAAGTGTAGGCTCCTTTGGCCCACTATACGAGGGAGAGCGCTGTTGTCTTCCCCAAAACAGCTTTAAACAGGGAAGGTGTGAAGGAGTCGTGTCTAAGGGGAGATAACTGCAAGGTTAAAGTGGATGACCAGTCCAAAATCCAGCTGCAGACCTGCTACAGAAGCCGTGTAACGAGCTAGTCTAGAGGTTAACAACTCAATAGGTAAACAGTATCATTCCACAGACTACAGTTCTGGGAAGAGCCAACAGTCATGATGGGAGGACCAGACATACCAGACGTGGATGTGCCTGCCTCGTTGTGTCAGGATGAGTTACAAAAACAAGCCTACCCAGGTCAGGTATCTTTGGGATTGTTCTACTCGGGTTTCCTATGCGACAGAATAGTGGGCCTACAGCATGTAGAGAGCATCACTACTCCAAAATTTTCTAACCAAACTCTTTAAATAGGTTACTTACAACAGTAAAAATATTGTATGAAATTACCTCCAGGCTGTGTATATGGGGTATATATGAAACATACCTCATTATATATACAAATATTTCAAATTCCAAGATCTCTAGGCCTATGTATTTCAGACAAGGAAGCCTTAGCCCATGCCCCTGAAGCAATACAGAAGTGCAGGCCACACCACTGTGCTGCTATCTAATCAAATCACAAGAAGCCCTACTCTCCTCAAAGGAATTATTGTAATTGCTGTGTCCTGGCTAGTTTTTTGTCAACTTAACACAAACTAGAGTTATGTGGGAAGAGGAGCCTCAATTGATAAAGACAACTCCATCAGATAGGACTAAATCTGAGGGTCACTTTATTGACTAAAGACTGATGTGGATGGTGCTGTCACTGGGCAGGTGGTCCTGGGAGGTATAAGAAAGCAGGTGTAACCAGGCAGGGCACACATTTTTGATCCCAGCACTCCAGAGGCAAAGGTGGGCCTATGAGCCCCAGGACCACCAGCACTACATAGTGAGGCCCTGTCTTAAAAAAAAGAAACCTGTTTGAGTAAGACACAAAGTGTAAGCCAGTAATAAGTACTCCTCCACAGCTGCTGGCTCCAGCTCCCGCCCCTCCTTCATGACGGATTACAACCGTAAACTGAAATAAACCTTCCTTCCCAAGCTGGCTTTGTTGTCTTGGTGTTTATCACAGCAAAAGAAACCTATTTTGTTAAAATGATAAATGAAAATTTTAAAGTATCAACAGGGTCAGCAATCCTTTCACAGGTCACACACCTCTTCTCTGCTCTTTCTTAAAGGGGCAAGCATTGCAAAGAACTAGTCTAGACTCCAGCTAGTCCAAAATGAAACAACCCAGGCACAGTGGTGCATGGCTGTAATCCTAGCAACCAGGAGGTTAATGTAGAATGTCAACCTAGGCTATATAGACCCTGTCTTAAAGTAACAATAAAATAAGCAAACCAAAGGAATGTGTGTACACATGGCAAGTAAAGCCAAGAATACAAGAAGAGGAGGTGCTGACATAGAAATAATAACCAGAGACCAAGTCATTGAGCTGAACCCAGTGTGGTGGTTCATGGGCTGATAGTCAATCCTGACCCGAGCTCAAGCCTTCCTTCCATGAGTGGAATAAAAAACAGATCTGTGGTCTGGAGAAGTTGGCCTCTTGTCAGAGAAAACTCAACCTGGAGGAATCAGGTAGGGATGGTGATAGTCTTGGCAGTGCTGTCTGTCCTGGCTGTCTACAGCATAAACACCAAGCCACATAAAAATCCAGAGAGGAGAAAGAGGGGATACCCATTTATCTTTAGTGCACAGGCAGCGGTAGGTATTCTGCCATCACCGCAGCCGATGATGACTATGAGGACACATCCTAGTGGTGTGCTGGCCTCCTCTCAGCCTCTATCAGAGCTGGATAACAAAGAGGGAGCAAAAGCTCCCAGCCCCTGAGAACTCCTGCCCTTCAAGGACCAGCGCTGCTTCACCACCACTGCAAATCCTTTACCAGGGATGCAGCACTGACACCTGAGGGCCCAGCTGGATGACTGCTACTTACCTTTAATAAAATCACAGACTCAGGAATGACGCCGAGGGCCCCAAGGGTGGCACGGTCATCATTTAAAATCTTTCCATCCATCGACAAATTCTGGTCAAAGGGAGCGACTGAAAATGCATGCATGATCTGTGGCAATACAAAAGAAACAAGGTCTATACAAAGGACAACACTCAGCCCTGTAACACCCTTGAAAACATAAAACAGATTCTAAAAAACACAGAAAAAAATCCAAAGGCTCCAAAGTACAAAAGCAGCCAACCCACTTGCTACAATGCTTGAGAGTGTCTCTAGGAGGCCAAAGCCTTAGAAATTCAGAGAACAGAGACAATTAGACATTCAGTTCAGTTCAGTGTCCTGTTGTCTCCCCGAGTCTATCAGGGGGAGCTCAAAAATAGGACTATGTTGTTTGCACCCACACTTCATCAGGATCACCATCCTAAGGTACCCTACTCCACATCATGAGAAAGTACATGGTCTCACTCAAAACCAATTCCACGAACAAGTATGAATGCTCACCTAAAAACATTTCTAGGCTTGAGTTGTCTGGTGCCTATAGTTCATTTATGGAGGGGTTAATGCATGATGCCTTTCTGAATTTAGAGGTTCCATTGCACAGACTCCCAGGCTGGCTTGAGACTCTCTTTTCAGAAACACGACCACCATACACACAAATTTGGACAAAATTATTTCTAAAGGCAAGGTTTGGGTTGCTAAAGACAAGATTTCTCTGTGTAGCCTTGGCTGTCCTGGAACTTGCTCTGTAGAATGAGCAAGCCTCAAACTCAGAGATCCACCTACCTCTGCCTTCTGAATGCTGAGAGTAAAGGTATGCGCCACCACTGCCCAGCTACATTTTTCTCGTTAGCAAGCAGCCTGGACTGTGTCATTTGGACAAACTGTCAATATTCTTAGACTCAGTGTTGAGTCTCTGGGAACCAAAATACAACTTCAGAGAAGGGCTACGTTCTGTATCCCAATACTGGCCAAGCAACAAAAGTCAAATACATTCCAAAACACACATTCCTTCAATGTCTTTCAGATTCAGAAAGTTTCAAAATAATTGATGGGGTAGGCCTTTAATTCCAGCTGCTTGGGAGGCTGGGGCAGATCAGTCAGTGTTAACTTAGTGAGGTTCTGTCTCAGTGAGGACACACTTATCTAGTATGACAAAGCCCTAAATTCAATCCCTGCTATCTCAAAATAACCAATAATGGTTTAAATCATTTCTGGACTGTAATTATATCCAGAGGGCAAAAGGAATCTTGAAAAGGCACTCAGACACCAATAGTAACACTATTACTATTCTTAACAGGTAAGGCAGTGTTAGAAACATTCACGTGAAATTTTTAATTAAGTTATTTATTTTGACTTAGGCTCTTACTATGTTTAGCACTGAGTGTCCTGGAACTCACTATACACATATGCTGGCCTCCAACTGTAAGAGATCCAATCACCTCTGCTGGAATTAAAGGCATGCATTACCACACTCAGCCAAGATATACTCTTCAAAAGTAATTCTTTAGCACCCAATCTTATTACACTGTTATCCCTGAAGGAAGAGAGTCATCCAGCTTTCATACTTTCTTCTCCTTGGTGGCAGAAAGACAGGTCATCTGTAGAAATTCAGTCTCCAGCTCCCTGTGCAGCAGAAAGGGCTGGCGTGATGCTTACTACAGGAGTAACTTTAAAACTGGCTACAGATAAGAGCTCTGGTCAGGTAAGAATGATACCTCGATTTCTCAAAAAGACATGAACACCCAGATGTGACAAGGGCACAGTAATGCCAGTGAGCATCCTGAAGCAGCAAGCCTCGCTCCTACACTTCCTGATGTGTAGGATGTATAGACAAGGCTAACTCTGCCAACCCCAGACCAGCACACCAATATGGAACAGGTTCATCAGCACATCCAGCAGAGTTTCGATGGAGATGGGTGACAGTGATTTCATTCACACAGGTAAGGTCGCATTCATTCCCCTCAATATAGGATGGCTTCTTATCTTGAAATGCCCACTCCATGAGATGGGTCAAGCCCCAAAAACCCTTGAGATAGCAGTACCATCTCTGAGGGATTGACACACTGTGCTGTGAGTACAGACATGTAAGTGTGTTCAACAATGGTTGTGGCCTTCATTAAGACAACACATGACAAGTACTGCACTAGACAACTAGCAATACACATGAGGAAAATCCCTCCAGATAATGCAGGACAGGTGGTTCAGCGACACAACTTATGTGCAGGATTCTAACAGGGACTAAGGCATCCCAGAAGAGGTGCTGGGAGAAGACAGCAGCGATTTCGAAGAAGAGAGACAAATCAAAGCAGGGGTCCACGGACAGTACCTCCCAGCTGTATGGGCCAGCACATAGTCTGAGTGTCAGCCTACAATACAGGCTGCCTGGTAGTGACCTGCTTCCTAACTGTGGGGCATTCCACGAGCAGCAGAGCATGCTGCCAGACTTCAATTACCCACATAACTGAGGCAAGGAAATGCAGACGCTTCAGCCAGTTCACCCTGTGCCCAAACACCACCCCACTTCCTAAGGGCCAATGACACACAACATCTTCAGGGAAATAAAATTTTGCACTGGAGAAGGGAAGTGGAAGAATGACTACTTAGCATGAGTCAAGATTTGAGTATTGGTTCAGCAAAACAAACCAACGGAGAGAAGCATTACTAGATTATTGAATGAACAAACAACTATGCAAAACTTTCTTTTTTAAAAATGTTTTCGGGAACCGAATATAAGACCCGGATATCAATCCACACATCTTTGAACACTTGATATTTGATAAAGAAGCAAAAAATATCAAATGGAAAAAAGAAAGCATATTTAAGAAGTGGTGCTGGCATAACTGGATATC
>JAQHUG010000134.1:1831386-1844036 GCA_028555095.1 Dicrostonyx torquatus
ACACACACACACACACACACACACACAGGTATGATACAGTCTGTACCAGTCTTCAGAAAAGAGAATAGCAAGGAGCCAAGTGTTCTAGAACATTTTTTTTGGTCTGTTTTGAAAGTGTCTCATTATGTAGGTCTGCCCTGAAGGTGCTATGTATTCCAGGCAGTGGGTGATCCTGTCTTCTCAGATTAGTCTTCTGGGATTAGTGTGTGGTGGCTCTCTACTTACAAAGGCCTCACTGAAAGGTTAACAAGAGGTCCAGTTTGCCTGTTAAGCAGGCCAGAGAATTAAAAAAAATTTTAAAAACAATCCTTTTTTTCTGGTTTAATTATATCTGGATAAAATAACTGTAGCTCTTCTCTGGCTTCTAAGATGTCACTGAGTGTCAATTGTGGTGAAAGAGGGTGCCAGCACTGCCATTGTGGGCACATGTGCCTCATTCATATTATGAATGTATTTTGCAATTCATAAAGCAGCTACAAGGGCATAGACTCCACAAGAAACTGGTCTCAGGATGCTGCCCACTGGTAAGGTTCTGCCCACTCTAGCCAAAGCTTCCACGCCCACAAATGTGTTTCTAAGAGTCACAAGAAAAAAATTATCCAAGTTAGCAGTCCTGAAAACATCCGACAACTCGACTGTGAAGAGGGGTTATCTACACACAATAGGATCTACTGTACAAACCTCACTTCACCCCATGCCCCACACAGCAACTAAGATCTTCTCAAATTGATTGTATAAGGTTCTAAAGATTTTTCCTGGAATTATTGTTCTTTAACTACTCAACCCACTAAAGCCAGCACACTGGTTGTTTCTCCTTTCCCGGCCACTGGTTTTAAAAGGCTTCCAATTACCTAAGTGATATCCACTGAGTGTATCATTAACCTGAATTTCAGATAACACAGAAAGAACTGGGTTGATCTGGCTTAGAGAGGAGGGAAGGGGATTTGTTCAGCTCCATTAAGGAGCACTAAGGCCTCGATTTATGGCAGGGATTTACTGCACTGCAGTACAACCAGCCACCATGTTCTGAGACAAAGACAGAGAGAGAGGGGGAGTGACATTCTGAAGACTCTAGGTATCCCCAGGGGCTAGTTACTATGCTCTAAACAGAGGGTTAGAAGAAATCCCGCCCTGCCCTGAACCAAAAGTATTTAAAACATTCTAGAGTATTACAATATCCAAACATGGAGAAGGGAGATGGAAGAAAATTATAATGTGTACAAAATAATTATGGCGTAAAAAGCAATGCTCTCCAACATTCTGCATCGTATTTGTACACGTAAAATCTTTTCCCATCCACAACTGAGGACAGCACTTCCACACCCACCTGAAAACATCGCTGTGGTCATGACCACAGTGAACAAACACTGTTCAGAGAAACAGCCAGCCTTTCAAAGTCTGAATCACATGAAAATGTAGAGTCTGCTAAACAACTCAAGCTGAAAAATCAAGCTGAAAATGGAGAACAACAAGAAAGACATCTGCAAACTCCTAGGTCCATGTCGCAGCTAGGCAGTGTGGCCACACCAGTAAAGCCAGTACCCTGGAAGCCAAACAAGAAGACTATGGGATCAAGGCCAACCTTGGTTACGTGGCACTGCAAGACCAGCAAGCCTGTCTCAAAAAGGAGAATAGAGACAACAAAGAAAACTTGACTCCGTCACACCAACACAGATCTGAATAGGGTAATTGAGCACCTCAGTTAGAAAACAAACAAATTCCACATTACCACAGAATGCACCAAGGCCATGGGCTACCAAGTTTAACAAAGAAAACTACAATCTGTCTGCCCATGGTAAAAGGGCGGCACATAAAACCATGCGGTTTTGTTATTTCATGGGTTTTGTTGTTGTTTGTTTTTTAAGGTTATTTTTAAGATTCCACAAAGCATGGACAACAAATACTGGCACATCCTTCTACACTAGCATGGCTGGGAAACTACAAGCAACATTCACCTTGAGGCAACCAAGACTTAAGACTTTTTTCAAAAAGTTTATTTATTGGGCTGGAGAGATGGCTCAGTGGTTAAGAGCATTGCCTGCTCTTCCAAAGGTCCTGAGTTCAATTCCCGGCAACCACGTGGTGGCTTCACAACCATCTGTAATGAGGTCTGGGGCCCTCTTCTGGAGACATATACAGACAGAATATTGTATATATAATAAATAAATACATATTTTTTTAAAAAGTTTATTTATTTATATTTTATATACAAGTGCTCTGCATGCCAGAAGAGGGCATCAGGTCCTATTATAGATGGTTGTGAGCCACCGTGTAGGTGCAGGGAATTGAACTCAGGACCTCTGGAAGAGTAGCAGTCAGTGCTCTTAACCTCTGAGCCATCTCTCAACTCAACTAAAGACTTTATTATTCTACATTAAAAATAAAGCAGTAATATCAGTGTGCATTGATAGACTGACAAGTCTAGAGACTGTTGACCACTCCAACGCAGAGAGAAGATGAGCGTAATTTAACTATCCTATCTCAGGGTAAAAATATTACAGGTATTTAAAGTCAAAATACCATGGTTTTAAAAACATCAGTGGATCAGCTGGATGTGGGTGCACTAATATTAACCCAGACAGAGGCAGACAGCGAGGGAGAAGCAAAAAAAGACAGAGAAGACTCGAGGCAGGCAAGTATCACAGTAAATTTCAGTTCATTCCAATCTAGGGTTTGTTATTCCAGAAGACCCACATATGGTTCCCAGCATATTAACCAAGAGGCTCTGCTGGCCTCTGTGGATACCTGTACTCACATGGTACATACATATACATACACATAAATCTTCTTTTAAAGCCTGAAAATATATAAAGTGATCTATTCAAACACAATGATCTGTTTATTTTCCAGAACCTGAAGCTTATTCACACATCCATTCTATACATTAGGTCAGTGAATCCTAACAGAAACCATTCTTTGGGGGGTTTTGTTGAGACAACTTTGGTCTAGTTCCAGGACAGTGATAACCATGGCTATATAAAAAAATTGTCAGGGTAAAAAAATAAAACAATAAGGCAAAAAAAAAAACTCAAAAACTTGCATGACTATTCAACATACCAAGATACACATGCGTCTTGTTTTAGTATTCTTTTGCTGCTTAAAATATACTTTTGCCTTAAAAAGAATAATTTTATTGTTATTAAAAATCTTAGCCATGCAGTGGTAGTGCACACCTTTAATCCCAGCACTTGGGAGGCAGAGGCTGGTGGATCTCCGTGAGTTTGATGATGCCAGCCTGATCTACAAGAGCTAGTTCCAGGACCATAAAACAGAAAAACCCTGCCTCCAAAACAAAACAAAATTATTTTAAGTGTGTTAGTGAGTTAAGAATGAGTACCACTCTTGCAGAGGTTCAATGTACAATACTCAGGAATAATGCTGGATGGCTACAAAAGGCTTCTGAGGGGACCTAAACTTATGAGCACATACCCACACCCAAATACATATAATTATTGTCTTAATTGCATTTTATTTCTTTTGTGTGCATTAGTATGCTTGTGGTCAGAAGACAACTTGCAGGAGTTGGTTCTCTACCTCTCCAACATGAGTTCCAGGGACTGCAGGTCATCAGGTCTGGCTGGTGCCTTTATCCCCTGAGCCATCATCACAAATAGTGTCAGATCCCCTGGAGCTGGAGTTATAGGCAATTTTAAGCTGCCTGATGTGGGTGGTGGAAACCAAACCCAGGTTTCTGTAAGTGTACCAAGCATTCTACTAAGCAGACCTGGGTGACTGCAAACCCTTAATCCTGTTGCCTCCACTGAAGGACAGCAGGACTGCGCTTGTGCCAACACACCCAATTCCAGCCTCCCTTCCTTTTTAATTCTTCTTTTCTTTTTTTTTTTTTTAAAGATTTTATTTATTTATTTATTAAGCATACAATGTATTGCTGGCAAGGAAGGCAGCAGGTCTCATTACAGATGGTTGTGAGCCACCATGTGGTTGCTGGGAATTGAACTCAGGACCTCTGGAAGAACAGCCTGTGCTCTTAACCACTGAGCCATCTCTCCAGCCCCCCTTTTTAATTTTTCTAAAGACAGTCTCATTCTGGTCCAAATTAGCCTCAAACTCACAGGTAGGCTGTCCTGCCTCAGCATCCTCAAAGGTCTTAATCACAAATTGCTCCATTCAGCACTTTTTCTTTATTTGCTTGTATTGAGACCAGGCTGTTCTCGAATTCTCTAAGTAGACCAGACTACCCTCAGGCACAGCAATCCACTCACTTCCACCTCCTGAGTGCTTTAAAGGTGTGCACCACGCCGGGCGGTGGTGGCGCACGCCTTTAATCCCAGCACTTGGGAGGCAGAGGCAGGCGGATCTTTGTGAGTTCGAGACCAGCCTGGTCTACAAGAGCTAGTTCCAGTACAGGCTCCAAAGCTACAGAGAAACCCTGTCTCGAAAAACCAAAAACAAAACAAAACAAAACAAAAAACGTGTGCACCACCCCAGCCACTACACCTGGCTATATTTTCTTTCTTAAAAGAAATAATTCTAAAGAAAACAAAATACAGAAAAGTGGAAAGGGGACTCAACGATATCCCAACCAGGGAAGAGACACCAGGAGCATGGAGTGAAAGAAGGCACAATGATGCAAAGACCTTTAGTGCATACTTGATTAAAGTCAGGGTCTTTCTCTCCATCTGGCTTAGCTTCTTCCTTGTCCTCTTCTGTCTCAGAACTACTCACATTCAACTCTGGAGCAGAGTCCTTCATCACCTGAATGCACCAGGATCAGAGAAAAATGAGTCAGGCCCTAAGTGAGCATTTGGTAGGAGATTTCCCTGGGAGATGTGGTTGAATAAAGGACCAGGGCTGCTTCTTTTAATCTTTAACTTCTTGTAGCCTTACCCTGTGGCCTCCTGAACCCCAAAGTTTTATTTACTCATGTACCTTTATCTTATTTTGAGATGGAGGTCTCACTATTGTACCTTTAGCTGTCCAAGAACTCACTATATAGACCACACTAGCCATGAACTCTACTGGGAATAAAGGCCTGGCTTAGTTTTATTTTTAATTGTGTTTTTATTTTTTTATTTGGTTTTCTATTAACTGTTTTCTTATTTAGTTTTATTTTAATTGTGTTTTTCATTCTGAGACACACAGTTCAGGTGCCTCAAAAAACAGAAACATCAAATCCCCTGGAACTGGAGTTATGAGTTATGACTCACCTGACATAGGAACTAAAAAACAGAAAAAACTGTTCTTCTGCATAACACTGTGGATATGGCTACTAAACTCAAATTATACAATGGCTGCTTCTTCTACGATGTAAATGGGCTGACGGTCAAAAGGATTAAGGATATTCAGGGGGAAGTGGAGATGCTTACATTATGTTCCTGTTCTCAGCATGTTTGGAAATAAAAGTCTTTGTTTTAATTTATAAAATACAACTCTACACCTGTAATGCATTAATGAGTAAGGTAGAATTCTTAAAACAATGGATTTAGTAACCAACTGCCTTTAATTCTCCCAAACCCTGGAATGCAACTGATCAGTGTTCCTGCTCTCCTCTCAAGGTCAATACTAAGGCAGAGACAATGCTCTGAAACCACTCCTTCCCATTTCACCTGCTCTTCAGATCAAGGCTGAGGCCCAGCCTGGCTTTCCTTGTCCCACAGCATCTAAACCCACAGAGAGGGCAGTTTTTTAAACCAGAACTCAGACAGCACTGGAAATTCTCCCACTATTTTCCAACTGCCCAAGTTCAACTCTAAGTGGGCAGATTTGATGCCCTAGGCATGCCCACAAGAAGAGATGGTACCTTTTTGTTGTCCACAACTTTGTGGACATAGATAGTGGCCTGGGTGTATTCTCGAAGGTCCCTCTGCTGTTGGCATAACAAGCCTTCTCTGCAATCTGGACAGAGATCTAGAAAACAGTAGAGCAGAAGTAAGTGAAGAATTGCTTCAAAAACCTGTATCAGTTACTACACAGCAATATTCAGGAACTGATATGTTAGGCTGCATGCAAATGATGAAGAAATCTGTGCACTAAATGTAAAGAAGAGGACGGCTCACGGGTCCGCCAGAGAACAGAGCACTGATAGACCCTTCCCTCCCCCCTTAAACTGTCAACTTTTAATGAAAGGAACAAAGAGTAACATCAAAACTTACTAGGCTCAGAAATATACTGTACTTCAGAAGGGTTTACGCCTCCCACTTCAATTCTTGTGATTTTAATTACTTTATCCACAACAAAGAGCTTTTGAATCGTTTGCCATTCGCTGGGCCATATGAGAGCTATACTGTGCAAAAAAAACCAAAAAAACAAAAACAAAAACAAAAAACAACAAACAACATGCCTTAAGACACGTGGAGAGCAACAGAGCAAACATCCTACAAAAAAAAAAAATCAGTACCACCAACAATTTATTGTAAGAAACAGAGGGGGAATGACTTATTAAAAATGAAACCAGAGAAACAGTGAAACTTTATGAATAGTTCTGATATGAATCTACACTCACAAGCTGGATAAAATAAATTAGCTGCAAAAGAAAAGGTACAGGATAAGGCTACTTATAGAAAACACATTAAATATACAATTAAATGTACAATACTTTCAACTATGTACACATAAATTCTGCTTTGGGTTTTAAGCCAAGGTGTAAACAGGTGGCTGAGGTTGACCTAGAAATTGTGACTGTCCTGCCTATGTTTCAGTATGCATCCTTTAAAATGATGAGTTTTTAAGACAGATGGCTCAGATTTACAGTAGTTACTGCAAAACAAAAGGAGAGGAAAATGAAAATAAAAGGGAAGGTAAGTACTAGGGGCCTTCACCTATAATCGCACTGTCTGACTGCTGGGATTATAGTCATGTACCACCATGCCTACATGATGGGCTGTGTGCCACCGCAGGTCCTGACATATGTTAGGCTCTAGTCACTCAGCTACATCCCCAGCTCTAAGACCATACTGTTTCTAAATGTCTAATGGTCATAATGGCAACACAGCAATGGAAGAAGTGACGATTCTAGAAAATATGTAATTTTTTCACTGATTTCCTTTAAATGACCTCAAAAATCATTAAAATACAAATAAGCTTAGTCTAGCTTCATCCCACAGCACTTTTTTAATTCTTATATTTACTTATGTGCTACTGTGGACCAGCTTCCTTCTCTTCTCTCAAAAAATTGACAGCTTTAGAAAACGACAACTATTAGGTGTGTGCAAAAGCAGCTACAGTTTTCACATTGCTGAAATTGCCGTGTGAAATAAAACATTTCTAATTGATGTGGTAATGTCATACATCATTTGGATGCATATTTCTCACTTTGTATTTAGCTCATGACTATTGTTAATAATTTTGTTTACTTTATTTTATGGAAATGATATTAGACAAAAATCAAATTCAAGCAATTTTCATTTTATGAGTTGTAAACCAGCAGAGACATTTGTTCAAATGAACTGCTAAGAATGTACAATGCAGTGGAAATCCAAAATGTTTTTTCAAAGGAGATGAGAAGTATAGAAGCTGGCGATGGCATTTGACAATAAATGACTCATTGGGATCAATTACTGAGGCCGATCCTTTTAAGTAGGCAAAGGTTGCCAATGAACTCAGTGTGGACTATTATTCTGCTATTTGAAGAAAATTGGAAAGGTAAAAAGGCTGGGCAACTGGGTGCCTTGTAAGGTGTGGGTGGTTTGGTGCATGTGATTTTGAACTACTGTCCTATCTTAAATGTGTGCAATGAAGAACTGTTACTCAATCCAATTTTGATGTGCAATAAAATGTAGACTGTCTACGATGCTTGGAACAGCCAGTTCAATGGCTGGTCCGAGAAACTCCAAAGCCAACCCACACCAAATTGTCTGGTATCTGGTGCTGGTCTGATCCACTGCAGCTTCTGAACACCCACAAAACCCTTACCCTCAAGAACCACACTCAACCAATCAAGGAGATACATCAGAAACTGCAGCACCCACAGCCAGCCAGAATCAGTTAACAGCAAGGGCCTAGCTCTCTATAGCGCTCAACCACACAACTTCAAGAGCTGAATGAACAGGGCTGGCAAGTTTTGTCTCATCCACCACCTTCAATTCATTTCTTCTGGCCAATAGACTACCTTCAAGCTTCTTGACTTTTGTCACAGAGAAAATACTTCCACTACCAGCAGGTTGCAGAAAATGCTGAGCACAGAGTTGAAACTACTGGAATACATATATTTCTCCTTGGCAAAAAAATGTTTGTAATGGTTCCAGAATGGATTAATAAAAATGTCTGAGTCTCATTTTAATTTAAAATTTCAGTCTGAAACTGCAATTCCTTTTGCACAAACCTAATACAACCAAGACTACACTGACTATATGACAGGTAAGGAAGCTGACCTACACACAGATTGCTGGACACCAGCAAAGGAAAACATCCAGGTAACTTGTTGACCATGGGAGAATAAAAGACAAGAACGAATTTCCCCAGGTGGCTGTATATCCTGCATGAAGAAGCAGCCAATCCATCTCTTTTTAAAGACAAGTGTCCAGTCATAAGTCATATTTAGAAAGAACACAGTGAAGTAGCTCAACGCATTCCTAATAGACCTTCATGCTAGACAAGAATCCCCTAACCACACTTAATCACTGGGGATAAAGAGCCACACGAAGAGAAGAAACTCACAGTTTCGAATCTTCTTTGGTGAGGGAAGGAAATGTAAACATGAGTCCTCCGTGTGGACACAGAAGGGCAGAGTTCCCAACTGATGACACAGGAGTAGACCTTGCAGGCTTTCTATTTAAACGAGAAAGACAGGAGCTAAATTCAACACACTACTGCATGAAGAGAGCTCTTTTTTTTTCTATTTATTTACTTCCACAGAAACATGAGAGTTCTTTATTTTTATTTTTGATTTTTCGACACAGGGTTTCTCTGTGTAGACATGGCTGTCCTGGAACTTGCTTTGTAGACCAGGCTGGCCTCGACCTTGCTGAGATCTGCTTGCCTCTCTCTTCCAAGTGCTGGGACTTGTAACACCATACCCGGACAGATTTTAATGTGTGTGTGTGTGTGTGTGTGTGTGTGTGTGCATGCGTGCGTGCGCGTGTGTGTGTTTTTCATGTGCCCATAGCGGGGTGGGGGTAATATGTATGCATGTCATGCGTGCAGGCACATGTGTGCACCAGTATACAACAAAAAGTGTGCGAAAACCCGGGGATGATAGCAGGAGTTTTCATGACTTTCCCGAGCCCTCTTACTTGAAGTCAGAGTTCACGTAGATGGGCTACTCAACTAGTAAACAAGTTCTGGGGACACCCCAGGCTCTGCCTTCTGAGAACTCAGTTACAAGTGGGCCTTCATTTGCACAGGTCATGCAGATCCAAAAGCTCATGTCATATGTGCTTCTAACAACTGAGCCACAAATGTCCACAGTCTGTAACATTTTATTTATTTATTTTGATTTTTAAGACAGGGTCTCACACTGTGTAGCTCTTGCTGTCCCAGAACTCACTATGTAGACTAGACTGTCTTCAAACTCAGATATCTGCCTGCCTCTGCCTCCCAAATGCTGGGATTAAAAGTGTGCACCATTACACCTGGCTCCACAACATTTCTTTAAAATAATAATTCTAAACTAGAGATACATGTAAATGGATATTATTAATTAAATATATGTTTTGGGTTTAGTTGTGTAACTTTGTAGAAAACAAAGGTTGTCTGTGTGTGCCAGGAAAAGTAATCACGAATGCACCGTTAAGGGAATCCATGAATTTTTTTTAAAATACCAGTCAACCCACAAAAAGTAAAGAAATTTCTTTTTTTTACCTAACAAATTTCCGCCATTCGTCTAAAAAGAAGTGTGACACAATATAGAGAGTATCCGTATCCTGGAAACAAGAAGCACAAACAGAATGTGTTAGCTTCATCTCCCCTCTGCCCCCCTTAAATTGTCAAGGTGATTTTCTTTTTCAAGTTCATGTCATGTAACTTGCTAGGTAGCTCAGGTTGTCCTCAAACTCAGAATCATAATCTTCCTGCAGCCTCCCACACTGCTGGGGTCACAGATCTGAGGGACCGTACCCAGTGTGAACCACACTGTTTACAGCACAAATAGGTGTATCCCCACTCAAGCTGTGCAGTAAAATGGAAATGGTGAGCTAGTACATCTCCCAATTAGGAAACGCTGTAAAAATGAAGAGGGCTGGGATGATCTGATACTTTTGGCTGAGGCCTTTAAAGTTGTGGGACTTTTTCCCTCTCTGTGGCAATCATGGTACCTCTGGCCAGTTACTGAGACATGGTCTGTTTTTGTCCTGAAACAGATTCGGAAGGGAAGCCTTCTGTTCATTTGCGATCATTTTATGTAAGGCTTCATTTTCTTCCCCTTCTCGTTCTAATATCTGAAAAAGATGGAAGCAGTTAAGCTGTCTCCCCTTGACAACATGTTCCCCTCGACATACACACCCGTTCATTTCCCAGGGAGAGGCATGCCATTCCCACAGTACCTTGCACTGTGAGCAGCACTCTTTGTAACTTGGGAACTCGGGAGCCTTTGGGAAGTATTGCCGCAGTTTACTCCAAGCCTCTTGAGAAACGAGCCTCCTTTCATTTTCAGATATGCTTAATCCCCCTAAATTGAGAGAGAAAAAAATTCCTTATAAAAACAGGGATGAAAGAAGTCAACAACTATTTCTTAAACATTTTTAAAGTGTATGTGTGTAAAATCTTTCTCTTTCTTTTCTTTCTTTTCTTTCCCTTCCTTCCTTTCTTTCTTTCTGTGTGTACTGTGTAGGTCTGTAAGTGCCACGGCACATGTGTGCAGGTAGGAGTCAGTTCTCGCCTTCTACCACGTGATTCCTGGGTATCAAACTCAGGTAGGTCAGACTGAATCACAAGCACTTTTACTCAGAGCCTATTCGCTATCCTAATGGAGAGCCTATAGCGCTCTTTTCCTGATGTTCAGTAACCTCTGATTCATTTGTGAGTTTCAGCACTGGCTCTAGCTGCAGTGCCAGCATGAGCATGCACAGGCTTCTACCCACTTTAGGATCCTAGGCCCCATCCCCAGGGGTTAAGAGTACTTCGTCTCCACCCACACACAAAATTGCTAATTCCCTTAAAAGATTATGCTCGACTTCTAAAAGCATCTTGCAATGAGCAATATGTTCGTGGATGTATGGGCCTCAAACTGTTCTTTTTAAATCAAAGTTAAGTAGTAAAACAATGTCCTGACTAATCTAAACCCTTGCCACTCAACCTCCAAATTTATTCCCTAATTGCAATTGGTTTGGGGACTTTTTTTTTCCTTTGAAATTTTATTTTATATGCTTGGCTGCTTTGTCTGAATGTATGTCTGTCTGCACCACATGGGTGCCTGATACCAATGTAAGTCAGAAGGCATCAGAGCTCCTGGAAGAGCAATCGATGCTCTTAACCACTGAGCACTATTGCCTTGGATTTCTTGGAGCAAGATGTATCTATGTAGCTCAGAATAACCCTTTAACCTCCTGTACTGGGATACTGTACAGGCGTGGGATACCACATCCAGCCTGCAATTACTTTTGAAAAATCCTCTGGCTGTTCAAAGATCCCAAAAGACAAGGGAATAATACTGGTCATGGCCACTCTGCCACTTTTGTAATGTCAGGAGGGCTATAATCAGAACCACAGTAATTTCAGTGAGGCTCCTCGATTCACTGCTCAATCACATGCAACCAGGTTGTAAGAGACATCACCTGACTGACTTCTGGTTATGTTGTATTTTTTCTACTATGCCAAAATAAAATATGAGTGAACTGAGCTGACTGGCATGGGTTTCATTGCTGGGAGGCCCACATGTCCACTGGTCAGGTACCTATAGATGTGTTGCCAAGCAATGCAACCACCTCAGCACCTCAGCAACAAAGATGCCTTTGCTGTGCCCAATACGGTCTAATAAATGTAATCTTCTTGAGTTAATTCTATTCCTCAATACTTCTGACCCTTTGAATACTCTTCTCAAGGAAAAGCTATCTTGAGCCAGCTGTGGTGATGTATGACCATAAGAGTAAAATAAAATACTATAGTAACTGGAGCCTGAGGAGGTCAAAGGCTCAAGGTCAGCTTCTGCTACTGTCTGAAGGAAAGTGGCAAGCAAGTACTCTCCCTCCTCCAATGTGACCTACTTCTCTGTCCTACCTCTGTCCCTGACGCAGGAACAATCAATCTTCTTCTGCACCTGGAAGTGCCAGGGACAGGAAGGAGCCTCTAGAAAGTCCCAGAGGACTAGGGACACAGGAACAAACAGAAAACTAAAATATCTTCCAAGCACAGAGAAGAATGCTTCAAACAGGGATGGGCTTCAATCCTGGCTCTTTTGAAGACTGAGGTAAGAGAACATCAAGTTCACATGCTAGGGAGGGTGGCAGCCCAAGTGTTGTCTAGCATACAGGAGACCCAAGGTACCATCCCCAAAACAATTGTATTTTGCTTTAATAAACGTATCACCAGCCGGGTGGTGGTGGCTCAAGCCTTTAATCCCAGCACTTGGGAGGCAGAGGCAAGTGGATCTCTGTGAGTTCGAGACCAGCCTGGTCTACAAGAGCTAGTTCCAGGACAGACTCCAAAGCCACAGAGAAACCCTGTCTTGAAAAACCAAAAAAAAAAAACCTTATCACCAGAGGAATCAGGTCACTGAGTAAATGATGTAAACATTTACTGGGCCAATGAAATGGCCA
>JAQHUG010000134.1:1845783-1860785 GCA_028555095.1 Dicrostonyx torquatus
TGGTTAAGAACACTGGCTGCTCTTCCAGAGGTCCCAGGTTCAATTCCCAGCACCCACATGGCAGCTACAGTTGTCTGTAACTCCAGTTCCAGGAGATCTAACACCCTCACACCAATGCACATAAAATAAAATTAAATAAATTGTTCTTTTAAAAAAAAAGCCCAGTTTCAGATCCAAAAAAAAAAAAAGAAATAAGTAGACAATTGCTTGAGAAGAAGTAGCCAAAACTAAACAGATTGGCTATTTGTGGCTATATAGCTTCTGTGCATTCAAGGAAGAACTAAGCAGATTTAGAAACTAAGAAGCAATTTCCCAAACCTACACAAACAAGACTAGAATGAACTTTGCAAACAAAGGCTCAAGGCTTTTAAAAAGATTATTGTATGTGCTGGAATCTATTTTGTCTGCACTCCACCAGTCGCCTAGCTTCACTTCAGCTCTACTTGGCAAGCCCATTTTGCAAAGTATAAGAATACTTGGTCTAACAGTTAACTTCAGGTTGTCATCTAGTACTGATCTCAGAGAGTAGGATGCAAACTCCAGGCATTACTCTTGTGTAAGCTGGGAGGATGGATGCTCTGACTTACCAGTTAGTCTTGGACCTCCTCCATATCGACTGTAGAAAATGTCTGCCGCATATTCCGATATTCTCTTCATAATTGATATTTTATCTGGATGAAGCTTGTCGTGGGAACATAGGCAAGCATGATTATCAATAGGTTTGGTGGGTGTTGATTCATCCAACCACTTCTGCAGCCATTCAAGAGAGACAAATTCATAGGGCTCTGAGAAAGAAAGAAATGGGAAGAAACTATGTATTTTTACAGTTTTTGGTCTAAGTGATCCAAGTTATTGTCCTCAAAAGACAGTGCAAACTTTGTCCAAAGTCAAAAGTATCAGAAGAATCAATGGGAGGTGTCTGATGTGTGACTACAAATCCGTTAGCTAGCACTTCTGTGACCTCGCGTTGTGCATGGAAACACATCTGCACAGAGCCCTATGGGATCGGCGGGTATTATTAACCACATTCTACAAGAGGCATCCACAAAGAGAAGTGCCTTGCTAGAGAGCACAGCAGAGCTTCCATGAGGACACTTGGGTGCTGGATGGAAAATCATCACCTCATCCCTTACTCTGCACAAGTGTGTGATATATATCTGAAGATTAAAATGAGAAGTCAGGATCGAGCTGAGTTAAAAATTTAACCTTGTCACTTAAAAACCACACTTTACAAGCTCATTTAATCATTCAGCTTTCCTGAATCCAAGATGGGACTGGTGTTAAAAAAAAGTATTTATGACTTCCCCCAAAGTCTGTGTTACGATCTATTCGTTTCATTGTTATTAATTTCAAGAAAATAATGCATTTGAAATAAGTTCTAGAGCAGAGTACACTAGAACAGAATTATCAATTTTCCAGTTCAAAAATTAAGAACACCAGACATTTCAAAATGAATTAACTTAAGGAGAGGGAGTCCCAGAATTCCCCCAAAGGCAAAGTTAACAATAAAGGGACAGCTTTGATTACTTACAAAGATCTCCAGTGAGTCCCAGCATAAAACATAGAAGAAAACATACAAAGGTTGAATTCATGTATATGTATCGTGTGCTACTTCTGGCGAGATCTGAGGGGCAGACACTTTAACGCAAAGCTCATTTTGACCAGTTTCACACTCCCCAGAGTCACACATCCAGAAAGTTAACTCCCACTTAATTTTATTTAAAACATTTTAATGTTTTGACAAAAAAAAATTTGGAAGTGTCGGTGCACTTCTGCACTGAAACTGGACAGCAAGGGCAGCACTGGGCAGCTGCAGGAGAGATGGCGACTGCCTGTTGAGACCAAAGCCTAATCCAAGTTCTGCCTTGAGAAACTCAACATAAGCAAGTCACTTAAACTCTCTATGCTTCAGATCTTTAATTTGCAAAATGAAGGTAATAATACCTGCCTTCTACCTACCTCACAGAGATGTTGCTGAGTGTAAAAGATAAGATATGTGAAGCATTTTGAGCTTTTTGGAAGAAAAGAGATATAGAAAAGTTAATTATACATACAAACAAAATATATAAGAGGAAACCGTAAGAAACAGAACAGGTAAAATGGTTGTGACATCCTACAAGATATCAGCATGACAAGGGCTGGGGTGTAGCTCAATAATGCGCTATTTGCCTAACATGAGTGCAGCCCTGGGCCGAATCCCCAACACCACCAACAAATGAATGAAAGCAAAACAATAATACATACATGCTTTTAGTGAGGCACACAGCTCAGAGTAGAGAGACTGCCCTGAATGTGCATTGTCCTTGTTCAATACCCCGTACTAGTATCACCCCAGACCCCCAAATCATACCATAGCCAATTATATTCAAACACCTCCCTCATTCTGTGCTGTTTATCAGGTTTAGGCTGAGTGTAAAAGAAAGGTGTGGGTTATCTGTGGGAAATAAAGTCTTCAATATCAAATGCTTCCTATACAAAGTCAGAGAGTAAAGTTTTGAGTATTTTCAAGGGGAGTGAGGGATACAGGTTCCCACTTAAGGAATAATTCTCCAGGTTTTGTTCTTCCAGCATCCATGGAAAGGTGAACAGAGGGCAACACNTTAATCAGTGTTTACTTTAAGTCTGAGGACTTAAACTTGATTCCCAGAGCCTATGTAAAACAAACTGGATGTGATGTCACACATTTGTAATCCCAGCAAGGGGGAAGGCAGAGGCAGACAGATCTGCTTGAGCTAGCTAGTCAGACAAATAAATGCAATATAAAAGAAAATCAAGAATAAAATTTAATACCAATGGGTATTACCTTGGTTGGTTTAGAACTGGCTACGGGACCAGGATTAAAAAGAATTCTCAGGAAGGTGTGCTGACATATTCCTGTAGTCCCAGCACTTAGGAGATAGAGGCAAAAGAATTCTGAGTTGATGATACCCAACCTGTACTATATAATGAAATCCAAACAGAACTTTAGGGAAAGGGAGGAACGAAATATGATGGGAGTTGATGCAGAACGGACAACACACACAAGCTTCTAACTTACCATGAGGACACAGGATGTCTTCATTAAAATTTAATTCCTCTTCCTCTTCTTTTTTTTCTTCCTTTAATTCATCTAATCAAAAGAAAGAGACAATTACAGCTCTGGCTCTTGTAGTTAAAAATTCAAAGCAGCACAACTTTAAGCAAAGTAACTTGAAATAATTCTGAAAAATCAAGTCAATTGAGACTTGTGCAGGTGCGCAGAGCAAGGTTATACTTCCCTTCCCTTAAAAGGAAAGAGTAAAAACCTCAACAACAGCGAAGGATTTGAAGAGTTATGCAATGACCCTGGCTGGCACTGTGATCCCAGCACTGCAGACAATGAAGGTGGGAAGATCAGGGCCAGCTTGACCTGTGTGGGAAGTTGTCTCCGCCTCGCTCCGTGTAACAACAGCTCTGGCTGTCCTGGAACTGCTGCCTCCCAAGAGCTGGGATCAAAGGTGTGTCCTGCCACTGTCCAGCTTATTATTATTGTTGTTGTTATTATTACTATTATTATTATAAAAGGAAAGGAAGTTGTCTTAAAAAAAAAGGTCACACTTAGGAATCAGAGGCAGGTGGATCTGAGTTCAAAGACAGCCTCATCTACAGAATTAGTTTGAGATCAGAGTTATACAATGAAACCCTGCCTGGAAAAAAACCAAAAAAATAGCTTATCCAATAAAACAAGTTTTTACTCAATCTGAAAATTTACAAATTCTATTAGCTTTAGTCAAGAGTCATCTACTGTCACTTTCACCCCCCGCCCTTAGTGATTCAACAGACCCTTTACATGAATACATGTGATGTTTATGAAGTCTGTGTCACTGTCAACACCTCCGTGACCTTGCTTGTCTACACTGTCACCATATATAATCCTAGACACTAGAAATCAATAAAGGAAGAAATCTTCAACATTCGGAGACTGAACTAGTTCTTTCTCTCCCCACCCCCACCCCTTTTTTTTTTTTTTTTGGTTTGGTTTTATTTTGTTTTTTGAGACATGGTTTCTCCGGATCTTTGGAGCCTGTCCTGGAGCTTGCTTTTGTAGACCAAGTTGGCCTCAAACTCACAGAGATCGATCTGTCTTGGACTAGTTTTTCAATGGTTTTCCAGGTTAGGAGACAGTTTTAACACACTCAGTCTATACTGCCACGTGTAAAGATACACACCTATGATCCCAGTACTTGGGAGGTAAAGGCAAGAGGACTATAATTTTAATGTCAGCCTGGTCTATGGGGCTCCTTAAAGTGGAAGAAATGTTACAAGTGATTTAAAAAGCTAAAACAATGAATTAAGTGTCATACAATGGTAGAACATTTGCTCAGCATGTGCAAGTCTCTGAGTTTGATTCCCAGTGTGTCAAAAACCAAAACAGATCCATGCCCAAAACAACCTCAGGTAGAAAACTGGGCCCAAGAAGAACATAATCAGATACATTCTGTCATCCCTGTCACAAACTGAAGTTACTTCTTGAATGTGAGATGGTATCCTCAATAATAACTTTGGAAAAGTGTCAACCCTGAGTTAATCTCACATATCAGACTCCTAAACTCTTGATATTAGCAAGTCAGGGGCAAACATCTAATGCTCCCTAGTAATCCAGGAGCCTGCATCCATCACAGAACAGTATGTGCCAATTACACATGTAGCTGACTCTCTGGCCTGCTGGAAAAACAGCACAGGGGTGAAGCACTGCAGGTAAATTGGACATCACATAGCATAATGCTTACTACTTCTGTCCACACACACTGACTGTGGATATGTAAAACGGATCTGGCTAGTACACACACCCATACAGTGCCTATGCAGCCCGCAGTGCAGTATTGTCCCTGAAACGCCAGCAGGTTTCTTGCCTCCTGACAGGGACTAGGGGTGGGGTGGAACAACACATTGCTACATTTATGTACTTTAAGCTTCAAAAAGTCTGAGGCTTAAAGTACACAATTTTGATTACAGCAATCTAGAGGCAGATGGATCTATGTGAGTTCAAGACTAGCCTGGCCAACATAATAAGTTTTAAGACAGGCAGAGCTACATAAGAGATCCTGTCTCAAAACAAAAATAACCCCACCCCACCCCCAAAAAAAAGAATGGGAAGAGGAGTTAAAATTAGGCCTATTACAGGGAAAGCAAAATGGAAAATATTTTCAAGATAGCTCAACATAAAGACATTTCTATTTTCTAAGTATATAAAATGGAGAGCTGGCCGGGCGGTGGTGGCGCACGCCTTTAATCCCAGCACTCGGGAGACAGAGGCAGGCGGATCTTTGTGAGTTTGAGACCAACCTGGTCTACAAGAGCTAGTTCCAGCGCAGGCTCCAAAGCCACAGAGAAACCCTGTCTCAAANGGGTGGGGGGGGGGGAAGCACGCTAATGGATCTGCCTATTGAAGCTGGCAGTGGTGGCTCTCATCTATAATCCCAGCCAGCACTCAGGGGACTAAAGTGTGAGGGTCACCCATGTTTGAGGCCAGCAGGAGCTACATGGTGAGCTCCAGACCAGCTTGAGCTACAGTGAGACCTTGTCCCAGAAGACAAAAAGAATTAACCACTATAAGGAGGAAGTCCTTAGATGATAAAGATACACACAGGTAGGTCAAAGGTAACCTGTCCAATCATCTACTAGAATCTCACTGAAAACTTCCAAATGAAGTTTGTTATTTTAGCTTTTAAATGATTATAAATTAATGCAAGATCCCAAGATTAAGGGGGAAAAATCACTTCTGACTTTACAGTTAGCAGAGACTGTGCACACAATTCTGATCTAACATCCTACTCATCATTACCCAGCTTTGGCTTTAGTGAGAGCAAGCATTAGCTACAGTGATGCTCCCGTAATCCCAGCACCAAGGAAGCTAAGAAGAACTGTCATGAATTTGAGGCCACCCTGGGTTACTGAGTAAGGTCACCTTGAAATAAGCCAAATATCATGAGTGAGTTTGAAGTGAGGTCCAAAATAAATAAAATTAAAAAAGGGATTGAGTATAACAAAGTTAAGAGTCCTGAATAAAAATAGCATGAAAAAATATAACCATTTCTCTAGAATTCAAGCACCTTCAAGTTTAAATTAATAGCAGGCAAAGAGATAAATGTGATTTTTCGTTTTCATTGAGACTTGGATTTTTAGGACAGGTGACCTTTCAAAAGAATACTCATATGACAATATAAAACGATGATTGTTTTAGAATGAGGAGTTCCCAATATGTAAGGGTCCTGACTGGTCAAGGTATAGAAGACATGGCACCCTAAGAGTGAGTGGTTCATGATCCAATGTCTCTCCAGAGCCAAGCATGCACTTTGCCACACAAAGCTTCACCCCTACTCCCCTCATGCCATTCTGTCTTCGGGGCAGAAGTCCTCTTTTCCTTCTGCACAGTTCAAAAAAGTGACTACAGTTTGGAGAACAGATTTCTATGGCCAACACCTTAGACTGGAGGCCCATACTCCTGAGTTTATTTCCTAATAAGTACAGGTCTGTGACTCTTTCAGATACTTCTAGCACTTAAACATAGTTCAAGTACCAAGTCACAAAGAAGGAAGTGAATCAAATCAAGCAGCAGTTTGGCATGACGTTTTCCCCCTTTGGGTGCTGGGTCAGGACCTATCTTTTCAAGCACTTGATCCATCTGAGCTGTACCAGTCACAGGAGGAAACACCTCAAGACTGTTCATACAGGCCTAGGGATGTAAGTCATCTTTGATATAAAATATAGCAGTAATGGAAAATTAATACAAAAAAAGCAAAACCATCTGTATAATTTTATGCTTGAATACTTATTTTAAGTTCATACACGTTGCTCTCATCCATATCCAAAAGCGAGGCTGGAAGATTTGTTTTGTGATTTGACAATTCACAGCCACTGAAGGCACAAGGTAAATTTGAATAAACAAGGACACATAAACAGATGAGCAGATTGTATCAGAGGTGAACTAGATAAGATTTTCTACCTTAAAATTTCCTATGAAAATTGTACACATATGTCAGTTAATACTCTTAGAAAACAAAGTATTTAAAAACAGAAGAAAGGCCACAGTGATCCAAGCAGATTTGGCTTTAGAAACATTTTATCTCACAGAAGAAAAAAAAATTTGGTTTTGAGACGAAGTTTCATTACTTAGACCAGGCTTGTCTATATCTCACAGGGATCTGACAACCTCTGCCTCCTCAGGTGCTGGAATTAAAGGTATGCACCACCATGCCTAGCAGTAAAATATTTTTTTTAAAAAAAAAATTTATTACAGTATGTGTGTGCATGGTGAGGAGATTGGCATGCAAGCATACAAAGGTCAGAGAAGAGTCTGTTGAAGTCAGTTCTCTCCCACCATGTGCCCTGGGAATCAAACTCAGGTTTTCAGGCTTGGCAACAAGCACCTTTTCTCCTAAGCAATCTTACCAGCCCACAGTAAAAAGGTCTTTACAGGTCAAAAATGCAGAGAGTTGACTTAGGATTTATCATTCAGGAATAGCCTCTCAATTCAAAAAAGAAGTGACAAAATTATATAAGATGCTTGATATCTAGTTACTGCCAGTTTACATAGTGATTTTGGAGTGTTTAAGCTGGCCTCTAGGAGAGAAAACTGGTTTTTCATAAACATTTTTGCAACATTTAAAGATTAAAGCATCACAAAAGCAAAACCCCCAGACATTCAATGGCAATAGTGTTGTCCGGGAATATCTCACAGACCAGTTCCAGCAGGCAACCTTTGGTACAGCTCCTTCACCTCCTCGTGTTTCGCTTTGCCTTTGTCCACACTCTGCCTGCGCATCTCAGCCATTTCAACACACCACTCCTCAAACTTGGAATTATCCCGATCTACCAGCTCTTGAAGAAAGGCTATCCAAAAGAGAAACACAAAAACCAACCTTATCCTCTCTTCCAAAGACAAAGATTACACTGATATGCACATTATCATCTAGAGATGAATGAATGGAACCCTCTACTGGTGAAACCGAAAGTGGAATGAAGTTAGGTGATCTCCACCCAGACTGCCCAGAAACATCAAATAGCTATACACTACAGTGCATGGGACAAGCCAAGGAGACCAGTTTCTTTAGCTCTACAAGTTGAACAAAATAAAACCAAACATCAATTTAAGCTACTGTGGGAGGGTCCACCTGTATTTCTGTGCTTAAATAAAGACTCCGCCTGGCTTGTAAGATAGGTCAGCCCTTTAGGTGGGCGGAGTAGACAGAAAGGAAGTTCTGGGAAGAGAGAAGGAAGTGAGCCAGACAGATGGACAGATGGTGACAGACAGTCACCACGTGGTGACTTACAGACTTTTATAATGGGTTAGTTTATAAGGTGAGGGCTAGCCAAGAAAAGGCTAGAGATAATGGGCAAGGCAGAGTTTAAATGAATACCATTCTCATGTGTTATTTCGGGCATAAGCAAGCAACCAGCAGCTGAGCGGGAACAAACAACCTACACCTCCCCACCTAAATACAACAAGCTACTTTTTAACATTATTGAGAATTGTTTCTGCCTTTTCTTGGGGGGTAGGGGTAATAGAACAGTCCTAAGGCTCAGCATTCTAAAAACTCAGTAATTGTTAATTTGTGACCAGCACTCATTTTCATTAACATCTATCATACTGAACAGACCTGTTACAATGTGAGCAATCTGGTAGTGGTCATTAATCAACCTGAAAGTACAGAATTCTACTGCATTTCCAGTAGCAATTTAGAAAAAGTGATTACCTGGGACTTGAACCATCATGTGATTCTTTTCCTGGGTTTGCAGTCTGTAAACCAACATGTATGCATTTCGAGAACAATGAGTTCCTTTGCCACACTTGGGTTTACGGGTCTGGGATTTAGAAGGCTCTGCTGGGATAAAGAAATAAAAGACAACTTAACTAGATGGTCCATACTTTAGGGGTTTGAGGGATACATTAAAAAATTACTTATATACTCAGTGCACAAACATCCCCCAAGCGCACATTTAAAAAGCTGTGTGCGGTGGCACACACTTGCAATCACTACTCAAGTAGTGGGGATAGGCAATTCCCTGGGGATTGCTGGCCCTAAACAACAAACTCCAACCTATTTAGAAACCTGTCTCAGAAAAACAAAATGAATGGTGCCGGAGAGCCCCAAGATTGACCTGACTTCTGCATACACCCGAGTGCACATACACATGCACGCACAGACACAATTTCTAGGAGTGGAGATCAGGCTCGCAGTTAAGAGCACTGGCTTTTCTTGCAGAGGAACAGAGTTTTCAGTTCCTAGCACCCAAGTGTTGGTTTACAATCAAATGTAACTCTGCTTCCAGTTCTGCCACTCTTCTGGCCTCTGAAGATCACACGACTTCTTTAGGCCTCCATAGGCACTGAAAGCCTGTGGTACAGTTATAAACAGAAAAAATAAGCACACACTCAAAAAATCTTTTTTAAAAAAAGTCTATGGGTTAGAACATAACTCAGTGGTTAATAGCACTGGCTATTCTTCCAGAGGACCAAGGTTCAATCCCCAGCAGCCAGAAGGTGATTGCTAACAACGTGTAACTCCAGTCGCAGGGGATTTAAAGCCTTATTACAACTCAGGGGCACCACTATAGGTCCATAGTGCACAAACATACATGCTGACAAAATATTCATACACAAAGTTAAATTAAATTAAAAAGAAGTAGACACCCAAGATCAGAAACAATAAAATGCCATAAAATATAGTAGTTACTTAAACAAAAATTCTTTTATACTAGTTTATTCTGTGCACCTGTATGTGCTGAGCACAAGCAGCACTGGCAGAAGTCAGAACAACTTTTGGGTGTATTCTACCATGTGGGCTTCAGGGACTGAACTCAGTGAGGCTTGGCTGCAGGCACGTTACCCACCACTGGCTCAGATTTGAAGATATGCAAAAAAGACAATGGCCTATTCTTGCTTGTCACATCCCTTTATGTTTTGAGGCAGAGTCTCATACTAGAGCCAAAATTGGTCATAAACTTGTGGCCCTTCTGCCCCACTGCTTGAATGCTGGAATAACAAGCATGTGTCACCTTCTTTGGCTTTAACACACCATTTTTTAAAGATGAAATTATGTTCCCTGAGGACGAACATAGAATAAAGCAAAATTCCGCCCAGCAAATAAAGCCACCACCGCCCAGCAAAAAAGGCTTATTTTTAAATTGTGTGTGTATTTGTGTGTGCACACACGTGCATGCAGATATGTGAACATAAATATAGGTGCCTGCGGAGGAAGCCCTAAGCACATGTGCCTGTGAGCTGCCAGATGTGGGTGCGGGGAATCAAACTTTTATCCTCTGAGAGCAACAAGTCCGTCTAGAAAAAGTTTCTGTGTAGCACTAGCTGTCCTGGAATTTATTCTGTGGACCAGGTTGGCCTCGAACTCACAGATATCTGCTTGCCTCTGCCTCCATAGCGCTGGGATTATAGGTGTGCACCACCACGGCCCAGCATGCACCAAATCCTCAGCTAAGCCACTGCTCCAGCTCCCCAGGACTTTAACTCTTACAACTCCACTGCCACAATGTAGACAACCACAATAAACTTCAGTAAGAAACACACAAAATGAAAACACCTTAGATTGTACTTACTTTATGAAAAGTACAATAAAATACATTTGATCTTAACAGTGTTACCATAAAAAACACTACATTGAAAATGGGGGGGGGGNATACCCTGCCTGACACACACACACACACGCACGCACGCACGCACGCACACACACACACACACACACACACACACACACGAGACAAGAGAGGAGAGGAGAGAAGAAAGAGGTGAAGGGAGGGAAGGAGGGGGGATGGAGGGAGGGAGCGAGTGAAGGAGGGAGGGAAGGAGGGGGGATGGAGGGAGGGAGCGAGTGAAGGAAGGAGGCAAGGAGTGGAAATAATGCTTCAGTGTAGAAAATACATGATTTCAACAAAACTTAACAATTTAATATAATAGCAGGACAGTGGTGGCAATCGAACACCTTTAATCCCAGTACTTAGGAGGAAGATGTAAGTGATCTCTGAGTTGAAGAACAGCCTGGTCTACAGAGCTAGTTTCAGGACAGGGCTACACAGAGTTACCCTGTTCCGAAAAACAAAAATAAAACAACAAAAATACAAGCATATAAATGTCAGAATTTGGGAATAAAATCAATAGAGCTGTAAGTTAGTGCAGAGGTAGCATACTTGCCTAGCTAGTGTGAGACCCTGGGTTCTAGGTCAAGTACCATGAAGTAACAAAACAAAGGGGGTGTGAAGGAGGAAATCGGGTGAAAATAACTATTCACGAGTCACTAACTACACAGCACTAGTGAGCATAATTGACCTCAAAATTAGTGATGGACAAAAAAATCACAAGTCTCCAGTTTAGACCTAAGTTATTCTAAATGCCTTTGGCATCTGTTTATTGCTAGGTTTACAATAGCATAATTTCTTGTCTGAAAGTAGGGCTCGAAAAGAAAGAACAAGCAACAAGTTGTCCAAACCCTGCCATCTTTGAGGCAGAGTACAGAGATCACATTTAGGCTGCTGTCCTAAAGCCAAACTGTGCTGAGCTCAACAGGTTGCAGAGCTTTCTGAAGCCCATTACCCACCCCTCCCTGGAGGCTGGAGTAGAACTGACAAGAACTCTGCACGTGACTGACTAGGTGGCACTTGAACCAAGAGCTCACTAAAGGAGATGCCCAAGGCTCTGCTGAGTCTGTGAGTGGAATTTCAAAAGCTCGAACGTCTATTATTTGCCCTTAGCTGTTTCTGAGACCTTGAGACTTAATAAACATCTTAACATACAGGGGCATACATTTTTATTAAGGCAATTTTACTGAAAATGAAGATTGAAAGGCCAGGGCCTATGTTTCCGACGGAGCACATGAGCAAGTTGACACACAGTGCAGTTGTGGGACATGGGGACCACAGTGCAGCTTTGCCATGGAGACACTCCAACTCTGCAAGCACACGTGAATGTTCAAGAAAAGGCTAAGCACAGAAACCTACAGTGCAAAAACAGCAGCAGCTAGGATGGTGGAAAGCCACTCCCCCACCCTAAATAAAAACTACAAATTCTAACTCTGGAATCATGGATTCCTCCATCACCTTTATTGAAGGGGCTCCCGTTTATCTTCCCGTTGCTTTGCTCCGCCTCACCATCTTGCTCATCTAGTTGTTCAAGAGCCAGCTGGCGCCAGCTGCGCAAAGAAGACTTTCCCACCCAAAATCCATCATTTCTGTGGAAAAGAAAGAACGTTAAAACCTAGCAGGTGACTCTTAGTGTTCCCTCCTTTTATGTCATTCACCTGAAGCCCACAACTAAAATGATTATAAACACTCAAATCACTACTGTGCACACAACTGTTTTTAATCCAATTCCTGATTTGAGCCATTGTCATGCCTCACTACTGAACTCCAGGTGTCTACTGCTTTGTTTCCACTCTAGATCATGTTCTATTTCTCATACATTGAGTTCAAATCCATTTCAATCATATTCAGCTATCTTCCACTTGATCACCACTCTCAGCACACACAGCTGTATCTTCAAGTTGGCACAAAGATACTCGGGTATACACACCCTTACTGATATCACAAGTATATATACTCAAGCCACAGAGGAGGCCTTGTAGAACTGGCCCAAAGGGAGACCAGGCTTAGGACTGCTAGGGGAGATACTTAGAAACAAATGACATGAACACAGAAAGTGTCATCACTTAATGACTCTTGGTTGAATTAGAGGTGCTCTGTGGAGTGGGGCTTGACACTCAACAGCCACTGAATTCCCTGTTCGTCTCAAAATCACTTCATCCTTGCTGAAGGAGACACTACCTTCCCAGGCCTGAGTGATGGTTCTCCAGACAAGCTTTCTGTATACTCTAAGCCTGAGTACTGGCTCATTCGGTCAGGTCCAGACCTCTCCCCTTCCTCTTTTACAGAGCGAAGGCTGTGTCTGACTCAATTTATTTTCACAGAGTAGGCACTGCAAAACTTTATTTTTTAAAACAATTCTAATTTAGCTGGATGAAGGTGGTACATGTGTTTACTTCTAACACGCGGGAGGCAGAGAGGCAGGTGGACTGTGAGTTCAAGGCCAATTTGATCTACATAGAGTTCTAAGACAGCCAGAGCTACTCAGAGAAACCCTGTTTCAAACAAAACAAAATTCTAGTTTAAGGGCTGGAAAGAGGGCTCAGTGGTTAAGAGCACTGGCTGTATTTTCAGATGACCCGAGTTTGATTAAGAGAACCCATAAGGTGGCTCAAACTGTCTGTACTCTAGTCCCCAGTGATCCAATGACAATTTGCATCTTCTGTGGGAAACATACATAAACTAGACGTACATGCAGGCAAAACACCTACACATAAAATAAAGTTTCTAAATTAAACTAAGAAATGTGTATGTGATGTGTTTTGAAATGTTTAAAGGTACAAAGTGCACATGTATGTTTAGAGGTGCAAAATCAATGGTCTTCCTCTTTATTCACTGAGGAGGGGTCTCTTTACCCAGAGCTCACTGCTTCTAGCTTGTCCCAGGAATCTCCCACTTCTGCCTCCTGAGACAACGATAGAACTCTTTATGTGGCTCTTCAGGATCTGAACTCATCTTCACATTAGCAAGGCAAGTCCACGGTCCACAAGATAATCTCCCCAACCGCAGAAAGAAAGGTATTTTTTTTTGTTAAGCTGGGTTTAGCAGTAAAGGTGCTTGCTGCCAAGCATGGCAGGACCTGAGTTCAATCCCTTAGACCTACATGGTGAAAGGAGAGAACCACCGACTGAAAGTTGTCCTCTTTCATGTCTACACGTTCAGGAAACGTGCACATGCCACAAACATGAACAGACACACATACACATGTAAATGAATACTGCGGGAAAAAAGTAAAGGATGCTTACTCGCTCCTGTAGCCCAAGATGTCCTCCTGCCTTAGCCTCTAAAGTGCTAGGAATACAGCCGGATTCCTAGCTATGCTCACGGTACAAATTTACTTGAGAACTGCTCCGCTACTGACCTTCACTTAACAGTCAACTCTTTCCTAAAATGAGTAAGCAGCTGTCTGATTACTGCCTGGCAATGTTGTAGGCTCTCATAAACAGCATGCTGTGTAACATACCCCTTCATTGTTGTTTTCAGCAAACTGTTGACGGTTTTGTAATCTTCGTTTAATTGGCTCTTCAGGCGCAGCACACGACAACGTTCTACAACACAGTCCTTACACAGGGCTTTCACTAAAGGAAAGAAAGACATCGAAAATAAACTTCATTCTCACACAGACTTCCTATGAGAATGTTTCCAGTACTGAACAAAATACACAGGAATTTTAAATCTAAACCACAAATCCCTGCCACTCCCCAAAACAGGGTTTCTCTTTTTAACAGTCCTGGGGGACCTCGAACTCACAGAGTTCTGCCTGCCTCTGCTCCCGAGTGCTGGGATTAAAGGCGTGTGCTACCACACCTGGCCAAACCAAATTATTACAATAGTCTTTCTATATCCTGATTTTGTTGATCTAGATTAATCATGCATTAAGTTTTCTAAATAATGAAGACAGTGTTTATCAACTATAGTAGTTAATCAAATGAACCTAACTAGAGGAGGGAGGGTCAACAACATATCTGACAACTATACATGTAATGGTCTTCATGAAGACATGATTTCCCAAGCACAGAACACTGAAGGGATGAGAACAATAGAGGACATGGCACAAGCGCATAGATGCTCTAGAATCACATGCAATGTTATTCTTTTCTGTGTTTAAAATTCATTCATTATTACTGTGGATATATAATGCACGTGCACATGCATGTGCCACAGTACACATCTGAGAGGACCACATGGAGTCTGTTCTTCCATCAAGGGGGTCCCAGGAAACACTCAGGTCAATGGGCTTTGTGGCAAGTGCTTTCACCTACAGCACCATCACACTGGTCCTGAAATGTGATTCCTTGAAAGATCTTACGGTAGTCGGAGAGATGGCTCAGCACTTGTTCTTGTAGAGGACCCAGGTTCAATGTCCAACACCAACATGGTGGCTCACATCC